>CP136069.1:64979318-65235009 GCA_032622095.1 Siphonodentalium dalli
CAAATGCCGTTTTTAAAGTCCTCTCATCGTGGAATAAATGTTACCTCATGTGAAGGAAATATCACTTGAGGTAGAGCAGAAGGGATATATAGTTTTTATTTGATTGGAATTTGATTACATATATATCTAGGATTGAGAAATGGGTATAACATTGTAGTATGCGAGTTAAGGGAGAGGGTCAGTGAGAGAGAGAGAGAGAGAGAGAGAGAGAGAGAGAGAGAGAGAGAGAGAGAGAGAGAGAGAGAGAGTGAGAGAGAGAGAGAGAAAGAGAGAGAGTGTGTGAGAGAGAGACCGAGAGAGAGTGAGAGAGAGGAGAGGTTTTACACAACATACATTAGACCCAAAACAACAACATCTGTTCAGTGAGGACATCACTTGCACCTATATACGCCACGACCACGGAAGAGACAAAGCGTTTTATATTCAAGGTAAATGGAATCTAGCCAAATTCTGACATACTGTTGTTAAAATGTGAGACAAAGTGATAAAGCATCAAGGGTGCGAGATAGTGAGGCTAGCACTCAAACAGCAGCCACCCAATCAAACAGCTATAGAACTTTCAAGCTGATGTATATGTCCGATAGTATAATAAGTATATAAGATAATACAGTTATAGTTTGGTGTGTTCCCGGATCTAGGATGATTTTTCTTTCCCCAAGGATTGTAACTGCTGGGGTTAAATGTATATGTAAGCACAATACGTGGGAGATATAAATAATGTAGTATAAGAACATACAAGCATAAATAACAAGATCATACTCTTAATTGGTTATGACCATAAGACCATTGTATAGTCTTGGGATGGTCAAATCGGTATCATGCAATCATAAACAATAGTATGATACATGTCATAGATACGGGTATCATGATATATCATACCTTATTGTGTTATGACCATAAAACCATTGTATAGTCTTGGGATGGTCAAATCGTTATCATGCAATCATAAACAATAGTATGATACATGTCATAGATACGGGTATCATGATATATCATACCTTATTTTGTTATGACCATAAGACCATTGTATAGTCTTGGGATGGTCAAATCGGTATCATGCAATCATAAACAATAGTATGATACATGTCATAGATACGGGTATCATGATATATCATACCTTATTGTGTTATGACCATAAGACCATTGTATAGTCTTGGGATGGTCAAATCGTTATCATGCAATCATAAACAATAGTATGATACATGTCATAGATACGGGTATCATGATATATCATACCTTATTTTGTTATGACCATAAGACCATTGTATAGTCTTGGGATGGTCAAATCGGTATCATGCAATCATAAACAATAGTATGATACACGTCATAGATACGGGTATCATGATATATCATACCTTATTTTGCCACATGATACGCCAGCTCTTGGAATTACTATATCCGTGTCTATAGGATAGGGATTCATTCTTGAACCTCGACACCACAAACACACATACGTTAGCCTACCCATTGTGCTTACCGGCAGAACGTTAGCCTACCCATTGTGCTTATCGGCAGCACATGTTATTGGAACAAAAAAATTATAAAACTATACTGGACTCATCATTGTTCCCGTTCTTCTTCTTTTTTTTATTTTCTTTTTTTTTTATGTCACATTAAAGGCAAAAACATGAGGGATTAACCCTTTACCCAACAAACCGGCCAAATAAAGCTTCAACAGCCTAAAATATCTTCGGTCTGACTCAATAGAACCATACAAATATGAATATCATTGGAACCGTTCCTTGACCACATTGTGATAGTTACAGTTATGCCCTGTGCCAATGCATTCTCTTATATATGCGAGTCGACCATAGGTCGCCTCGCATATATAAGAGAATGCATTGGCCTAAAAAAAATCTTTTTTTAACACTTTTTACCATTTTTCTTACATTCTTTAACAATTTTATAATTTTTAATGTGTTAAGCCAATGCATTCTCTTATATATGCGAGGCGACCTATGGTCGACTCGCATATATAAGAGAATGCATTGGCACAGGGCCGTTCTGTTGGGTAAAGGGTTAAGGAGAGGTGCCTCTCGGCCCTTTCGAGAATCCCGGGCTAGCCACCCAAACCACTCACTCTACTATTGTTCCCGTACACTGCCATCTTCACATTTACCACTGGACAATCGGACATACACATAGTAAATTCTAATCTCAACAAACATGTGGGAATCACGCTGTCGGGGGCCAAATTGTCCAATGGTCAGATTGTTTTCGATGGCCAAGAAAATCTCATTTGGCCAAACCTTTGGCCAATAAGTTTCTAGTCTATAGTCAGTAATTACCTATCCCAAGATCACGTTCGCAATAAAACCTTTACATATACTGACAGTTTATCAGCCGTTTCTGGTCTATGTGTGTTTGGATGACAATTTAACATAAATAACAGTAATATTATATACCGTTCGAATGAAACTGAGTTTAAAAAGATACATATAGTTTTAGTATTAATTTTGAGAGAAATATTTCCCATAACGCCCCCCCCCCCCCCCCCCCCCCCCCAATAAGGATTTTATAAAATAAAAAGCCCCAACACCCGAGTGGCAAACAAGCAGAAAAAAATGTGAAATACATCAGTCTATCGGCAAAAATCCGCATAGGGGGAGGAAGGATATATGGTAGCTCAAGGTCTATTATACTGGCTACCACGAACCCCACTCGCCTAGACGAAGCCGTGTCATATAGCGTTGCGTGGGTGCTGGCTTTAAACATTGGAGAAAACATCACAGAAGTCAGCTGGCTTCATGTCCTCGGGATGATTCGTCATCATTTATTTATCAAGAAGCGAGATGTCGTAAATCATTTGGCTTCATTTCGTCAGCTGAGTGCTATAGCACCCTTTATCTTATACCGGTTGGAGATATTACCCATGCATTATATACTTCATCTATAACACATACGTACATGTCAAATATAGACTGATTAGAGCTGACTTGATCGAGACATACAAATTTCTTCGAGGGCACTACAACATAGACACTACAAAATTCTTTCAAATAAACGAAAACCATATCATGTAAACTGAAATTACAGCCGCGCGCGCAGTCAAATGATGTTAGGAAGTATTACTTCTCACATAGAGATTGTCATGAATTGGAACAGTTTACCGGAATATGTGGTTGAAACTCCAACACCTCCATTTTACCGAAATGTTGGACAATCACCTCAGACACAGAAAGATATCTTACCGATTTCCTTAACTGAAGACGATCCTTATATGGTAGCAAATCAAAGTTTATAGTTGACTTTTAGTGATGTATTGTGATATAACATGTAAATTGTACTCGCAATTGGAACAAAAGTCCAGTTGGATTTGTTCCTTTAATTAAATATATATAATCCCGGCACAGTCGGACTGGCGGCTGACCTAAAAAATGGCATGAACGGAATATAAGCTGTGTGACCCAGCATGACTCATTAGCAACGTTGAGTTACATCGAAAGTAGGTTACAGGAAATAAATAATTATTTGTTGAATCAGTTGTATATATATTTACAATGGAACAAATTCCTGTGATTAAATGTTGATATATGACACAAAAGTGTCTTGTATATAGAACTGTTTCCCAGTCGCTAGAAATTGATACGCGAACTATATTCTTTCTTCGACTCGAACTTAAAACCGTATTACGCACTGTAGCTGCTATTCCCCGGCGTTTATTCCCGCATTTATATTATCAGATCTAGAGACTTATACGGCACAGCATTGTTGATTGTTGATTGTTTATTAGCAAAGCCAACAGTTAAGTTGTAACATGCAATAACATATATACATACTATACACAAGGCACACATAACATATAAGTCATATCAATAAAAATACATACACACACAATTATATTGTAATCCATGATGCCATTTACATTAAAGTGGTATCCTTTTTAAAGATAGTTTTATAAATATGCTTACTTTTTTAAGAAGGCTCAAATATTCAATTGAGAGCAAACGATGAAATTTATTCCTGTTAGGGTTCTCCCAGTAATATTTGGGAATGTGGATTTCGCGTAAATCTTGTAAATTTTGGCATAGGATTATAAAGTGATATTCGTCGCAAGGACTGTTCTCACATAAAAAACACATTAAATTGTCTGCGGAATTTGTGGTTTCTTTTGTCCATCTATTTTTTTCTACTGATAATTTATGATTAGATGTTCTGATTTTCAATAGGTAATTAGACAAATGAGATGGCAAATAAACTAAATAGCTACTCATTTCATGGACTGCTTTATGTCTCTGTAAAATATGGCGCGCGATGAAGTAGAAGCATTCAGATTTTCAAAGAGGTGGTGCTCATACTGCTTAATCAGTAGCGATTTATGTTGCTCAACTCTGTTTTGCTCAGCGCTGATTGGTTTGTCCACACATGTTCCATGTGTATAGGTCATGTAGAATTCCTTCTACAAAACATACCCAATTCATCTTATTTTGCAGTTTTGTATCCCTCTCGTTTATATATCTGAGTAAAAGAAATATATTCTTGGCTAGCTCTGATCCTTCGTGTGAAACTAGCTTGGACCAGTATGCTAGAGTCCTGTATTTTATTTCAATCAATATAGGATATCTACCAAGTTCGGCATAAACCATGTAATTAGGCGTACTAGATATCATTGAGCTAGGTAACTATTTTACAAAATTTCAAATGGAGCGTCTCGAGACTTTGAACTTTTTCAAAGCACCAAACTTCACTTCCATACAACATAAAATTGGCATAACCATAGCATCGACTAACTTGAATAAGATATATAAATCGTATATACTTAGCGAATGATTATGGGTATGTTCACACTCTGGCAAGTTTGCACGCTATATATGGTTTGCAGACATTTGTCGTAGAAAAGGATATGATGCCAAAATATGAATGGGAACATGCATATAAAATGCTTCTGTATATCACAGCTAACTACTCTGCATTTCCACCTGTAGCGATGCTACCGGTATTTACCTGTAAATCACATGCAATTATCTCGCAAGAATCAATTATACAGGTATTTGATGGCAAATCATATATATATAGCAGCACCGTTACAAGTGGAATTACAGAAATTTTGCTTCTCATGTCGTTCGCTTTGGTAAAGATACAGTTATATATATGCATGTTTCCGTTCATATATTATGGCACCATGTGGTTTTCTAAGACGAAATGCCTGCAAAACATACCGTGCAAACTTGCCAGTGAATGAACGTACCCTATGAGTGTGACTTGATGTCTTATTGAAAACAATAGCTATTTATCTGGTGGGTCCGCTTGAACTTGTTCCATTTTAATATTGTTATATTTATTGTTGAATTTTATATTGATTTTTCAAAAGCAGGTCATGTATTGTAATTCCAGAAAAATTATTCTCCGAACTAAATTTATTGAAGAATGTTATAATTTTACTAAGATAGCGCACCTGCCAGTTAAATGTTAAGAAAGTTCAATTATATACGTGATTTGGTTCCCGGACAACATAACTTTTGCCCCGGAGATTTGGATCGAAATCCCCATTCTAAATTCGTCACTTCATTTCCATTTAATAAACATATGTATCTCTAATTTGTTACTATGCTATTTTCCAGGTTGAGTTTCAGAAATCAGAAACTTGAAGACTTCAACTACACGAGTAAATTTATATCAGATGAGATATACGCAGCCATGAACGGTACACGATTCCTCGGGGTCTCGGTAAGATTTATATCAGCCTTCAAATGCGCAATTCAAATCGATTTGAATGTATTAAAGGTACTCAATCCGATCAGAAGGTCCCCATACCATCAATATACAACAACAACATTTCTTCAAAATATGCTTTAGTTTTCGGAATCGATTTATTTCAACAAAATAATGCTAACCGCTGTCAACTATGCTATCAAATTTCCCCAAACTTGTTATTTATCAACATTTTGTTCAACAAAATATGGCCGTATTATCACTAAAGTATCACGAAATTTGACCGTATTACCACTTAATTTTAGAGTTATCCATCTTCATCCGCAGTTTTGTCCGAGACCCTCCGTTTGACCACGTGTTTCTGGGCCACATATTATTACCCATCTCGAGAAATAAGAAACTTCAAAAATCTATATCTGATCATTCTGACCTTTGGCGGGTTGGTTCCTCGACTCGAATCAAATATTTTTTACCTCTGAAGCCAAAGAAATGGTAATTTAGGAGCGTCTGATCGGATTGAGTACCTTTAATACAATAGTCGTATATCTACGTGAATACATATATGATCAGTTTATACTGTTTCCAAATAAATAGACATGACATAACATATTCTGTGTAGTTGTCGGTGTTTTGTGACGATTCTCAGTGGTTCGCGGCGATTATCAGTGGTTCGCGGTGATTCTCAGTGGTTCGCGGTGATTCTCAGTGGTACGCGGTGATCCTCGGTGGTTCGCGGCGATTCTCAGTGGTTCGCGGTGATTCTCAGTGGTACGCGGTGATTCTCAGTGATTCGCGGTGATTCTCAGTGGTTCGCGGTGATTCTCAGTGATTCGTGGGCGATTCTCAGTGGTTCGCGGTGATTCTCAGTGATTCGTGGCGATTCTTAGTGGTTCGCGGTGATTCTCAGTGGTTCGCGGTGATTCTCGGTGGTTCGCGGCGATTATCAGTGGTTCGCGGTGATTCTCGGTGGTTCGCGATGATTCTCAGTTGTTCGTGGTCATTCTTGGTTAGCCCTGGTCAGTCTCCAGGATTTATGATTTTATGTCTATCCATATTACTCCGCTCCACGCAAGTTCACTGTTAGACCATGTCACGAATCTCTACTCTGGCTAACGCCGTATAGTGATCACATTCCACCAGTACAAAACCTGTGAACGTTTTTGAAGTTTTGACAGGGAGTCATAAAATGGAGAATTATGCCATTCGAGTTACCGTTCTTGAAATCGCATCTGTTGCGTGTCTTTTATCGACGGCCGTTCGCGAACATTATTAAGTTGCAAACAAAACATGTTACCTGCAAAAGGAAGGCCCGTTATAACCGATTCAGAAAAAGGAGAAAGAAACAAGAGTCATAAAGCGTCAAGTATTTTTATAGAGAATGAGATTGTTCGATGGAAGAGATTGATGGCATCAATCGAAACTGTGAGCAATGACTTCCGGTTCTTCCAGCGACCTGCGTCTTCTCCGGTGAAGGTCAAACCATGGCGCGTAGTTTGAAATCGTAATAATTTTGTTTACAAGATCAATATTTTCTTCGCTAAATTAGGTTTATACGAAACTCAAATAATTTAGTCATGCACTTCACTTTAGGTGAAGGTCCCAACTCAATAGTGCACGATTTAAGTGACATTGTGAGCGATTCCGTCGCTTGTATATAGATATACAATTATGGAATTTCTCCTATATGTAATTCATTCAATGTTTATTGTGATATCGGTTCACAAAAGTCACAGAAAATACATGCAATCTCGAGCTGGGACCACCCCTACTGTGAATTAGATTATTGAGGAACAAGTATTAAGAAAAAAAATATATTCCCTGCTTTGTTTGTTCAATGTTATAAATTTCCCTGTAAAAATCGGTCAGAACATCAAAAAGTTCCAAGGTTTTATATACTGATGGAATATATATGATCTCCAAGGGCGTTAACCTTTTACCCAACAGAACGGCCCTGTGCCAATGCATTCTCTTATATATGCGAGTCGACCATAGGTCGCCTCGCATATATAAGAGAATGCATTGGCTTAACACATTAAAAATTATAAAATTGTTAAAGAATGTAAGAAAAAATGGTAAAAAGTGTTTTTTAGGCCAATGCATTCTCTTATATATGCGAGGCGACCTATGGTCGACTCGCATATATAAGAGAATGCATTGGCACGTATAACCATCACAATGTGGTCAATGAGCCTGTTCCAATGATATCCATATTTGTATGGTTCTATTGAGACAGACCGAAGATATTTTAGGCTGTTGAAGCTTTATTTGGCCGGTTTTGGCCGGTTTGTTGGGTAAATGGTTAACCAGAGTAGAGATTCATGTCATGATCTAGTTCACAGTTAGTCACCGCGATAAGAAAATCTCAGCCAATCCTGTGATCTAGAGTGGGCTTATTGTGGTTCCCCGGTGTTAAATTGAGTGTTTTGCTTATCACCCACTCTGTACGCACTGTATATAGGCATATACTTTTCTCTCTAATAGGGGGTTACTTTTCATTTACGGTTAAGAAATAATCAGAAATCCGCTCTCCAAAATGATTGCGTTCGAGAAATATTACGTTGGATCAGAGTTGTAATGTTTGATAGCCCCATCTGAACACGCCACATCACGTTACTGCATTCTGGGTTATTTAGCGAATTGTTTCGTTTTATTTTTCAGGGTAATGTTGCGTTCTCGTCAGAGGGAGACAGAATCACGCTGACGAAGATTGAGCAAATGATAAGTAAGTTTAACGTATTCTTCTGCAAAAAAAAAACGAAGCTCTTTGCTCACCTGAACGGTTTCGTGAAATTGGACACCTTTCGCATAACGAACTATACGACAAAATGATAACAATCATGAAAAGCTAATTGTAGAATTGACGACCCCGAGTCCGTTTGTGTTGTTATCCGGTGATAGTGTTTCGGAAGACTCGCGTGTTTCACGACGAAGAATTACATGTTTGCCACTAATAGATCATATTAATTAAGGCAATTTAATTACATAATCTCGGAGTCATCTCCCACATTGGGGAGCTGAGAAACCATCGCGAACTTATTACTATATGATGTATTTGTGAGTTTTGTTGAAAATCCAAAACCGTATCGTAACAACGAATAGGGAAAACGACAACGAATAGAAAGAACACAATGCCAAACATACATGGGCACGCGAGCTTTGCCTGCAATCACCGAGGCTATCCCATTGACTATTATACAAATATATTTACACACTAAGTGTGATTATCACTAAATCCAGCATTTCGATTGGTCGGCGCCCACGTGACTAGTCGCAATTATTTCTCGGTGAACGCACAACAGCGCATAACTGCAGCCTCATAATTACATCGACGCGTCATAGGTTTTGGAAAGACGAACGCGTAATGTTTTGGGCGCATTTGGACTCGCGCAGGATTGACTTAATAAATCATCGGGTTTCAATATAAAGAGAAATTGTTCCTGTTAACTTTTGCCAAGGGTGCTATGGGATATTTTGGGCTGGTTTTGTCACGATACACTTTTCGATTTAAATACATTTACAAACGTGGCTTTTTCGCTAAATGTTTATAAATATAAGGATTAACTGTCATGTGGACTGTTTTTATGGAGATGTAACCGTGATGTAAGTGGTCATAACTTGTATGTAAAACCCGACCGCTTACCTCACGGTTACATTTCCAGAAAAACAGTCCACATGACAGTTAATCCTTATGTAATTGCACGGCTTGTCGTTGACCATGTCTCCCGTTTGGGGAACTGTTCTTCCTCCGAGGACCACAATTTTGAGTCAACGACAAGCAGTCCAATATTAATTATATTTTATCGAACGTTCTTCATGCTGTCTCGGATGCCATAATTTCAAACAATCTACAAACAGATCATGTTAACTAGTGAACAATTTAATACGTTTTCTTCATAAAACAAACTGAAAATTCATTAAAAAAATTAGTTTTGTGAGAACTTAGGAAATTAACATAAAGTGATGTTGTGACCATCGAAAACAGAAACAGGGTAAATCCTCACATCAAACATGTATACAATAATCACAAATAGCATAAACTATTTGTTTACGATCATGTACATGAAATGTGCTAAGTTGTCGATTACATGCAAAGACATTTCGGACAAATAATGTTGAACTTTTCCAGCGAGGTGGAGAAGACTTTCAAATTACCTCCCCGGAATAGCATGCTAAAATAGATTTTTGGATTTCCCCAGCAATAATGGGTGTGCTAAAATGAGGAAGCGGACCATCATGTTTAGGATGGACCTATCGGAAATAGTGAATGTCAAGCAACCAATCACAAGCGTGGAATGGACTTTGTTAGGCACATGAGATAAAATCTAGCCTGATAATAACATAATTAAGTACAAAATAATCACTGCAAACAGAACTCTATCACCTGGCAAGAAGATTGAACGCCACAATTTTTCCACAAACGGACTTGTAATATTCAATTCTGCGAAAACGTTTTTGGACTGACTGAAAAATTCACGACTACTATAAGCTATTTGTAATTCTTATCAGTAGTAGTTAATTATGCGAAACGTGCCATGTTACTCTCTCTTAGCAACATACTAGGGTGATTGAGAGAGTGGTTCACAGTGACCCACTCAACACCGAAAGCTTGACTTAGCGATCGATATGGTGTAATCAACGTATTTTATCCAAACCTCAGAAAATACGACCATGAATCACGGCCACACATCATGGATCACAGTCTATAGGTGTATATTAAGCAACTGGAATCGCATTGCATAGTTCTACAATTTCCACAAAATTATTATTTTCGCGGTCAAGATAAAACAATTAGCAATATTGAGTTAATATTATTATAAAATAAATCGGAATGGCGTGAACTATTCCAATTAGTTGTCATTGGTTCGCGGTAATTCTGGAATTGATAAGCCCTGGTCAGTCTCCATGAGGGACTTCGAGATCGGCTGCAGCTTCGGTCATAGCCGATATATATCATAAATATGTCTGTGCATGTCTACATCCGAGGACTCTCGAACCACGATGACCGCGGCTGCAGCCGCAACGAATGCCACTTTCAGTATCCAGTACAAACATGAATTCCCTGTAATTTAATCATCGAATTTGAGGGTCTGGTCTCATAAACTGTATAGGGTTATCTGTTGATCGGACCCGATGCTGTATATTTTAAACTTTAAGAGCATCAATAAACATTATTTTATAGAGGCCTAGGCATCGACGTATAAAAAAAACCCATCGAATTATCCATAAACTCCACCTTTCCAAAAATAGTTTCATAAAATTAGACAGATAAGTGTTCGAACCATCGAACCCAAAGATAAAAATCTACATGTATCAACTACACATTCACTTTTTTCATTCATTCAATAATTGTCCGCATTTGTCATTTATTCAGTCCGCCATTTTGGATTTGATCGGTAGTACGGGAACTCGCAACCAGGATTTGCTGGAAACGTGAAGTCACATACCATGGTCATCGGTAACTTCGAGGTCCCATCTCCGGCTGCAGCCGATCTCGAAGTCACTCCATGATCTCTGTTGATTCATATTAATCCGCTCCACGCACTGAAGTTCACGGAAGATCACCGCGAAAAAGTTACTGTGGATCCTGGTGATCCACAGGCTGTGGGCCTCGTGTGGTCCACGCGGCGTTGAGTGTTTTGCTTATAGTACACTATTCGCGTACTGTACATGCATTTAATGCCACTCCATATGACGTCAAGATGTTATTATGTTCTCCTTCTTGGGAGAGAATGTATACATATTATTTACAGCATGATTTACAAGTAATGTGAACATTTAAGAGCGAAAGAAAGCATATGGACGCGGTAAATATATAAAATATGTAACAATAGTATTATTTTCTAGGCAAATATAGATAATAAAAGTGAGAAAAAAAAATAAAGAGAGAAAATGTGTATGTGTTATCCAGATTTTCAGTTAACCGATGTATACTAATAATAAATTATATTCAGATGGAACATACTACAAGCTGGGGTACTACGACTCTGTTGCGAAAAATCTGACTTGGAACAATAAGGAACATTGGGAAGGTAAGTTTGAGAGTATTATATGAAATATTCTCTACATATACATGTAAGACGTCAGATTCTTTCTGTCCGAGGAATATAGAAGCAAAGTTTCATTTTATCCCGTTCTATAATAAATGGACTTTCACAGTCAGGTAAAAAGTGTACATCGGAATGGTCTATTATTGATTTGCAGGGATGTACAGGTAATATAAAATTTCATCAGGAGTCCTATTTATTTTGGGAAATGTTTAGATAATAGATAATGAGTATATTTATTATCTGACCATTTCCTATGGGATAACTACTCGTCTAATGACGCCTTGGAATATAAAGGGTTACTATTTGGGTCATATAGATTGGATAGCCGATATGCTTAGTTGTGTAAGTCAAGTTCGATTTTAGGTTCCATCCGCCCAATTTTACCAGAGTTACGGACATGTTTCGACTTTTGGTTTTCCTTGGTTTCGGGGTGTTAATTTCATTTAGGGTTGCTTTAATTATCGCCACCAAACTTGGTATTAATATATGGCTTATACACAAAACAGCACGAGTGTATTAGCCTCTCGTTCTATCCTTCCTCGATGCCACAAGTGCCGTACCAACAATCCAATTAACACACATGTCGTTCTGTGTTTATTACACGTCACCGTTTAAGAATCCTTGCATTAACAAATACAGGATCGCAAGGTTTATGCACATACATGGATTGTTTTGTCATGTGTTTTTGATGCTTTTATTTTATAGTTCCGGTTTCATGGTTGAGGTGAACATAGTGTACGTTATTTGACGCCAACGAGATACGTACGGAACGTACGTTCCTTACGGGTTTGTGACTATGGAACAGCAATAACACTGTACTTCTATTATAGGAACGAGCGTGTAATAATGCCTATTTCACTACTTCATGCACACTGATATTTTACGACTCGGTCGACTCCTTAACCACAGCAGAATTATGGGTAACTTTTCAGGATTTAGTCGGAAATATGGTTGTTGCCATTCATCGGATCACTCTCAGGGCAACTACGTCCATTCGAAGAATGTATCATTAAACTATTATTACCGAAATATTCACCAACAATGGGGTACCACTTCGTAAAACACGGCAGCTCAAATACGCGGAAATGTAAACAGTCCACCATTCGTCCCGAACAAATCTCCAATAAACAACGAGCATGACTGTGGTAACAAGAGTAGTAGTATATGAAACAGCAGGTAGACCCGCCCTTAAAATGGTTCCTAAAATGGTTCCTTGATGGTACCCCATCGATGGTGACCATGGAAGAACTCGTTCAGGTGACCTAGGTTACTTCAAATTTATGTGTAACCGCAGGTAGCCCCAGCCCTTGTTTGAATGGTTACACATAACTTTAAAATAACCTAGGTCACCTGAACCAGTTCTTCCATGGTCACCATCGATGGGGTACCATCAAGGAACCATTTTATGAACCATTTTAAAGGCGGGTCTACCTGCTGTTTCATATACTACTAAGAGTCACTATATTTGATTTATATGATAGAATGATTGTGGTAACACGAGTCACTATATTTGATTTATATGATAGAATGATTGTGGTAACACGAGTCACTATATTTGATTTATATGATAGAATGATTGTGGTAACACGAGTCACTATATTTGATTTATATGATAGAATGATTGTGGTAACACGAGTCACTATATTTGATTTATATGATAGAATGATTGTGGTAACACGAGTCACTATATTTGATTTATATGATAGAATGATTGTGGTAACACGAGTCACTATATTTGATTTATATGATAGAATGATTGTGGTAACACGAGTCACTATATTTGATTTATATGATAGAATGATTGTGGTAACACGAGTCACTATATTTGATTTATATGATAGAATGATTGCGGTAACACGAGTCACTATATTTGATTTATATGATAGAATGATTGTGGTAACACGAGTCACTATATTTGATTTATATGATAGAATGATTGTGGTAACACGAGTCACTATATTTGATTTATATGATAGAATGATTGTGGTAACACGAGTCACTATATTTGATTTATATGATAGAATGATTGCGGTAACACGAGTCACTATATTTGATTTATATGATAGAATGATTGCGGTAACACGAGTCACTATATTTGATTTATATGATAGAATGATTGCGGTAACACGAGTCACTATATTTGATTTATATGATAGAATGATTGCGGTAACACGAGTCACTATATTTGATTTATATGATAGAATGATTGCGGTAACACGAGTCACTATATTTGATTTTTATGATAGAATGATTGTGGTAACACGAGTGACTATATTTGATTTATATGATAGAATGATTGTGGTAACACGAGTCACTATATTTTATTTATATGATAGAATGATTGTGGTAACACGAGTCACTATATTTTATTTATATGATAGAATGATTGTGGTAACACGAGTCACTATATTTTATTTATATGATAGAATGATTGTGGTAACACGAGTCACTATATTTGATTTATATGATAGAATGATTGTGGTAACACGAGTCACTATATTTTATTTATATGATAGAATGATTGTGGTAACACGAGTCACTATATTTTATTTATATGATAGAATGATTGTGGTAACACGAGTCACTATATTTTATTTATATGATAGAATGATTGTGGTAACACGAGTCACTATATTTGATTTATATGATAGAATGATTGTGGTAACACGAGTCACTATATTTGATTTATATGATAGAATGATTGTGGTAACACGAGTCACTATATTTGATTTATATGATAGAATGATTGTGGTAACACGAGTCACTATATTTGATTTATATGATAGAATGATTGTGGTAACACGAGTCACTATATTTGATTTATATGATAGAATGATTGTGGTAACACGAGTCACTATATTTGATTTATATGATAGAATGATTGTGGTAACACGAGTCACTATATTTGATTTATATGATAGAATGATTGTGGTAACACGAGTCACTATATTTGATTTATATGATAGAATGATTGTGGTAACACGAGTCACTATATTTGATTTATATGATAGAATGATTGTGGTAACACGAGTCACTATATTTGATTTATATGATAGAATGATTGTGGTAACACGAGTCACTATATTTGATTTATATGATAGAATGATTGTGGTAACACGAGTCACTATATTTGATTTATATGATAGAATGATTGTGGTAACACGAGTCACTATATTTGATTTATATGATAGAATGATTGTGGTAACACGAGTCACTATATTTGATTTATATGATAGAATGATTGTGGTAACACGAGTCACTATATTTGATTTATATGATAGAATGATTGTGGTAACACGAGTCACTATATTTGATTTATATGATAGAATGATTGTGGTAACACGAGTCACTATATTTGATTTATATGATAGAATGATTGCGGTAACACGAGTCACTATATTTGATTTATATGATATAATGATTGTGGTAACACGAGTCACTATATTTGATTTATATGATAGAATGATTGTGATAACACGAGTCACTATATTTGATTTATTTGATAGAATTATGTTGTGTGCTGGTAATTGTGATACAAAATTAATTTTAAAAATACCTGCTTTGGGAAATTTTATTCTCTGTGCGCCCCATCGGAGTGTTTCACATCACTTTAATCGGCTGAATATACAGGCTGTTGTTGAATCAGGAAGTTTTCCAATGATATTCGCCAGTTGACTCAGAAACTTTAGTTTTATTGGGTTTCAGATGACAACTCGGACGTTTTATATATAATACACACATAGTGTTTCTGAACACCAGGTTTAACCCACGAGTGGGATTGATGATCATCAATCCAACGAGTTTATATCACTCATTTATGAGTTTAATTGGTAAGATAATTTCATATCAAGATACTGATAACTAATATTGTCCATTGCATAGTAGCATATTCCAGTTATAATGTGCCGACTGAAGTAATTTTAATTTGAACAAAATTGTCTACTAAGAAACAGGTTTGGTAGCAGAGTGAAAATTAGTTTTAAACACATTGTACGATGTCCCGTCTCTTTGATATGGTGAGATGCGGTGATAATCTATTTGAAGAAATGAGTGTTTCTTTACAGTATAATAAACATTGCGACATGTGTATGGTTTATTATCACGAAGAGCGTTGAAACATTCGGAAATGTAACTAGTATTTATACCACAAGGGTATGCACTTCAGTCTCTGCGTTACATTCCACAATTAATCAACGTGCCGAATGAACCTAACACACTCTGTGCGGCGAAACATTACTTCGTGTGTTGCATGTCCGATATTATTTGTTTAGCCTGTTGGATGTATTCTGAGGAGAAAATACGAACTTTAAAGACGTAAATCATTGGGTTTGACTTGCGTTGCAGTGACGGATAAATCCTTCAGATGGATCTAAATTAATGATTTGTGTACCTTTAAAGATATTTAACAACAGACTTGTATATTACCGATACGTATTTTCACGCCTATATGTGATTATCCAATATGATGATTTCGTCGTGGTATGTCTTGGAGTTGCGGTCATCTTCACGGCCATTTCGCGATTGTATTATTTTCTGTCCGTGTCACCCCTTTCGCATCCGTACTCACACTAGTATAACTGCGTAATTCCTATGCCACTATATATCGTATAATGAATTATTTCGAGAAATGATGTCATATTGACAACCATGCTGGGTGCCATCTTGGATAACAAAGTTTCCCCAAGGCGGATTTTAGATAGCTTGTACTGAGGACTCTACACCAAAGTCGCTTCTTTACCAATTTATTCCGGGTTAACCCATCATTTCGCTTACCACGATCATACTATAGTCCATGCTGTTGGTATATTACTTTGTCGTTCAAAACGTATGGGAAACGTTTATACCTACAGCGTGCCTTTATACATACAGCGTGCCTTTATACCTACAGCGTGCCTTTATACCTACAGCGTGCCTGTATACATACAGTGGCGATTTCACTTCGATTAAAGATGCATAATCCGAATTGACGCCCAAATTAATATATCATTGGCTTTTTTGAAATCTATTGTTTTTACCACCGGTACCTTTTGGCGGCCTGGCAACAAGTCGATGAGTCGACAGTCTCGGACCAAATTGCGGATGAAGATGGATAACTCTAAAATCAAGTAGCTTTGGGAATAAGATATTTGACAAACCGGCCAAATTTCGCTGACAAAAATGTCCATATAAGTACAGGTTTTGTGCAATTTGATACCATAGTTGACAGTGGTTATCATTATTTTTGGGCAATTAATCGATTCTGTTAACTGAAGCGGCATTTCAAAAAATGTTGTTGTTGGAATCTGATGGTGTGGGGACCATCGAATAGGATTGACTATCTTTATCAACATTTTTTTCAAAATTACTGCTACTATAGTAGAGTAAGTGATCACGGTATAAACAGGTACATGAATGCCCTAAATAATCGACTCCTTAACCACAGCAGAATTATGGGTAATTTTTCAGGAAATATGGCTTATTGCCATTCATCGGAAAGCTCTCAGTGAGAGCTTTTCGATGAATGGCAACAAGCCATATTTCCGACTAAATCCTGAAAAGTTACCCATAATTATGCTGTGGTTAAGGAGTCGATTATAGCAACCACCAAGGGTGCTTATACCTAAGGCAGGTGAATGACGTCACATAATGTTTTCTATATCCATCAGTGATTTTTCAAGATCGCGGGTATAGATTTTGGAGAAATTGTCACGTGACTCCCGGTTAGCAACCGTGTGGAGATTGCAAAAACGCGGAATTGGAAATGAAGGATTGTGATAAAAATGAAAGTAACTACTTCACAACTTACGAAGAATTCACTTGTGATTTATGTCTATTAATTTCATTTAGACCAATTTCGTTGGTCAGCTTAATGAAAACGAAAAATGAAGAAGTCATGACGATAATCCAGACAAGATTTTACAATCCACGACACGTATTGTCAATGTGGCATGTCGTCTCCGTCGTGACCACTGCATGATGTTACATAAATTATTCTTAGCGTTATGTCGCCGAAAAAAAGCAAATTTGAGGCACATCATGTGTGGTTGCTCCACTACGTGTCACGTACGATTCATATTTTAGGGCATTACTGTTATGGTATTGTTAATTTCGGACTTCACGAGTGTAATGTCAGTGCTAATTTTTGGACAACTATTTCATTGTTTATCTACATTGGTTTGACTGAATCAGATGTGTGGTTCGTTTCTATAGTATTCGCGTTAGGTTTGTTTCTTTGTTAGATTAGGTTTTCTCGAAATTACAACATTTCTTTGTATTAATCAGCTGGCTTTTCATATGCAACTTGTCAATTCATGCCCAAGCGGGTGCTCATTAATTACCATTCATCGCACGTATTCTAAGCTTTACTTTTAATAATAACTTATTTGTCAAACTGTTATTGCCACTGTGGTGATCGGATATTTTATCATGCAAATCTGTTAATCTAAGCCCGCGTCATTAATTCACACCTGTGTCTGCTATGTATATAAGAATGTGTAAAACTGTGTTATGTTACTTTATGTTCCGGAATTCCGCCTTTCAGTCACTTCACATATTACAACCGGAGTTCCGATTGTTGTGCGGACCGCTTCCAACTATACCGGAATGTCCGTATATTTCTATTGTAAAAATAAATGCTAATTCCCCAAAACGACTCCACATTCTTACAGACCAAAATCAGCTCTACCAAACTGTATATCGTTAAAAAATGCAATATGAATGAAGCCAACGGGCTTTGTTGTGATGCTCTTGTTTCCATTTTCTAGAGAGCTGAAGTTTCATGTCAATTTGTTCTATGTATATCGTACAGGAAATTACGTGACGCCGGGGCTATTAAACCGTAATAAAATGTTCGACTAATGAAGCAATGTTCCGTTCTTAGAACCTAATCTACGAGTGGAATACATGTTATTGAACAAGGGCGTCGCGACACGATGCGACTGATTGCTTCACATCCAGTTGATTGGATAGCCAGACGATCAATTTGAACTAAGACTAAATTATTTCTATAATAGACACCTTTCGCACAGGCACGTACCGACAGATGGTGTGGGGGTGTCTCACCCCCCCCCCCCCCCCCAATGAGGACCATAATTTTCTATAGTTCGAAAGTTCATGACTCAAATTCCAATAGTTGGAAATTAAAAAGTAACAAGTACATCGAATGATCTAAGTGTTTCAATCAGAGTTCGCGATTTTCGCCTCCGAATTTGTGGCTGTTGTTTATTTTCCGACTCGGAATTCCAACTTTAAATACTCGTCACCGATTTTCCAATTGCGGAATTGTACAATTTGTTTTTTCCGACTCCGAATTCCGAACCAGAATTCTATTATGTTTTATATTTGAGCTTTTGAAATCATGTGGTGGCTTTCACTCAATATATTGTTAACTTGTTGATATGTATATATGTTAAACATATATTTGTTTATTATTATTTTAAATGTTCAAGTGTACTCAATACATGCCACATGGATCAATGATATGTCATTTTTGTTACTATATGTCTTTATTTACACAGTCCATGTACCTAACCCTCTTAAAAAGACCATATGGAAACCCACATTATTAAGCCATTAAGCCAATATTGGAATTTTGCATCACTCAAAACCAAATCCTATATAGTTGGAAATTTTATTAGACTAAATCCTATTTAGTTGGAAATGTTATTGTCTCACCCCCCCCCCCCCCCCCCCCCCGCCCACAACTGGAACCACCTGGGAACGTCACTGCTTTCGCACAATGAACTACTACTGATAAGAATCGAGGAAAAGCCATTATGTGTATAAAACATTTAAAAACATATATCTTATAAAATGTTTTAATAATGGATGTGTTCAGGGACGTGGCTAGAGGTTCTCCGTTGGGGTGTCACCTTGAATTTGTTTTACTGACCACACCCAGACCAAACTCCAATGTTCGCGAAATACCATTTGCACCATCCCCCATCAATCTCATTGGGTTGATGTACATTCCAACTGTTGGGAATTTCCAACCTGATACTTTTTACTTTAAACATATTTTATTTGTAATAATACAAAGTGGATTGGGGCACAAGTTACATAACTTAATGAGCCCCTCTCCAGTATACATTGTTACAAAATTACATAATTGACAAAGTGGCACAATAAGTAACTTATTTACAGCTGTGTGGAATGTGAGAGAATGGTGACTGGTGAATGATGATCTTGCGGATCGTTAGGAAAGGATGATGTAAGGTGGTGGGGGTGCCAACGTCGATTGTGTTTATTTAAAACATTGTTATGGCCGAGCAAGTACCAGGTCGAAAAAAGCAATAAACAACAATAAACATATTTATGTCCTACTTATTAATTAAGTTAATATCATTTGTCAGAAACGTTTAGTTTCCGTAATAAAATGTTGTACTATTTTGAACAATTTCACATTTTGTTTTATATCTATGTTTTGGATGCCAGAAAGTAAATCATTCATATGTGTTAATTTGAGTCCTTCTCTGTGTAGCGAATGATACATTTCTATTCGTTCTGATTGGTACAGGGAACACATGAAAAGGTAATGATATGCATCTTCGCATTGGTTGCCGCATGCGCAACGTGGGCTGTCAGATATGTAGTTTTGGAATTTATCAGACTTTAGATCACTGCAATAGTTCCGTAATTTTGCGTGAAGTACGTTACATTGCCTGCGTCCCGTGTAGAAATACCTCGGGGGTCTAGTGACGGGGTCAATTATTCTAAGATACGTTTTGAAATCTGAAATTGTGGGGGCATCCGTTATTACGGACGGCATGTCATTCCACGCTTTTATGGTTGAAGGGAAAAATGACTTTTTGTAATTCTCAGTGTTACTGAAATATGTGTAGAATTTTTCGGGATATCTGAATTCATACTCTGATATGTCAGCTATTCTGGGTGGTAATATGTTTGTGAGATAAATAGGGGCATTCCGATTGATAATGTTGTACATAGTTTGTAATTTGTGTAATTCACGCCTCCTTCTCAGTGGGGGCCAGCCTACTTCTTTCATTGTGTTTATATCAGAGACTGATCGTGTGAGTCCACTGACTATTCTGGCTGCATCAATGTGTAACCGTTCAAGTTTATCCATTTGATATTTAGGTGCATTTGCCCATACTACATCGGCATAATCGTATAATGGTAAAATATACGTTTTATATATGTTTTCTAGGGTCTTCCTATCGAGCTGGTATTTAAATCTTCTTAGTTGTGATAAACGCGAGGCTATTCTTTTAATAGTTTCATTGATATGATTGTTCCATGACATATTTGATTGGAGTTCAAGACCGAGGTGTTTATGTGTCTCAACAAAGGATATAGTATCATTATTAAAGGTTAAATTAGGAGTATCGCCGGATGTCCCAGTCAAAGAGTACGACATGCCCATCGTTTTTGAGGGATTAAAATTGACTAGCCAATTGTTTGACCATCTTGATATGTTTTCAAGATCCTTGTTCATGGTTTGCGCCAATTCATTTAGGTCGTGGTGCTCGTTAGTAATGCAAGTGTCGTCAGCGTACATTCTCGTAACAGAACAGATGTTGTCTGCTAAATCATTGATGTAAACCAAAAATAGAAAAGGGCCTAAGATTTAGCCTTGTGGCACGCCCGCTGGGATGATCTCATAGCTAGAAAAGCTGTTGTTAACTAATACGCGCTGCTGTCGGTTATTTAAATAGTCTCCTAGCCACCTAAGGTTGGAAATTGTTCAACCTATGGCCATTTCAGACCAAAGTTTTGACCGAAAGTAGAAAAATATGCTAATCCCACTAATTACTTGGTGGAAAATTAAACAATGAGAACAATTTCAATTTATATGTGGTGTAATATTTCCAACTAATGTTGTGTTAGGCATAAAATATCTAACTGTTGATTTTTTTTTGCCAAAGTTGGGGGATTAGACACTCCAAAAACCACCCTGTCGCTACGTCCCTGTGCGTGTTGGTTGGTGCAAACTGACCATAATCAAGATGACCATGTATGTCGTTTTAACCGTGGTATGTGACACCAGTACACATATAACAACATCGCTACTATGGCACGTGTCCCACAAGTACGCTTATAAATAATTACACCAGTACGCCTATGACGACTTCGCTACCGTGGTATAATGACACCACTACGCCTATTACGACATCGCTACTGTGGCACGTGTGCCACAATTACACCTATTGCGACATCGAGGGAAAAAACGATTTCCTTTCAGGCACCGCGCCAAACGCAATCCTACTTCATATTCTGTTCCGTAAAACGGATACTGCAGAATCCGTTTTACGGAACAGAAGATGATGAAGTAGGATTGTGCGTGTGGCGCGGTGTCTGAAAGGAAATCGTTTTTTCTCACTGACATAAAACATATATAGGCGGTGACGGGATGTTATGTCAACATTCTTTAACGTGGCGCCCAATGCGGGTTAAACATATATTTAAATCCAGAACCCATTGTGGAATAAGAATCGTCACATTAATTACAATCGGAGTGGTTTCATATGAAAATATCTGAAAAATCAAGTCGCCATTCGTATCAAGCGAGACATTTATTCGATTGATCGGCCCACCGTGAAATCGAGATCAGACGAAGTCAACCTTGATATATCGGGAAATCACGAGATATCTAGCAGCGATGTTCATCGCTTAGTGATACATACATCTGTCGCGATGGCAATGTCATCCCTCTTATCGCCGATAGTATCGGCTTAATCGCTGAGACGTTGTCGGGCGATATTGCTGTGTTATCTTGTCAATTTCGTAAGTGTTTTTGCTATGCCAATTCATTATAGAGGTTCTTAAAGACATATTATGTATTTGTTCGGGTGCGTGAAAATTATCAGTTAGTATCCAGGCACTATGTCAACTGGATGAATATAGCATTATACTAACATCGCCGAAAAATGAAGCAAATCGACCGTACCACTCCATAGAAAACATCGTCTGAACTACGCTCAATTGTAAATATTTACTACTCGATTCGGGACGCATCTATCGGCGTTAAACTAACGAAAATGATTTCAAATTCGAGAGTCACTGCATTGAATTAATGTATAACAATGATGGTGTGTGTTATCAATTTGGATATAATATTTGTAAACATTACTAATTTGAACAAGATTATTCTCCATTTATATTTGATCACCCTACCGGAGTGTTTCACATCACTTTAAATGAAAGTAGTTATGAGATTTCTTGGAACTTATTATCAAAACATTTCCCTTGATAAATGGGGCCCCTTCTGTGCGTTTATATATCTGTCGTCTGCTTTTATCACATTAACATCCCTCCACATCAATAATAGACCATCCCGATGTACACTTTGTAACTGACTGGGATAATCCATTGAGTATAGGAAAGGTTAATCTATTCCTTAAGAGATGCCATGAAATTCATGTGTAGAAGCAGACCATCTGCGCCACTGTTTGCACCATTTTGCCAAACGTCATACATACGTATACATGTATTTTTACATTTGGAGTACCTTCATTTAAATCCGTGATACCTCTTGGAGGTTTTTGAGTTTGCCACAGCAGTGGCTTGGCCGCTTTGAGCGACGTGCAATTGTCGGATTGCTCGCTGTTTCAAAACCCGCGCCAAGTTGTGATCCTTGAGCAAGGTCGCTCGTACTGTGTCGGCTTCGCATCACTCATGCGTTAAACGAGTACCAGTCAGCTTCTCATTCTGATGAGTATCAGAGCATGTTCTGATCAAACTAAAGCAGCGCCTGCAATGGCTGCAGTCGGTTCATTGGTTGGCTTGTACAAATGACTGGGGTAATACATGTATTGTACCAAGCGTGTCAGAACAAGAAATTGGTTAATCGCTATATAAAACTGGTCATTATTATTATTATTATTATTATTATTATTATTATTATTATTATTCACCTCCATAATAGACTTTGGAGAGAAGGGAACATTCATTTTACTCTGTTTCATTATGTTGTTATACAGTCTCTTTGAAAAGCCGACGATAGTCTTAACCCTTTACCCAACAAACCGGCCAAAACTGGCCAAATAAAGCTTCAACAGCCTAATCTTGGGTCTGTCTCAATAGAACCATACAAATATGGATATCATTGGAACCGGCTCCTTGACCACATTGTGATAGTTACAGTTATGCCCTGTGCCAATGCGTTCTCTTATATATGCGAGTCGACCATAGGTCGCCTCGCATATATAAGAGAATGCATTGGCCTAAAAAAAACTTTTTTTAACACTTTTTACCATTTTTTCTTACATTCTTTAACAATTTTATAATTTTTAATGTGTTAAGCCAATGCATTCTCTTATATATGCGAGGCGACCTATGGTCGACTCGCATATATAAGAGAATGCATTGGCACAGGGCCGTTCTGTTGGGTAAATGGTTAACAGATTTAGTCTTGCAGAGTTCTTTTCTGAACTGATGGGCTTCCCTCCATTCCATTGGTTATGGATCAGACTGGCGCAATTTCGTTGGTTACTGACGTATCAGATCAGTGTATGGCGCAATCCAATCTCTATAAAAAAAGCCTATAACAATTACAAACACTGCTCCGTGGTTGGTTATATTTTAATTGCGAGGTCGGAGTTCAATGAGGTGTTGACATTTTTTCCCCACGCTCAGCGAAACACAACAAATTGTATAATTCTAAATGCAGACGACATAATCATACTTCATTATACTCATCGTAATCTAGTTGACATCACCTTCGAATTTTTTTTTAAGTCAACAATATTTATTAATGATTATCTTTCGCATCTTGTTATTTTTATAAATACTATACTGATTATCAGAAACGTTTACTACGCCAGGTGTGCACTCCATATTTGGAAACGATTTAGTGCGCCATCTTGGGAAAGCCGAGGCGTCCTTGAAAATAAATCTCTATGAGAGTTTGAGACACGTAAATATGATAAGATTATAAGATTATCGTCGGCTTATCAAAGAGACTGGTTGTTAACCCTTCCATGACTGGGGCTTCCTGACATTTTGCGAAAACCCTGTGCCAATGCATTCTCTTATATATGCGAGTCTCCCATATAGAGGGAGCCTCACATTTATAAGTGAATACATAGACCTAACAATATTTACCTCGACTTGAAATACAGTGCATTCTCTTATATATGAGATGCTTCCTATGGGGAAACTCGTATATAGGAAATTGCACTGGCACATCATTTGTAATGCTGCACCAGTGCTACTCCCGCCATGAAAGCGTTAAGCGCAAATCAGATTGACTTGAAATTCAAAATAGTGAAGTGGCCTCCAATCTGGTAAAGGAATTACCTGTATGTGGACTACCTGTATATAGTCATCTACAGATATATGGGGGTGATATTCTCATGTCTTATTTGCACTCAAGCACAAATAAAACAAATCTACGCGGAGCATAATTGAAAACGTCACGAGAACGAGGAGCAATTTGTCTGCGATAAATTGGGACCTTGGTCATTATTTATTATGCTTAGGCCAAAATAAAAAAAAAGACATGTGTTTCTGATGACCCGCCCACCCCTATTCCGGCGCCCCCGCAAACGATTTTATTTTCCTTGTAAACTGGTTCATTTCCGAAAAAAATGGACACATCGAGTGTACTGCGAAACCGGAAATTATACCACACTTCAGTTAGGTCACAGCTGATTCAAATAAAACAAATTCATGTTTTAATCAATTACACAAATAATTACACTACATGTATATTCTAATATTATGTACTTAGTTTTATTATTTTATAGTACATTACAAACAAGGAGAAGAATTCCTGGAGGGGGGGGGTATTCATATTTATTTTGAAAATAAAATAAAATGAAATAAAATGAAAAAATAAAATAAAATGAAAAGCCACCCGCCCGCCCCTATTTTTTTTCTTGCATGTCACCAGAAACACAGGTATATTTTTGTTTTTGCCTTAGCAGACATCGTCACATTCCCCCATCTCGTGACATTCATACATTTATGTACCATCTTCATTAGTGGGCACAGTATATGACGGATATAGGTTATATAAGCCATTATTTCTTTCACGTTAAGGCGTTACAGTCTTCATTCTGACATGTTACTGTCATTCTGTAGGGCTATGTGTGATTTTCGCTGAGCCTGTCAGATGTGTCACTTGGTCGTCAGACACCCACTTACCTGAATTGGTTAACCTATAAAACAAAAAGTTGGTTGTTATCATGTCCATGCATGACCAGAGCTTCCTGAAATTTAGCAAAAAACCAGTGCCAATGCATTTTCTTATATAATTATGCGAGTCTCACATAGGGAGTCTCGCATATATAAGAGAATACATTGCATGACCTAACAATATTCACCTCGACCTTGTAAGCCAGTGCATTCTCTTATATAGGCAAGGCTGCCTATGGGATACTCCCATATAAGACAATACACTGACACAGGGTATTTAATGCTGCAACACCGCATCTGCCGTCACGGAAGGGTTGTAAACTTATTTCTCATCGCCAGAATTGAAAACAAGACCATCGCTCACACTGTCCATAGGGAGCCTCACATATATAAGAGGATACATGTCTTGGTCTAACAATACTTATCTTGACCTTGTATATAAGACAGTGCATTTTCTAATATATGCAAGGCTCCATATGGGAGACTCGCATATACAAGAGAATGCACTGGCACATGATATCTAATGCCGCACCAGCGCAACTCCCGTCATGGAAGGGTTATTATATATTATGCCATTTTCGATTCCGACAGGTGGGAAGCCGCCACAAGATGGAACTCACATCGTCGATACTTTGAGGATTATCTCGCCTCCGTTATTCTTTGCTATGGGGGCGTTCTCCTTCCTCGGGATAATCTTCGGTGTCGTCTGCCTGGTCTTCAACTTCCAATACAGACACAGAAGGTATGTTGGTATACAACGAATCCACATATATTACAAATTGTTTCGGAGAAGGTATGTTGGTATACAACGAATCCACAGTTTACAAAATGTATCGGTGAAGGTATATTTGTATATATAAAGTGAATCCACATATTATAAAATGTACCGGTAGGAGGTATGTTGGTATAAAGTGAATCCAAATATTATAAAATGTACCGGTAGGAGGTATTTTGGTATAAAGTGAATTCACATACAATGAAATTAATCGGTATGAGGTATGTTAGTATACATTGAATCCACATATTACAAAATGTATCAGTGAAGGTATGTTGGTATAAAGTGAATCAGCATATTATAAAATGTATACCGGTAGGAGGTATGTTGGTATAAAGTGAATTCACATACAATGAAATTAATCGGTATGAGGTATGTTGGTATAAAGTGAATCAGCATATTATAAAATATATACCGGTAGGAGGTATGTTGGTGCAAAGTGAATTCACATACAATGAAATTAATCGGTATGGGGGATGTTGGTTTACAGTGAATCCACATATTACAAAATGTATCAGTGAAGGTATGATGGTATACTTAGTAAATGGAATCCACATATAATAAAATGTCTCGGTAGGAGGTTTGTTGAGTTGAGTGATAATTTAATGAGCGGTTTGAATTAATCGGTTGAGTAACGAGCGCTCAACAATGACAAATCAGGATATCTGTTTCGGATTTAATCAACACGTTGATTAAAAGATCTAGGAACAAGAACTTAATATAAAACACTGTGCATCTATAATGGTCATTTCGAGATGTTTAATCTACGTTTCACCATTATTTTTGAATTTATGAATGCAACATTGAGATGGGAGGAGATGGCCGATAGGTATGTCAACACTTCACAATTTGATCACCTCATTAAACATTTTGAAGCCGAGGTTCTAATATCATGGACACCACAAACAGTCTAGACATATGAACCATGTGATAACTTATTATAACATATTTATTATCTTCCAGCATTCGGTCGCTTATTCTGGATACACATGTATCATTCAGTTTAGTTTCTAGAATTCTTCCAACAAATATTCCTAGCCAGCTCCTTTTCTTAACTAAGAAAGCTACAGTTTTCAGTCAACTGTTGAACAAAATCAATCGGCCGTCGAGTGATTTCACTTTCAGTGCAACTTTGCTTGGTGGTATACTTACACTATGGTTGAGTAATTGTTGAGTAAAATTGTAGTCAACGAAATTTTCAGTGAACACTATTTACACATAGTTGTTTATTCAGTAATTCCCGTTGATAAATAAATGATGTAGGCGAATGCAACCTTGCATTATTCTGCTTGTTTTTTCCCAGGTGCATCGTCTACTCACAGCCAATGATGAATAACTTCACGGTGATAGGCTGTATCATCTGTCTGTTCTGTATATTCCTCCTCGGATTGGATGGAAATATTATCACTCCGTCTGGATATGCCCTTGTCTGTCAGGTTAGCAAAACAATTCATATACTATCGTATATGCAGATTATAAAAGGTGTGAGGTTATATTTGTCAAGAATTCTTATGATTTCTGAAATAAACCATGCATTAAAATTAGATTGTTGAAGATGATTGTTAAGACGGAACACGAAAATTGTTTCCGATGTCTTTTCATGTACCATCCCTGCAATGAGACCCAAATCAGATTAAGTTTTCTCTTGTCAATAACTGCTGATTGAGGAAATTGTCCAATCAAGCATTGTACCGCATATGTGCACGCCGTATAAGGGAGTCCTTTACTTTTTTAAAGCAAAATATGTGAACGTTTTTCAACTAGTTTTCATTCGTCAAAGATGTGCCACAAAGTAAGTCAGACCCCTATATGCCTTTGGGTAAAATACAGTGTTGTACAATATGTTTGAACCGAGTGGTGTTATGAGCATGAAAACTGTTTCTAAACGAGCCGGCGTGCCAAATATTCAACTAGAATTACAATGCTATATCACATTTTCTTCACATCTCATGTATACACATGCAGAAAGAACAACGGATTACTATGAAGAAGTCGTGTTCTTGGTCAATACACATGGCACCTGTTACTACAGTTTTCGACTTGTCAAACTGACCCTAAAGTGGTTACATCAGAGTTTATTGTGCCTTTTATATAAGATACCACCTTCATACAGTTGTGAAACAAGATTCCCCTGAATATAGCTGCCAATGATATATAGTTTGAAAAACAATTGTCCAATTAGGATGTGATACCTTGTATATACTATATATAGCGAGCACTAATTCTTGAAACAACTGATCTTCCTGTACTGAGAATAGAATAGAACCTGCTCTCAAAACTGAAATATCGTGAGTGCTTTCGTTGTCTTCTGTGAATCGACTGCCAATTAAAGTTTACTTCTTCAATTACTCGGATGGCATTCACTGTATATATAACCACCTCTGGCTAAGTGATCCTGTTAAATTGCTATGGTAGTACTGGTTCCTGCCGAATTGCTCTGTTAGTAGGACAAATTGATGCTGTTAATGAAATGTGTACCATTATTTTTTCTCAAGTGTCATGTTTGCGGTGTTCTCAAGTTGTCATGTTTGCGATGTTTGGCTAATTTGAACGCCAGTGGGAAGCCAATGTCTGTTGGATAAGATAAGATTTAATGCAAATACACCCCAAATGGGCAGTTGCAACACATGAATAAAATGCATAGGATTTGACAACAAATTAACTATATATAGGTTATAAGAGTAACATATATAAATGTATATACATGCACAATATAGTTCCCCAAAGAAAATTGTTTTCTTTCTGTTTTCATAAAATCGAATGCATCTTTCATAAATCATAAGTTGACTATCGTTTATTGGAATCTCGAACAGCGAAGAAAGGCCGGATCATGTCACATACTTTTTTTTATAAATTTATTGTTTTTTGTTCATCCTTCATAATAATAAAACTAAATGTTCTCATAATTCGTCATATCTGAGAAATGTGGGGACTCACAAATTGTGTAGGCTATACATTCTAATACAAAATGGTATTCTATTTCAATTTGTTTACATTTATATATACGCCAATAGTATTCCATATGCACCACTAGTGCGATGACAATTATATGTTGTGTTATAACTCATATATGTATATGCAAACATAATATTATATTATATTCCAGCTGAGAGCGTGGCTGTTGTCTATAGGATTCACGTTAGCCTATGGTAGCATGTTCTCTAAAATATGGACAGTGCATCGGTTAGCAACTATGACGAAAAAAGACAGAAAGGTAAGGCTTTTAAAGACATATTATGTACTTGTTCGGTTGCGTGAAACTGATAAGTTAGTATTCAGGTTCTATGCCAATTGGAGGAAAGCAACATTCTACTAGCACTGCCGACAATCGAAGCAAATCGACCGTACCACTCCATGGAAACATCGTCTGAACTACGCTCAATTGTAAATAGTTACTACTCGATTCGGGACGCATCTATCGGCAATAAACTAACGAAAACGATTTCTCCACCGAGAGTCACTGCATTCAATTAATACATGCGAATGACTGTGTGTGCTGTCAATTTAGATATAATATTTGTAAAAATAACTACTTTGAACCAAGATTATTCCCCATGTCTATTTTATCACCCTACCGGAGTGTTTAACATCACTTTAAATACAAATCAATAGTTATCGACTGTCAAATGCCGAAAGTGTTGTCTCTGCATGGAACTTTTCCCCCATTCTGCTATACAGTTAAATCACGTGCAACCAGTACAAACACGCCAGTAGTGTGCAAACCCTACCGAAAGGTCACAATGCCACTGAACAATTCACGCATGCAAATATTACTTGTCAGGGAGATGGAATATATACCGAGAAACACATCAGGTTAATTTGACTAAGCTAGGGTTAGTCATAAGCATTTGGAAATACTTCGACTAACACATTTAAGCGAGTCACTATAACTTTCTCTGACCAAAGTCATATTGATTAAGTTACACGAAGAATAACTCTAATTGAAAAACTGCCTTAAATAATGTGTAATATTCTTTGTTAAATGTTCCATTGCTTCCAATTCTGTTAGATCTATAATTGAACGGCATAATTATATATCAGAACTTCACCCCACACCAAAGGCTACATTATTTGGAAAAAAGGTTCTTATATTCCATAGACATAACAAACATATTGGAAACAGACCAGTATAGTAATATGGGTTTTAGAGAATTGACTTGGACTTCCTGCTTTCAACTCGGTCTCTACTTCTGGATATATATGTATCATATGGCTTAGTATTGGAATTATTTGCACCAAATTTCACCAAATTACATTTTCACCCAATTCCCAGTGACTAAGAAAGGTTAGTCATCATAGCTCAACTCTTATCATTTTGACAAACACAATTATAGTCAAATGCCCCAATCAGTCGTTTCTATTATTAATTACTCAGTCGTTATGACTAAAATCATCCTAGTCATTAGGAAAAATGTTATGCACTATGACTAAAGTTAGTTATCATGAGGACAAACTTTTGACTGACCGAAGTTAGTCATATTGAATATACCCCCGAACATTTCAATACTAAGTTTCTGAGGTTGGAAAATAAAGTTTTATCTGCATTAAAATTGTTATCAAGGGTAGTCGACTTCCGAATATATTGGAACAGTCTATGAATGACAACACTTCTTGATAGAGTTCCTCGAATTATGTGTCGCGTATTCGGAAGCCATCTATCCCATTGGATCTAACATACACAACACATGAAAGCATTCTCTCGCAATAGAGTCTTATAAGCACATTACGATGGCAATCAAAATATGTACATGTATAGACTTTCTACAGAATATACCTCCTATATTTCAAAATTCATGTAAACGCAGACAATTTTCCCGAAATCGTCTCTGACTAAAATCCGAGACAAAAATAGTCCCCGACGAAAAAGGGCCACCGACTATTTCTCGCCATATGAATGACCCTGGTGTATAACACCTAAATATAACTATATAAATCAAAATTGGAACAATTTGATACTATATCAGTTGCGTACCAGCTTTGTTTTTTTTAATTCTGAATACCGGTAAAAATGGGGATATGAATCCTGAGTACCAGTAAACAGAGGAGTATGAATCCCGCATACCACTTCAAAGTAACCTGAAACCCGCGTACCAGAAAATGGTGTGGAACTTTAAAACCAAAGGAGGACCTGCCCCAGTGGGAGTAAGGATACCCGGCGGTACAATTGGGTTATATTAAGGCTTGCTATTTTACAATATTTGAAGTTTAAAAAATCTGATTAAATGATTCTGACTAACCTCGCGATTGAAGGTGCACAGCTTCCAATAGTAAATATGTGCGCCAATTTCAAAAACATTTTGGAGAAAATTACACATGTTCCGACAAAAACATTTGAAGGCGAAATGGAATGGAAGATAATTGTACAAACAAACGTCGACCAAACTCGTAAATCGAGGTGAATATGTTCCTGTATAGTTCATGGTAAATATCAGTGGCAAGTTTGAAATACTGAAAGGGCTCTGACCAAAATGTCCCCCAACGAAGGTGGCAGGTTTGAAGGAAAGTATTTATGGGTTTCAGATTCCTATACTACAAACTTTGGGAGGAATTGATTACAACAATACGATACAAAGTGCACATTCACTAAACATATGGCACATCTTCAATGTGTCGAGAAAGGGTCAATAACTCAAAAATAACAAAAATAAAACATTTTTATGTCGAATAATGGCAATAAGTCCACAAAACATTTCAGGTGCGCAAGTTCCCATGCTGGTTGATATCTGTGCCAAGTTTTAAAAACATTGACTGGAAAATAACGGAATACAGACTCGGACAAAAGATGCGTCCCAGGATGTACAATTCTATGTCGAGAAATAGCAATTACTCCACCAAAAATGAGTCCGACCGAACTCAAAATAGCAGGTGCGCAAATTCACATGCTGGTTGATATGCGTGCCAAGTTGAATAAATATTGACCAGAAAATGACAGAATACAGGCTTGGTCAATGTTCCGTACAGACGCACGCACGCACGGACGAGGGTCATTACTATAGTCCGACGGAAAATGTAGAAATACAAGCTCGTGCAGAGTTGCGTCCATTGAAGAACAGACAGACGGACGGACAAGCTGATGCCAATAGAACCCCAACCAACTGTGTGGTGGGATGTAAAAAGGAAGGATAAATGACACATCTCTCCCCGCGTTGTCTTCAATTTTGGGACACATTTAGACCAAGGTCGACGTATAAAGAGATTAAAATTTAAGCCGGATTCTTCACACTTCTATAACTTCTATTTTCAATAACGAATAAGGCACAAAGAATAACTAAAAGTGTAACACGTCTATCCCTGTGTCAGCATCGCTAACAAGCATCGCTAATCGCAAGTATAAGTTAAAACATTTGGCCTGAATATGCTTTTATAATATTTCTTTCAATTATCTAATTAACCTTTTCCAATGTCTAGTTATGATTCTAATGCATTTAAGCCAATATACCCCGGAAACATCACATATTTGCGGGGGGGGGGGGGGTTATTCATCGATAACCTGTCGCAATGTGTAGTCCGGCTCACCGCTTCAATGTTAGATATTCCTACGCGCCAATATTGCCGTCACCTATAGATTCTATCGCTAAATTAGTTCTTCATTGAGCTTTTTGTTGAACTATTGTCGTGTATTTGTTATATGTTTGTTATCTCCTTGTATATATTTTATTAATTATTTTTGCATAAATAAATAAATAAAACATGACACAGATTATTTCCTGACATCAACATTGAATCACCAAAGGTTTCAAAACCCAAGTTGCCAAAATGGACAAATCATTAAAACAAAAAACCCAAAAAGAGGACAAACCATTAAAACCCCAAAAGAAAATAGAAATATCTATAAGCAGCAACTGATTGAACTAAAGGATTATTGACACCTCGGTCAGGTACCCCTGGAAACAATAGCCGTCGGCAGATCTAGATGCTCCCAGAATTACCAATGAAAATCCAATTAGTCTAATAGTTTAATCTAAACTTGACATTAGACATTGTAAAACGTCAAATCATTAAAAAATATTCTGAAAATAATATTTAGACTGAGTATTTACTATAGAAAAGGTTAATACATAAAAATAACATCTGTAAATCTGTGTCGAGATTTCAGAACGTTGATATTATTAAATTATTATAATTATTGATTGATAGCCTATCGTTCATTCTTTTCACACTTATTGTAGATTGTGAAGAGTTGGGAGCTTTATGTGGTGCTATCTGTGATCCTCACGTTAGATGTCGTCACTCTGACGTCATGGCACGTGCTCGATCCCATGTACAGAGACATAGAACTGTTCGACAGAGAACAGACAGACACAGAAGAGGATATATTACTACTTCCACAATTAGAACATTGTAAATCAGAAAATATCAACATATGGTTAGGTGAGTAACGCAATGCACGATTGGGGCCATTCTGAAATTATACACCATTCACCTCAAACAAGTGACTGATATAAATAGGAATAATTTCATTTCGATTTCCAGGAATGTCATTACCCTATATATAGCAGATGTTCTGCACAAGATAATCCCTCCGGGTTTATTATAAATATCATCTTCGGCAACATCGGGGGCAGGCCTACATGGAGAGTTCTTACATGTGTGTCGATTTTGAAACCCGAGGCGAAGCCGAGGATTCAAACAGAGACATCCAGGTATTAAATTTCCATATATGCCCCACGATGTTGCTGGACATGGCGATTTTGTACCCCCCCCCCAACAATAGACATGCAGCCACAGTTTCAGACTGGTTAGCACATGTTCTCACGTTAATGCACACACCAAAAAGAATATAGCCGGTAGCCGACCTACGGATCCGGCGACAGGTGACGTCAAACTCGGCGTTCTATCTAGGTACGTCACGAGTGGTATAAAAGGCCAGTTCAATGGTCATTCATATACCCCCGATATTTCACGTGCTCATATATCCCCCCCCCCCCCGATGTTTCCATCACTGTCAAGGGTGTCGGGGACATGGTGATTTGAGCGTGGCCATGTAGCCAATCAGATTACAATAGTTACAACCGGAGGTGCATGGGGACAATCATATTTGTCTCTTTTTGAAAACTCGGCTCTGCTTCGGGGTTCAAAACGGACAGTCAAGTATTAAATTTCCATTGTACTGTTGTACCCCCCCCCCCCCCCCGGTGTTGCCGAAGATTAATAATAATGATCCCCGAAGTTTCACGTTGTCATTTACCCCTATATCTCGCTCACCTTCTCTTAAGGCCATTGTCACGGGTGACGGGGACATGGTGATTTGAACGTGGCGTTATATCCCATAGGAAAAGTTCAACAAACAATGGCTCCTTGACCAGCACTTTTATTTATCTGTCGTTTGCTATTATTACCTTGGCATCCCTCCAAATATTATAATAGACCATTCCGGTGTATACTTTTGAACTGGCTGGGAGATTTCATTTTGTATAGAAAGGGTTAATTGGAACCACGACAATGAATTTATAAGACAGCAGAAATATGACAATATACGTTTCTAAATATTATGTCTGTGTTTGAGCGTTAACGGTGGCATTATATTTACTGTAATATCGTCGATTCTATATCATCCACAGGTGTTGTGTTCGGCTACAAAGGAATACTACTCCTATTTGGTATATTTCTTGCCTATGAAACCAGAAGCATTAAACTGAAACTAGTTAATGATTCTCGATTCGTCGGGATGAGTATATACAATGTTGTGGTAAGTACATAGTGATGTAAGACACAGTGATTAAAGAAAGTGCGATAAGCAAAACACTCAACACAGCTTACCCCACTAAGCCCACCGTGGATAATCAGGATTCACCGTGATTTTTTTTCGCGGTGATCCACCGTGAATTTGGGTGGAGAGGATCAATTTGAATCGACAGAAATCGCGGAGACTGGCCAGGGCTCACCAATAATCAGCACAAACAAGTATTAACTAAATATAGATAATTTTCGTGTCTTGATTCGTTCAAATTTGCAATGACCTCGAATATCACAATTTCTGGAAATTGTAGACCTATATGCAATGCCATTCCCGTTGCATGATTCGCGGCGAATACCGGTTATCCATGGTGTGTCACGGTAGTTCCTGGTGTGTCGCTGTGATCCATGGTGTGACGCGGTGGTTCGTGGTGTGTCGCCGTGATCCATGGTGTGTCGTCGTGGTTCGTGGTGTGTCGCGCTGATCCATGGTGTGTCGCGGTAGTTCGTTGTCGTAAGGTGTGAGGTTTTGATTATGCTGCCACCACTATGTAATTCATTACACCATATATAGCGATCGCTAATTTTCGCCACTCAAGCGTTTCTTGTTGAGTTGTTCGCTGAATCACTCTCGCGGTGTTGGGTGTTTTCCTTATCGAACACTTTTTACATTATGTAATAGCTTGTTCACATCTTCATACAATAAGTATAGTCTAAATTTTCAATGGATTTGGTACCCATAATACAAAATGAGTATTCAATTACTCTAGAAATGTGTCACTCCGGAAGCTCACAACTTGAACTAAGTGCCTGTCACCTACGCTGATGTCATTTAGAGACGCCCAGATCGTGCTGAAATTAGGACCATTTATAGATGTCTACGGATATAGTGTAAATAATGTGGTATATATTTATACACGGAGTTGACTCCAGATTGTCTCTTCGTATCATATTCAGGGCGTTTGGTTGAATGTGACCAATAGTAACACTTGGAAAATTTAAACACTCGCCTATTCGTAATATCTTAACATAATATTCTGATCGTTTTAGAATTGAGTGGAAATATACGTTCAGTAATCAAAATGATTGAAGATTTAATTTGAATTTATTTAATATTATGTTTATTTTTTCAGGTTTTATGTGTTATAACAACTCCAATCAGCTTAATTATTAGCAACCAGCAAGATGCCGCCTTCGCCTTCGTTGCCTTGGCGATAGCTCTATGTAGTTTCATATCACTCAGCCTTATTTTCTTACCAAAGGTATGTCACTGATATATAGATATATTGACAGATATGCCCATAATTCACACCGTTTATGTAGAAAGGGTTGGACCACGTTGCAGATGATATTACATGTTCACTTCTCAAGATGATTAAGAATGTATGTTGGTCAGCCATATTATTAAAGGTCTGAATATTGTCGTTAATTTCCTAGATTTATATAAATGGTAGTGTTCTTCGGTTTCTACATCTATTCCACACTTTTTGCAATTCTCTTATCAGCGGGTACTTTAGGTTGTTTGTGTCTGCCTTTTTTATACACATTCCTCGCTCTCTGACTTTGCGGCAGCTCTACATGAATGTAGTTTCGCATCACTCAGCCTTATATTGTCTTACCAAAGGTATGTGACTATGTGCCTGTACTAGGCTGTACACCTCATTCTGTTGACTTGTCGACAGCTCTAGATGAACTTTGATATAACTCAGTCTTGTGTCCTTACCAATACAAGGTAATATGTGTGCCACTATACTGTATGCGTCGCAACGGAGTGCTTTAAACTATAATGTAGAGTATATCTAGTGAATTGTATACATATCGAAAATGATGTCACGGGTGAGCGAGACTACGTGCGTTAACGAAATTGAATTCTCATATTTTCTCAAAAGGGTTATCTCTTTCATCCCTATCATTGATACAGGCTCGTATACATACATTTATATAGCGCGTATGAATACATAATACGGTCGTTAAAGTGACATAATTCACTAGTGAAATTATCGTTTATAATCACTCGAGAAATCAAGGTAAATAATTTAGGAATGTAATAAGGTAAATTAATTTATAATGTATTTCTAAATAATATTTTCGTTTTTCACAGATACTAGAATTCATTCGACACCCTCATAATCAAGGTAAATCACTTAAGAATGTAATAAGGTAAATTAATTTATAAAGTATTTCTAAATAATATTTTCGTTTTTCACAGATACTAGAAATCGTTCGACACCCTCATAAAGGTAATGTAGATCTGAAAAATACGTCAGAGTCAATGGTCAGTAAAGAGGAGGAGGAGAAACACAGGCATATCACGAAAGAGAACGAGGAGCTCAAAACTCAAATCTCGGATGTAAGTTAACCTTTAGATTCTAAATGGATTATCCCACCCAGTTATAAAAGTAAATATTGGAATGGTCTATTATTCATTTGGGTGCGGTGTTCGGGTAGAAATTAGCAGACGACAATATGACAAAAAGATAATACAAGTATTTATATTCTTTGGTGGGAAATGCTCAGGCAATAAGTTCAACAAATGACATATTTGTTGAAATCATTATCTGAGGTAGCAATACACAATTTCTGGCCATTTTCACCATTTTGATTGGGTACTGTACTACGACCTTCTGCTGCGCCATGGTCATTGATAAACAGCACATGAGTGCTTGGTTACAAGATACAGAAATGGTCAGAGTATTATCTGTCTGTCTTTTGAAAGGAATTGTCTAATCACAAGATGAATTAACTCCCTTAGACTAGCTTAGAAAAAATCTTCATTTTAAAAAATTTTGACCGAAATTGGTCGTCTTCGGTCGCATAGCTAACCATGACAGCGAATGTCAGTCTATAATCACCTTATGAGCTGATATAACCTAGATATATGTAAGATATATTTAAAAAAAATGTAAAATGTAGAAATTTTGTCTTGGAAGAACGGACGACTGTTTTCAAGAGAGAGAAATCGAGCTCTTTTCCAGTGGAGTACCAAACAGAGCTGGCCGACATCAGATTCCAAAAACATGCTTCGTATTCAAACATCATTCCATTTTGTATACTATGGAACCTTTATAAAATAATTAAGCCATCAAACCATTACTTCCAGACATAACAGAAGCCAAACTGACAGTTATAGCCCTTATATGATTAAAATCCTATTTTTCAGCCCTCCTGCAAACCACGAAATCGTGTATTGCTACCTGAACAGTTCATAAAGGAACTACTCGTCAATGAGTATTTATCATAGAAATTGTTAATTCATTCCACACCGCATGTCCATGATGAATATATATTTATTATAAATTATAATGTTCTCCGCACATCTGAAAGGGTTAAAGTGGTGGGCAACATTCCACCAAGGTGGTCAAACAGGTCTAGCTTATCGTTATCGACGGCTATTGATTTATATTACATGTACGCATTGCCGCCAGCTGTTGTTGCTATAATTGATGTGTGTCATAACTTATATATCTACACCATAAAAATAAAACCACATCAGTGGGGATTCCAATTGCACCAGCTGGCGGAATATCCAAGAAAGCTATGGAAGCACATGTGCATGCACCTGTGCAGAACACTCTAACCAATGCCATGTGATCATCTTTTCTCCACAAGGATCGTCGCTCACGGTAGCATTATCACAAGCAATGGGATCCGAATTCTCCTTTTCAGAATTATAATCCGTTGGGGTGCGTACCACATAACGTTCGAATAATAATAGAGTTCAAAAGTTAAACTTTGCTCAGATGATTGAGTCGAGTGGCATTCTGCCTACTGAAATTCACCACAATTTTATTAGACAGGCAACCGATTGAGAATATTTTCCCATTAGTTCCATAGACAATGACTTTTTGAATGTGTAATTAAATTTACCTTTCTGTAATTGAATTCGCCTTGTTACTGCAGTTCGGCGACGAATGTCCATGTTAATCGCAGTTACGGCAACACAATAAACCATTTCTAGATTATTGTTCGCGCAATGAGTTAATCCACTTGCGTTTTGAGTAGAGTTACATGTTTGGTGGGTTTGCTTCACTGCAGGCTTCAATATAAAGGTATGCGACACGGGCTAATGTAAATTAAAATGGCTATTTTCGTATGCTGTACATCCGAATTGGCAAGATATAACTGGAAAAGAGAACTTGTTGGCGAAATCATTGTCGTAATCCGGGCAGATGAATGCCAGGTGCTTGATTGTGTTCAAAATAGGGACTAATGGTACATGTACGTTCATACACTGGAATTTGTCACGGCATTTTTTGCGGGAATTTTCTCATAGAAAACCCTATATGGTGCTAGAATATGAACGGCAAAATGCATATAACACGCATACCAAATCTTAACGGAATTATATGTAGAATTGCGATAGTTCCACATGTAAGAGTGCTACTAGCACATTGCCTTAAAAATGTATGATTGATTCTTGCCAGATAATTGCATGCTATTTACAGGCAAATTACTTCTCATGTAATTAGATGGGTTACATATGCATTTTATAACCATTTTTGCATTCAGGTTCTGACACATTGTAGATTGCCTGACAAATTTGCGAGTGTAATAACGTACCATATAAAGGTTTATAATTTTGAGTTTTCTAAAAAAAGATTCGAAATATTTGTATTTTCCTCAATATTAGTCTATTTTTTCATTCTTCCAGTGAAGACACTGGCCGAGCAGGACCTTATGGATTTGAATCATTGACATATTATGTGACCTTAAATTTGTGAACCGACTGATGCAACTGGTATAACACATATGGACTAATTTTTATTAAAATCGGAGGCGCATATTTAACTGGTTAATATTTATTTTCAGATGGAGGAGAAAGTGAAGGAGCTGAATGTTCGTCTTCACCAAAAATCACAGCAACGAATTCAGTTCAATATTCCTCAACACGAAGACTCAATACCTCACACAGGCCAAGTGGTGGCACATAATTGTATACAAGTTCCAAATAGGATTGTAGTTAATGCTGTTCACAATTCCCATACGTTACGGACTCCGGAAGACGAGGCGTTGGTCGGTGAGGACCATAACTCAGATTCTGGCCTCGCTAGCGGATCCGTTGCTACTAAAAGTTCGAAGACATCTACCACGTCAGACTTAGAGCCGTTTTGTTAGCACTGTTTTTGGGAGTTATATTGTTTGTATTTTCGCGAACCGTCGGCATTTATGTGTCAAGATAATTCTCGTGAAATTACGTCGCATGGAGAAATTGCAATTCTGGAGTTCATGTGTGGATACATCGAAACAGATTTAATCTAGGTCGTTGATTGCCAACACATGTGGCGTAGGGATAAATCCAGGCTCATTTGTAGAGTCTCCTAACAATATTCACAAATGTTGGGATTGATGCTGTGTCTATTGTAAAATGAGAATTCGCTATCGTCAGGTCTAAGAATATGGTGCCGGATATTTAGAAAATGATGTCCCCCAGATAGTGAAGTTAGTACGAGGTAGCGTCACCAAATTGATCCCACGTGGACCTCATTCTGCATGGCCACATCTGCTGTGCGAGACCTATACTTCTTTGTGAATAAGTTTCTAAAGAAACTAGAACAACTCGTCAATTTGATAATAAAGATAATTTCCAGAGAAGATGAGGCATAAGCAGAATGAGGTCACCAGATTGTGAATTTAGTAATGCTAACACGATGTGCGGTGTAGCGACACTAAATACACCCCCTGGGGACCTCATTCTGCAAATGTCCGGTACCATATTCTCAGGCCTGCCTATCGTTAAAGATGCTATAACTCTTTCGGTCAACAGTTCCAACAACAACAAGAGTTCCTCTTAAACCCGCCGTGAGTTATTATTCTCAGATAATCACTGCATCAAACTTGGAATTTAATTTCATTTAAACGTCACCTATTATCCATTTCTAGCTTTACTGCAACACGGATCACGTAAATTTCAACAAATTCAAAAACAAAATATGAGATATACGCTGGATTGACGGACAGTTATTCTTCCACATTTATGAATGCTTTAAATTTCAAGTATGCGTGCAGTATACGCCTAATTATATATTCAAAATAAATCTATAGCGGATACATTTATACCCACGTCTACGTGCCATTTACGAGGAACTTAATAAATTCATTATCATGCATCTTAAAAATCAGCTTAATCCATATAATAGACAGCATTTTCATGTCACCCAACGCACAACTTTGGTGATTAATGTAAGCCATTGATCTGAAAATAGATCGAAATTTGTAAATTCGGCACGATAAAATCATAAGCAATGTTCAAAAATAGGATAACTGCAAAGAGGATATTGCCTGGAAAATAGAAATAGAAAATATCCATTACACACATATATACAAATTGCATAAATTTCTACATGTGTTCACACTCACTTCGAATTAACTATTAAGAACAGTTCGCAGCATTTTTCCACACAAAGTATGCACATCGCAGGTGGTCGGCTCTAAACTACAACTGACCACTTACTTTTATTGGAGCCGCCCTGAGTGAGCACATTTCAGTTTTTCCCTTCACCAAAAAACGTAACCACGTGACATATATATCAGACTCACCACAACCTATTGACATATATAAGAAGAATAGGCGTCTCGTTGGATCCACTTCTAAAAATAGAATCTTTGGGGTCTAAAATTGGTTGTACTAAAATATTCCCAAAATATCAAAACCCAAAAATTATTTTTCCAAAAAAAAAATTTCAAAAATTTCAAAAATTATTTTTTCCAAAAAATTTCAAAATCCCAAAACTTCCAAAAAATTTTAAAACCCCAAAATTTTAAAATTTCAAAACCCTCCAAAATTATTTCTCTAAAAAAAAAGTTTAAATAAAAAATTTATAACGAGTTTTAGGTTTCTTATAATCTCGATATTAAAAAAATGTCGAATGTTAAATTATTTGCGTGTAATATCTTTCGTTATTTTTTTTTGTTCAACCAATGTTTCAATGTATTTATTAATCGATGTTTAGAAATAGCTTTATTGGACATTGTGACCATCGATATGAATGCATACATTCCAGTGTTTTATCGGACGCAGTTCATATAATTGTCATACCTGAAAATAGACACTATTACTTTTACATAAATAATAAAGAGCGTTTATTCTTTACACTCTCTCTATCCCATATGACAGGTGTGTATTATCGTGAATTATTGGAAGTATTGAGACTAACGGTCGAAAATTGTAATGTGAAATTACCAACCCTCCAGAATGAATTGTCATATTCGCTGGAACATATTTTCAAGTAATCACACGCGACATTGGTGGTAACAATGTGTCTTTCACACCTTTGCTTTACCAAATGAATTATATTATTTCCCCGTTATATGCTATTCAGAAAACATATCGATTTAATGTCTGAACAAACGGGTTAGTATCAATTAAGGTTGATAAACTGTGTCATTCACACGATAATTAGTTAGCCAAAAACATGCATACGTCCAGGACACTCAATTATAGAAATTGCTTTGATGACATTGTTATAACAACATTACGTAATAACCACTTATCACTCCAGTCACACTTACGATCATTTTGTATACCGAAAACTCCAGTTAGCACCGATGAGGCAACATTATATCACTGCTCATTGATCTCACGTAAATAATACTCTTAGTTGTTCCAATAAAATAGTTATCAAATTCGATCACCAATAGATTTTACTTTCAAAAATTTCCAAAACTTCAAAAATTTCAATACAATGAAGATGACGAAAAGTTACCTATAATTCTGCTGTGGTTAAGCCACAACAACAACAACAACAACACCAACAACAACAACAACAACAACAACAACAACAACAGTCACCAAGCGACATAACATCCTGTTTTGATGATCCAATGGCCAATGTCCATGAAGATTTTATTTCCGATGCAAGTCATATTTCAGACTAACTCCTGAAAAGTTACCTATAATTCTGCTGTGGTTAAGCAGTCCATTATTTAGGGCATACCTGTATGTAGGCCTACCAGTGGATGAATAGTCTGCCGGAGAAGTACTGTGTAGACAGGTCTTGTCGGTAAGAAAGTCAGACGAGTAGTGAAGGCTCGGCTATTAAAACATAGTAATGCGATAGCGAACATCAAACGAGTCTGCGCACGCATATCTGTCAAAGGATACAATGGCAGTCATTGGTCAATTTATCCCCGGTGTCAGCTCAGTACAATAACAGTCATTGGTCAATTTATCCCCGGTGTCAGCTCAGTACACAATCGGCACGAAGCCGGAGGTCATAATTACTCTTACGAATGAAGAGCGTTGAACATATACGAAATTATTACACGAATGAACTGAAATTTATATTTCACATCTTACCAACAACAGATACAGACATAGTCATAGTGTTATACTATCTTACATGTACCCATGCTATGACATCATTCGAAGGGGCAATACACTCAAGGAGTTAAAGTGACACGAAACAAGGGACGTGATGTAATATTGGTGTTTGAATCTTAAAGGAACACAAGACACTCTAAAGGGACACTCATTATGAATGAATGTTAACAATACAAGCGCACGAATGAAGAGCGTTGAACATATACGAAATTACTACACGAATGAACTGAAATTTATATTTCACATCTTACCAACAACAGATACAGACATAGGCATAGTGTTATACTATCTTACATGTACCCATGCTATGACATACTTAAAGGGGGATAATACACGCACGGTGTGGAATGTTAAAGTGACACGAAACAAGGGACGTGATGTAATATTGGTGTTTGAATATTAAAAGGAACACAAGACACTCTAAAGGGACACTCATTATGAATGAATGTTAACAATACAAGCGCAGTGGTTGAAAGTTAAAATGACAGATCAATATTTAGGGGTCAAATTTTCGGGCACTTAATGCACCTTTTATCATTACGTATCGTTTCTCACTCTACAATTCCCAATAATCCACACACTCTCTCCCCCCAGCTTATAGATATATAACGAAAACGAGAATATCATGTTGATGAAGTTTATTGAAATTTAATCGTCCGAATTGTCATCACTTTCGTCAGAAGTGTCATATGTTACGTCCATGAATTTTTCTAGCATCGGTTTGTACTTTAATATTGACATTTTCACTGCATCACATTCTCCATAACCATTATTCAAATATTTGTCGACTTTATCCATGACTGTTGTGCAGAGTCCCATTGCGCAGCTGCAGATACGATACTATTGTCCCAGCATAATCATTCATAAAGTGTATCATATCTTTACTTTTAAGGTCCTTGTCAGCTTGTTCTTTTGCTTCTGCGTCTTTCGAGCCATTTTCCTTATACGTGTCCACTTTATCACTCCATTCCTCACGTGTTTTATCTCTACTTTCATCACGCAAACTTTTGAAGTATTCATCTTCATTCAATTTAATTTCCTTATTCTGACTATCATCCTGGTCCTCAGTTAATTTTCGTTTTAACTTATTTTCTTGACACCAGTTTTTTACGTGTCTCTGAACATCATAATGATCTGCGAACAAAAGCCCGCATTCATTACAAGGGTACGACATGTCTTCTTGAATGTCTCTGTTTTGATGGTTCTTCTTATTAATTTCATCGAGCTCACCAGGTGGCCGTATGTCGTTAGTATAGTCATTATGTTGACCCTGGGGCACAATATAATTATATGTTATGCCCTTCTGTTGACCGGGGAGTTCTCTGTCATCGTATTTCATCGCATTCTGTTGACCCTGGGTCTCAGTGTCTTTTGTATGTTTTTTCATCCCATTCTGTTCATCTGGGTGTTCTCTGTCTTTTTGGAGATTATATTTCATGCCATTCCATTCACCCCTATGTCGGTTCGTGTCCTCTTTTAGTACATTCTGTCGCAGACGTAATGTGTCCGGTGTTGCGGCTTTTAAATCCACCAGTAGGTAACCGTACGGTTCACGCGTCGCTTCCGAAAACTCTCGAACCATACGCTGAGGACATTCAGGATACATCTGTCTTGATAATGTTGAAATTAATCCCTTGTCGATTGGGTTATTGAACAATACCAAATATTGACAATTTCGTCGTTGCGTTGGATCTTTGTTGTAGTAGAAATTCTGGTTCAAACTTATCAAAGATAAGTTCAAATGGTGACTTCCTTCGGAATGCAAATCATTAACTCTCTGGTCTTTTGATGAAGTTTGCATCAAGTCATCGAGTATAACTAGATTTTTATACCGGGGGTTGATAAGAGAATCCAAGTTTGCTGGTATTCCTCGTATAAAGTTGACCTGAGGGGTGACGGTATACTTTAATTCGTCATATAGGGGCTGCCAATATTTATAAAACCATATTATTCTGTCAGGTGCGGGTGATATTTTTGAGGCAGACTTTTGTAGCAAGGTTTTCACGAAGTATGTCTTACCACAAGATGTAGGTCCACTTACACATGCCGTGAATGGATGCTTGAAAATAAAATCTTCATGGACATTGGCCATTGGATCATCAAAGCAGGATGTTATGTCGCTTTGTTGCTGTTTCCCCTGCTGGTGTTGTAGTATCTGGTGTTGCTGTAATGGCTGTTGTTGTGGCTGATGATACTGCTGCCTGTTGCTGCTACTGTCTGTTGCTGTTGCTTGGTGCTGCTGCTGTGGTTGTCGGTTAACAAACTCAGTGTGCTTAGATTGTACATGTCTTATCAAATCATGGTTCCGCACATACCCCCTAGAGCAAATTGAACACTGGTGCTTCATTTATACTTGACTAAAATGTCTCGGTATATGGATTTCCTTTATACAAATGTTCCTTATAACCTAAAAATATGTCATGTCCGTATGTTTGATAACTTTATGTAGATGAAATAGTCTGCCGGAGAAGCACTGTGTATACGGGGAATCAACAGGTCTTGTCGGTAAGAGAGTCAGACGAGAAGTGAAGTATCGACTATTAAAACATAGATAGTAATGCGATAGCGAACATCAAACGAGTCTGGACACGCATATCTGTCAAAAGATACAAATAGCCGTCATTGGTCAATCTATCCTCGGTATCACTTTTCGTTTTACAAAATCAATTTCACCGAGAGGTTCCCTCGTCATTTGTAGTGACGTAATTGTGGCACCACCGCCGCCGGCGGCGGCGCCGGCGGCGGCGGCGGTGGCGGCGGCATTGCGGTATTTTACTGCGGTGGCGGCGCCGCCGCCGTTAAGCCAATGCATTCTCTTATATATGCGAGGCGACCTATATTGGCTTAACGGCGGCGGCGCCGCCACCGCAGTAAAATACCGCAATGCCGTCGCCACCGCCGCCGCCGCCGCCGCCGGCGGCGGTGGTGCCACAATTACGTCACTACAAATGACGAGGGAACCTCTCGGTGAAATTGATTTTGTAAAACGAAAAGTGATACCGAGGATAGATTGACCAATGACGGCTATTTGTATCTTTTGACAGATATGCGTGTCCAGACTCGTTTGATGTTCGCTATCGCATTACTATCTATGTTTTAATAGTCGATACTTCACTTCTCGTCTGACTCTCTTACCGACAAGACCTGTTGATTCCCCGTATACACAGTGCTTCTCCGGCAGACTATTTCATCTACATAAAGTTATCAAACATACGGACATGACATATTTTTAGGTTATAAGGAACATTTGTATAAAGGAAATCCATATACCGAGACATTTTAGTCAAGTATAAATGAAGCACCAGTGTTCAATTTGCTCTAGGGGGTATGTGCGGAACCATGATTTGATAAGACATGTACAATCTAAGCACACTGAGTTTGTTAACCGACAACCACAGCAGCAGCACCAAGCAACAGCAACAGACAGTAGCAGCAACAGGCAGCAGTATCATCAGCCACAACAACAGCCATTACAGCAACACCAGATACTACAACACCAGCAGGGGAAACAGCAACAAAGCGACATAACATCCTGCTTTGATGATCCAATGGCCAATGTCCATGAAGATTTTATTTTCAAGCATCCATTCACGGCATGTGTAAGTGGACCTACATCTTGTGGTAAGACATACTTCGTGAAAACCTTGCTACAAAAGTCTGCCTCCTAAATATCACCCGCACCTGACAGAATAATATGGTTTTATAAATATTGGCAGCCCCTATATGACGAATTAAAGTATACCGTCACCCCTCAGGTCAACTTTATACGAGGAATACCAGCAAACTTGGATTCTCTTATCAACCCCCGGTATAAAAATCTAGTTATACTCGATGACTTGATGCAAACTTCATCAAAAGACCAGAGAGTTAATGATTTGCATTCCGAAGGAAGTCACCATTTGAACTTATCTTTGATAAGTTTGAACCAGAATTTCTACTACAACAAAGATCCAACGCAACGACGAAATTGTCAATATTTGGTATTGTTCAATAACCCAATCGACAAGGGATTAATTTCAACATTATCAAGACAGATGTATCCTGAATGTCCTCAGCGTATGGTTCGAGAGTTTTCGGAAGCGACGCGTGAACCGTACGGTTACCTACTGGTGGATTTAAAAGCCGCAACACCGGACACATTACGTCTGCGACAGAATGTACTAAAAGAGGACACGAACCGACATAGGGGTGAATGGAATGGCATGAAATATAATCTCCAAAAAGACAGAGAACACCCAGATGAACAGAATGGGATGAAAAAACATACAAAAGACACTGAGACCCAGGGTCAACAGAATGCGATGAAATACGATGACAGAGAACTCCCCGGTCAACAGAAGGGCATAACATATAATTATATTGTGCCCCAGGGTCAACATAATGACTATACTAACGACATACGGCCACCTGGTGAGCTCGATGAAATTAATAAGAAGAACCATCAAAACAGAGACATTCAAGAAGACATGTCGTACCCTTGTAATGAATGCGGGCTTTTGTTCGCAGATCATTATGATGTTCAGAGACACGTAAAAAACTGGTGTCAAGAAAATAAGTTAAAACGAAAATTAACTGAGGACCAGGATGATAGTCAGAATAAGGAAATTAAATTGAATGAAGATGAATACTTCAAAAGTTTGCGTGATGAAAGTAGAGATAAAACACGTGAGGAATGGAGTGATAAAGTGGACACGTATAAGGAAAATGGCTCGAAAGACGCAGAAGCAAAAGAACAAGCTGACAAGGACCTTAAAAGTAAAGATATGATACACTTTATGAATGATTATGCTGGGACAATAGTATCGTATCTGCAGCTGCGCAATGGGACTCTGCACAACAGAGTCATGGATAAAGTCGACAAATATTTGAATAATGGTTATGGAGAATGTGATGCAGTGAAAATGTCAATATTAAAGTACAAACCGATGCTAGAAAAATTCATGGACGTAACATATGACACTTCTGACGAAAGTGATGACAATTCGGACGATTAAATTTCAATAAACTTCATCAACATGATATTCTCGTTTTCGTTATATATCTATAAGCTGGGGGGAGAGAGTGTGTGGATTATTGGGAATTGTAGAGTGAGAAACGATACGTAATGATAAAAGGTGCATTAAGTGCCCGAAAATTTGACCCCTAAATATTGATCTGTCATTTTAACTTTCAACCACTGCGCTTGTATTGTTAACATTCATTCATAATGAGTGTCCCTTTAGAGTGTCTTGTGTTCCTTTTAATATTCAAACACCAATATTGCATCACGTCCCTTGTTTCGTGTCACTTTAACATTCCACACCGTGCGTGTATTATCCCCCTTTAAGTATGTCATAGCATGGGTACATGTAAGATAGTATAACACTATGCCTATGTCTGTATCTGTTGTTGGTAAGATGTGAAATATAAATTTCAGTTCATTCGTGTAGTAATTTCGTATATGTTCAACGCTCTTCATTCGTGCGCTTGTATTGTTAACATTCATTCATAATGAGTGTCCCTTTAGAGTGTCTTGTGTTCCTTTAAGATTCAAACACCAATATTACATCACGTCCCTTGTTTCGTGTCACTTTAACTCCTTGAGTGTATTGCCCCTTCGAATGATGTCATAGCATGGGTACATGTAAGATAGTATAACACTATGACTATGTCTGTATCTGTTGTTGGTAAGATGTGAAATATAAATTTCAGTTCATTCGTGTAATAATTTCGTATATGTTCAACGCTCTTCATTCGTAAGAGTAATTATGACCTCCGGCTTCGTGCCGATTGTGTACTGAGCTGACACCGGGGATAAATTGACCAATGACTGTTATTGTACTGAGCTGACACCGGGGATAAATTGACCAATGACTGCCATTGTATCCTTTGACAGATATGCGTGCGCAGACTCGTTTGATGTTCGCTATCGCATTACTATGTTTTAATAGCCGAGCCTTCACTACTCGTCTGACTTTCTTACCGACAAGACCTGTCTACACAGTACTTCTCCGGCAGACTATTCATCCACTGGTAGGCCTACATACAGGTATGCCCTAAATAATGGACTGCTTAACCACAGCAGAATTATAGGTAACTTTTCAGGAGTTAGTCTGAAATATGACTTGCATCGGAAATAAAATCTTCATGGACATTGGCCATTGGATCATCAAAACAGGATGTTATGTCGCTTGGTGACTGTTGTTGTTGTTGTTGTTGTTGTTGTTGTTGTTGGTGTTGTTGTTGTTGTTGTTGTTGTTGTTGTTGTGGCTTAACCACAGCAGAATTATAGGTAACTTTTCGTCATCTTCATTGTATTGAAATTTTTGAAGTTTTGGAAATTTTTGAAAGTAAAATCTATTGGTGATCGAATTTGATAACTATTTTATTGGAACAACTAAGAGTATTATTTACGTGAGATCAATGAGCAGTGATATAATGTTGCCTCATCGGTGCTAACTGGAGTTTTCGGTATACAAAATGATCGTAAGTGTGACTGGAGTGATAAGTGGTTATTACGTAATGTTGTTATAACAATGTCATCAAAGCAATTTCTATAATTGAGTGTCCTGGACGTATGCATGTTTTTGGCTAACTAATTATCGTGTGAATGACACAGTTTATCAACCTTAATTGATACTAACCCGTTTGTTCAGACATTAAATCGATATGTTTTCTGAATAGCATATAACTGTGAACGGGGAAATAATATAATTCATTTGGTAAAGCAAAGGTGTGAAAGACACATTGTTACCACCAATGTCGCGTGTGATTACTTGAAAATATGTTCCAGCGAATATGACAATTCATTCTGGAGGGTTGGTAATTTCACATTACAATTTTCGACCGTTAGTCTCAATACTTCCAATAATTCACGATAATACACACCTGTCATATGGGATAGAGAGAGTGTAAAGAATAAACGCTCTTTATTATTTATGTAAAAGTAATAGTGTCTATTTTCAGGTATGACAATTATATGAACTGCGTCCGATAAAACACTGGAATGTATGCATTCATATCGATGGTCACAATGTCCAATAAAGCTATTTCTAAACATCGATTAATAAATACATTGAAACATTGGTTGAACAAAAAAAAATAACGAAAGATATTACACGCAAATAATTTAACATTCGACATTTTTTTAATATCGAGATTATAAGAAACCTAAAACTCGTTATAAATTTTTTATTTAAACTTTTTTTTTAGAGAAATAATTTTGGAGGGTTTTGAAATTTTAAAATTTTGGGGTTTTAAAATTTTTTGGAAGTTTTGGGATTTTGAAATTTTTTGGAAAAAATAATTTTTGAAATTTTTGAAATTTTTTTTTTGGAAAAATAATTTTTGGGTTTTGATATTTTGGGAATATTTTAGTACAACCAATTTTAGACCCCAAAGATTCTATTTTTAGAAGTGGATCCAACGAGACGCCTATTCTTCTTATATAGGATATATACATGGGACTTACGGACAATTACATGGAAAATACGTGTTCCTGCTCCGCCATTTCCGATTTCGCATGGAAATAACCTCACCCATAAATAGACACTATATTCGCGTAGGGCTACAATACATGGCCCTGGTAATAAGGCGGTGACCTTGACTCTTTGACGTATAAATGTGAATGGAGCAGAATTTATTCACTGCATGGTTGTACCAAACTTGATCATGCATTAAATAGTTCAAGTTCAACAGACGAGTTCCACGGATAACGGACGCATTTACCGATAGTATGCACATGATCAATCACGTGAATGAAATAGTCCGGCATATATGGTGTCTATTTATGGGAGAGGTTATTTCCATGTGAAAGCGGAAATAGCCGAGCAATGTAGATTAACATCACACATATCTCATGCTTTCATCATAAGATGAATCTTGACACGATGTAACTATGTATATAATAGATTTTATATTAAAGTGATTATTATTTATTTGATATATCCTCCAAATAGATAAATGGGAGTAGAGAGTAAAACATGAATACAATTAATAAAAGAAAGGAGTTGGTGCCAGTTCTCGATGTGGACGATTTCCACCGAAACAAAGAAATAACTGAATGATAACTGGAACACATTATCAGGTCAGGTACATCCTGAATTCAACTATCATAGCTATATTTAACTATTATATTTGAATTTGACAGTGAAAATCCGCTATTTCCCTATTGTTTTGTGAAAACTTGATGATCGCGCATCCCAATGTACAGACAGATATCACTCTTAAGAATATTGCAGCGAATGAACACCCGATCGATAAAATTCGTTTTGCAACATTTTGCGCCAGCTTTTTTATTAAATAATGCTATAAAGTAGGCCTTTCTAAATAGCATTAACATGACGACTCAATCGATTATTCATAACAATATCTGGACTAATTGAGTTCCTTATGATATGCGGTCATGATTAAACATTCGTGTGCATCGGAGTGTGTTATTTCATCACAAAACAAACATATGATACCGAATTAATGCGACACTGATCTTGAATCATTTTTATGAAATATTATTTTTGATTATCCCTCTTTTATTGAATTCACAAAATGGTAAAACCCACATCGAACTATTATAGCTACTATAACTGAAACAGTTGAAATCAGGATGTGCCTGCACATGACTATAGACATGATTATAACGACTAGTTCTCCGACGTCATCGAAAAGGAGGTATGCAACGACTGATGACCGTTTCAGCCCAGATGTACTAGCTACCAATACAAGCAGTACCACCACCCAACCGGATGAATCCTTAAAGTTATGCTATGTGTTTATTTAGCATTCAAATTCCATGTTACACTTCTAGCAGCTTAAAAATTGGATACCATTGATATTGTACACCAAAATTTAGCATAGTTGGCGTAAACAGAATAGCGAGAAAACAACGATTGCATTTGGTAAAACAAATTCAATTTCGTCCCATACAGTTTCATTAAAGCAACTTATGACATAGTTGGAACTTAATGTGGTCTTAGAGAGAGATTGTTTATTCCTCCACTCGATAGGGAGATGTTATATACAACATGATATATACAATTACATAATATAGAGAAAATTAATACGATGGTGTGAATATTCAGGATAACATGACGTTATACATGCGTGTTCTACCAAGAGCAAAAGTGAAACTGATCAGTAAGTATCCAGGCGCTTTGCCAACTGGAGGAATGTACCATTCTATTAACATCGCCAAAAATCAGAAACAAATCAACCGTACCACTCCATAGAAAACCTCGTCAGAAACACGTTCAAATGTAAATATTTATTACTCGGTTCGGGACGCATCAATCGGCGATAAATTAACGAAAACGATTTTGAGAGTCAATGAATTTAGATAATATATAAGAATGGCGGTGTGTGTTGTCAATTTGGATATAATATTTGTAAAAATTACAGCTTTGAACAAAATTATTCTCCATTTATATTCGACCACCCTACAGGGGTGTTTCACATAACTTTAAACCAACATTTAGCAGTTTAACAACGACGGTTGTGTTAGTTGCGCCATTTGACAAGTAAGCATGCGTTCTTGCTCATTTCACAATTACACCCATACAATTATATTAAACCCATATACCGGCCAACATATTGACAACCAGTTTGGGGTTAATAGGCCATATTTTAATCCAAAATGCAACGAAATTGACGAAAACACTAATTACCTCCACCCGCTAATAGGGAATGCTCCAGACTGGAGCGAACCCTCGCTTCCCTCATTAATGTAATGTAAACATCCGGTACCGAATGTAATCATACCGTTGCGTGGGTGTTCAGCGCGAGCACTGTAGCACACTTTGCACGTGTGACATTTTAATTCTTTTTACGTGATTTTATCTATTAAAATGATCAACATTCCCAAGTGTCATGGCCATGTTTATAATTTGAAAGGGGACTCAGGGTAGGGGGGGGGGGACTTGTTTTATTACTTAAACTTAGTTGTGGGGAGAGTTTACAAAGAACTAAATCATGGAAATTATGCCCCCTGAATTTGTGTAGGGAAACTCGAGTCAGCATAAAACAAATTATGGCAGCTGAATGGTGCATAATATATTCGATTTAAAAAAAATGCTATACTAAATCCTCTGTCATTTTTGTTGAATTTTCACAGTCAACGTTGGTCTCCAATTTGCGGAGTGGTGGTATTTTCTATCATACTAATTTTTTGTGCACAAAGGGGGTAGTTGTGGAAAATCCAATTTAGTTCCAAAAATAAGTATAATTTAGCTTTAAATCTTTTTTTGGACAATATGGACATATAATTATAAACGGAAAAATGTCTCAAGTTAGACAAAGGGGCATCTCCTGCACAGATACATATAAGATCCATGGTCATAAAAAGGGAATTAGGGGTCCCTGGGGGCTTGCTTCCCTCATATGGTGTACTTATTGACTCAAAATTGGGTAAAAACCCCTATTTTCATGTTATCAGCATCCCTGCCCAATGCAAGTACATCTCCAGCCCGGAGCTCTGGTGTATTTGAATAAAGGGGCATCTCCTGCACAGATACATATAAGATCCATGGTCATAAATAGGGAATTAGGGGTTACAGGGGGCCTGCTTCCCTCATGTGGTGTGCCTATATATACGCAAAAATTGAAGAAAAAACATATTTCCTAATGCATATCAGCATACATGGCTACATGCCCCATGAAAGTGTGTCTCCACCCGGAGCTTTAGTGTATTTGATAAAAGGGATAACTCCTGCACAGATATATACAAGTTCCATGGTCATAAAAAGGGAATTAGGGGTCCCTGGGGGCTTGCTTCCCTCATATGGTGTACTTATTGACTAAAAATTGGGTAAAAAACCCTATTTTCATGTTATCAGCATCCCTGCCACATGCAAGTACATCACCAGCCCGGAGCTCTGGTGTATTTGAATAAAGGGGCATCTCCTGCACAGATACATATAAGATCCATGGTCATAAATAGGGAATTAGGGGTTACAGGGGGCCTGCTTCCCTCATGTGGTGTGCCTATATAGACGCGAAAATTGAAGAAAAAACATATTTCCTAATGCATATCAGCATACATGCCCCATTAAAGTGTGTCTCCACCCGGAGCTTTAGTGTATTTGATAAAAGGGACATCTCCTGCACAGATACATATAAGATCCATGGTCATAAAATGGAATTAGGGGTCCCTGGGGGCTTGTTTCCCTCATATGGTGTACTTATTGACTCAAAATTGGGTAAAAAACCCTATTTTCATGTCATCAGCATCCCTGCCCCATGCAAGTACATCTACAGCCCGGAGCTCTGGTGTATTTGAATTAAGGGGCATCTCCTGCACAGATACATATAAGATCCATGGTCATAAAAAGGGAATTAGGGGTTACAGGGGGCCTGCTTCCCTCATGTGGTGTGCCTATATAGACGCGAAAATTGAAGAAAAAACATATTTCCTAATGCATATCAGCATACATGCCCAATGAAAGTGTGTCTCCACCCGGAGCTTTAGTGTATTTGATAAAAGGGGCATCTCCTGCACAGATACATATAAGATCCATGGTCATAAAAAGGGAATTAGGAGTCCGTGGGGGCTTGCTTCCCTCATATGGTGTACTTATTGACTAAAAATTGGGTAAAAACCCCTATTTTCATATCATCAGAATCCCTGCCCCATGCAAGTATGTCTCCAGCCCGGAGCTCTGGTGTATTTGAATAAAGGTGCATCTCCTATCTCCTGCACAGATACATATAAGATCCATGGTCACAAAAAGGGAATTAGGGGTTACAGGGGGCCTGCTTCCCTCATGTGGTGTGCCTATATAGACGCGAAAATTGAAGAAAAAACATATTTCCAAATGCATATCAGCATACATGCCCCATGAAAGTGTGTCTCCACCCGGAGCTTTAGTGTATTTGATAAAAGGGACATCTCCTTCACAGATATATACAAGTTCCATGGTCATAAAAAGGGAATTAGGGGTCCCTGGGGGCTTGCTTCCTTCATATGGTGTACTTATTGACTCAAAATTGGGTAAAAAACCCCTATTTTCATATCATCAGCATCCCTGCCCCATGCAAGTATGTCTCCAGCCCGGAGCTATGGTGTATTTGTATAAAGGTGCATCTCCTGCACAGATACATATAAGATCCGTGGTCATAAAAAGGGAATTAGGGGTTACAGGGGGCCTGCTTCCCTCATGTGGTGCGCCTATATAGACGCGAAAATTGAAGAAAAAACATATATCCTAATGCATATCAGCATACATGCCCCATGAAAGTGTGTCTGCACCCGGAGCTTTAGTGTATTTGATAAAAGGGGCATCTCCTGCACATATACATATAAGATCCATGGTCATAAAAAGGGAATTAGTGGTGCCTGGGGGCTTACTTCCCTCATATGGTGTACTTATTGACTAAAAATTGGGTAAAAACCCCTATTTTCATGTTATCAGCATCCCTGCCCCATGCAAGTACATCTTCAGCCCGGAGCTCTGGTGTATTTGAATAAAGGGGCATCTCCTGCACAGATACATATAAGATCCATGGTCATAAATAGGGAATTATGGGTTACAGGGGGCCTGCTTCCCTCATGTGGTGTGCCTATATAGACGCGAAAATTGAAGAAAAAACATATTTCCTAATGCATATCAGCATACATGCCCCATGAAAGTGTGTCTCCACCCGGAGCTTTAGTGTATTTGATAAAAGGGACATCTCCGCACTGATATATATAAGTTCCATGGTCATAAAAAGGGAATTAGGGGTCCCTGGGGGCTTGCTTCCCTCATATGGTGTACTTATTGACTCAAAATTGGGTAAAAACCCCTATTTTCATATCATCAGCATCCCTGCCCCATGCAAGTACATCTCTAGCCCGGAGCTTTGGTGTATTTGAATAAAGGGGCATCTCCTGCACAAATACATATAAGATCCATGGTCATAAATAGGGAATTAGGGGTTACAGGGGGTCTGCTTCCCTAATGTGGTGTGCCTATATAGACGCGAAAATTGAAGAAAAAACATATTTCCTAATGCATATCAGCATACATGCCCCATGAAAGTGTGTCTCCACCCGGAGCTTTAGTGTATTTGATAAAAGGGACATCTCCTGCACAGATATATACAAGTTCCATAGTCATAAAAAGGGAATTAGTGGTCCCTGGGGGCTTGCTTCCCTCATATGGTGTACTTATTGACTCAAAATTGGGTAAAAACCCCTATTTTCATGTCATCAGCATCCCTGCCCCATGCAAGTATGCCTCCAGCCCGGAGCTCTGGTGTATTTGAATAAAGGTGCATCTCCTGCACAGATACATATAAGATCCATGGTCATAAAAAGGGAATTAGGGGTTACAGGGGGCCTGCTTCCCTCATGTGGTGTGCCTATATAGACGCGAAAATTGAAGAAAAAACATATTTCCTAATGCATATCAGCATACATGCCCCATGAAAGTGTGTCTCCACCCGGAGCTTTACTGTATTTGATAAAAGGGACATCTCCTGCACAGATATATATAAGATCCATGGTCATAAAAAGGGAATTAGGGGTCCCTGGGGGCTTGCTTCCCTCATATGGTGTACTTATTGACTCAAAATTGGGTAAAAACCCCTATTTTCATGTCATCAGCATCCCTGCCCCATGCAAGTACATCTCCAGCCCGGAGCTCTGGTGTATTTGCATAAAGGAGCATCTCCTGCATAGATACATATAACATCCATGGTCATAAAAAGGGAATTAGGGGTTACAGGGGGCCTGCTTCCCTCATGTGGTGTGCCTATATGACGCGAAAATTGAAGAAAAAACATATTTCCTAATGCATATCAGCATACATGCCCCATGAAAGTGTGTCTCCACCCGGAGCTTTAGTGTATTTGATAAAAAAGGGCATCTCCTGCACACATACATATAAGATCCATGGTCATAAAAAGGGAATTAGGGGTCCCTGGGGGCTTGCTTCCCTCATATGGTGTACTTATTGACTCAAAATTGGGTAAAAACCCCTATTTTCATGTTATCAGCATCCCTGCCCCATGCAAGTACATCTCCAGCCCGGAGCTCTGGTGTATTTGAATAAAGGGGCATCTCCTGCATAGATACATATAACATCCATGGTCATAAAAATGGAATTAGGGGTTACAGGGGGCCTGCTTCCCTCATGTGGTGTGCCTATATGACACGAAAATTGAAGAAAAAACATATTTCCTAATGCATATCAGCATACATGCCCCATGAAAGTGTGTCTCCACCCGGAGCTTTAGTGTATTTGATAAAAAGGGCATCTCCTGCACATATACATATAAGATCCATGGTCATAAAAAGGGAATTAGGGGTCCCTGGGGGCTTGCTTCCCTCATATGGTGTACTTATTGACTCAAAATTGGGTAAAAACCCCTATTTTCATGTTATCAGCATCCCTGCCCCAAGCAAGTACATCTCCAGCCCGGAGCTCTGGTGTATTTGAATAAAGGGGCATCTCCTGCATAGATACATATAACATCCATGGTCATAAAAATGGAATTAGGGGTTACAGGGGGCCTGCTTCCCTCATGTGGTGTGCCTATATGACACGAAAATTGAAGAAAAAACATATTTCCTAATGCATATCAGCATACATGCCCCATGAAAGTGTGTCTCCACCCGGAGCTTTAGTGTATTTGATAAAAAGGGCATCTCCTGCACATATACATATAAGATCCATGGTCATAAAAAGGGAATTAGGGGTCCCTGGGGGCTTGCTTCCCTCATATGGTGTACTTATTGACTCAAAATTGGGTAAAAACCCCTATTTTCATGTTATCAGCATCCCTGCCCCAAGCAAGTACATCTCCAGCCCGGAGCTCTGGTGTATTTGAATAAAGGGGCATCTCCTGCACAGATACATATAAGATCCATGGTCATAAATAGGGAATTAGGGGTTACAGGGGGTCTGCTTCCCTCATGTGGTGTGCCTATATAGACGCGAAAATTGAAGAAAAAACATATTTCCTAATGCATATCAGCATGCAAGCCGGTAAGATGACAGAACGTTGTTTATGTTTATGTTTCACCTCGAAGCTTGATGTCTGTGTGGGTTCTCCCTGGATCGAGTCGGTTCTCTCCCCATTCTATACGGTAAATACTGTGACTAATTTGTGGAAAGATACTTGGTTCAAACTAAAAGAACACTTTCTTTACTGAATGAATAATCTCTTTAAAGGTACTCAATCCGATCAGACGGTCCCCATATCACAAAGTTACAACAACAACATTTCTTCAAAATACGCTTTCGTTGTCAGAATCGATTAATTGCAACAAAATAATGCTAACCACTGTCAACTATGTATCAAATTTCACAAAACGTGTTATTTGTCAACATTTTGTTCAACGAAATATCGCCGTATTCACGAAATTTGGCCGTATTACCACTTGTTTTTAGAGTTATCCATCTTCATCCGCAATTTTGATCGGGACCATCCTTTTGACGGCGTGTTTCTGGGTCACAAACAATTGAAATAACAAACTTCAAAAATCGATATCTGATCACTCTGAGCGTTGACGGGTAGGTTCCTCGACTCGAATAAAATATTTTTTTACACCCGAAGCCAAAAAATAGTAATTTAGGGGTGTTTAATCGGATTGAGTTAAGTTATACAAGTATAGGCTTGGTCAATTATTCATATGGATGACGGTTCAGCTAACAGAAGCCGACGACACACATATGAACATATAATACATCTGTAGAAGGGTGAACAATTTTGAAAAATGTTCAGATAATAAGTTCAACAAACATGCCCTAAGGGAACAAGACGTCAATTAATATTAAAAATATTTAAAAAGGGACCCAATGCAAGCTCAGTGGGTATATGTACAAACAGTATATAAAAACATCACCACTAAGAAGAACATGGAGAATTAATTTACATAAACTTCCTTCTTATATCCGTTAATGCTAACGAAATTTCGAGCTGTTACACTGTTACAGTGTTAGCCAACAAACATCGCTAATTTTACAGTTAGTTAAACTGTTTTAATCTGAATATGAATTTCAGAATATTGAACATTGTTTTGACCTTTTTCCCATGTTTCGGCCATGTATTTATTATTTAGTGGTATATTGTTTTGTCAATAATCGCACTGTTAACATAACAATGGTTTTTACTTGCGAAATCTCATTACAGGAGAGTTATTCATAATGAAAATAAGAACAAGGTTTATTTGTAAACAAACGCCATGTTATGTTAACAAACTGCGTAAAAGGTATGTGATAAGCAAAACACTCAATACCGGGGAGACACAACTAAGGGAACTTTGGTTAAAAATTTCACCAAGTTATTTACATAGGATAGCTAACGATTGTTGGTACACGCCTCTCAATATTTCGGTGTTGAGTGGGTCACCGTGAATCACTCTCTTAAACAAATCGCCACGATGTTGACCGTTTCGCTCATCGCTCAATATTTACGTCGAAGTACGGTTGCCTTAATCTTCATCTATATATAGAAGAGTAAAGAAGCCGTACTTCGACGTAAACCAGCTTTAGCCATACCAATACAACAAGCTGGTAAACCAGTATTAGCCCTAGCAATTTGACTAGCTGATTTAACTAAACACGTAATATTCCTACCGATATCACTAGCTGGTTTACGTTGACGTAAACCAGTATTAGCCCTACCAATTTGACTAGCTGATTTAACTAAACACGTAATATTCCTACCGATATCACTAGCTGGTTTACGTTGACGTAAACCAGTATTATTCCTATACCGAGTTCACTAGCTGTTTTACTGGCGCATGACTAAGCCTGCTACGTATAAAACCCATGCAATTATTACGCAAGCGACCAAGAACACGTCCTCGTATTTATTCATATCTATCTCGTCAGCTAGTAGATATTCTTTGAATTTGTACCAAATATTTATGAACACCCGTCCGAGATAGGATGGTTCTTTCGGTTCTACCTGGCGAGTTATCAGGGGAACAGTGTCCGATCCCATTGACTCAACGATCGAGCCTTGCGCCGGACCAACTGCCGCCTGCCTGAATTTGAATTTGTACCAAATATTTATGAACACCCGTCCGAGATAGGATGGTTCTTTCGGTTCTACCTGGCGAGTTATCAGGGGAACAGTGTCCGATCCCATTGACTCAACGATCGAGCCTTGCGCCGGACCAACTGCCGCCTGCCTGCGCTGCCTGCGCCTAGCTCCTTCGTCCATATTGATGCGGCATATGTGTTCCAAAGAAGCAATGTCGCCAAAGTCGATGAAGAAGTGCTTCTCTGAAATTGTTAATAGCATTAATTACAATAATTATACTTAAACATATTTGTGTTGTTGGCGATTCAATATGACCAATATATTTCCATTTAACAGCGCGTAGCTGCAAAATGTGATGAATACTGCATACATTAATTCCTATTAAAATATCGGGGTCCCTGAACAGTAGCCTCATTTTACATTACTATGGTTTGGTCCCACTATGCCGAGTGCACAGGATTAGATTCTTTCCATCTAATAATACACTTCGAGATTTAATAACGACCGTACTGGATACCACCTTCCCTACGTTGGTAAATTTAATAGTACACATTATGTTATCACTGTCTATATGCAGCAAAAGTGTTATCTCTTTGTAATGCGAAAGCCTTAACACTTCTATCAGATATGAGATAGATAACTAATATTCTCGTAACTTCCGAGACCATTTTGATCGCCATCTTGGATAGTCGGTCATACACACAAAGTCAGCGACAATTAGTGAGGTCGTGTTTTAATCTGCGTTGGCCATTTTATATACTAAAGCATCATTGTAATGAGTAAAGTTATTCCATGGGAAATTTTCAGATAATAAGTTCAACATAGGACCATAATCTAAACATTTCCCTCAATAAATATGGCTGCTTCTGCACTTTTGCTTTTATCACAGAAACACCCTCCAAAATGAATAATAGATCATTCCAGTGTACACTTTATAACTGACTGTGAGAATCTATTCTGTATAGAAAGGGTCAACTCCTCTGATCAAATGCATCTACTTGCGATATTTATATTAATATCTTTCTAACTTCTTCAGTCAAACGCGAACGCGTTGTGTTTATATTGTAATCTTGTTCACACATCGCATTCGAGGATATGATGGGAGCATGGCGGATCCGATGTGGTGCCAACCAGGGTTCGAGCGTCTTTTGTGCATTGTTTTGTTAATAAAATATTGTAATTCATATAATCAGGTGCACTGCTTGACAATGCATGGACATGTAAATGCTAACAGTTGGACATTTGCCCAGTGGGGAGACCCTTAATTCTCACATGCATGTATAGGCCCGTCGTATAGCTGTAGACGGCGCCGGTGTGTGTATGTCATGTTGTTCATGCACTTGTCGGGTACTAAATCAGGGAACTTGACAAAAACGGCCCGCAGTTCCAACTAAATTGTGACAATTTTGCTTGGTATAAGACATATAGGCCGATATCTTGCCAACTTGATTTTCAGCTCACAACTTGTTGGAATAACCGAAATAAAGCAACAGAAGTGACGAGGGGTGTAAACACAAATGTTAACACTGGGGCTCAACGATTCCTCGAGGATCGGATCTAACAGATTTTTACTCCGGCCCCAATTTGATCGGCTCCGACCCCATTCCGACTTGTTAAATTTTCCAGAAGTTTTTAACCCGCAAAAGAAGAAGAAAAATGACAGAAAGGTGAGTTATAACGTGTATACTTCAATGTATCTTGGTTCAGGATATGACACAATCAATGACAATGACCCGAAACAAAGGTGTAAATGGTTGTTTGACTTCAAACTCGAGCACGTGCTTTTTTGTATGCATTTCCCATTGATAATTTAACGTGCATCTCCCGACTTGTTATTAACTTTTGTATATGTCAAATCGCACAGAATGGGTTCTGAATGAATTTAGTGTTTATCGTATTATTAATTGTCGAATGATAGAAAACTGACACAAGACGATGGTAAAATAACTTTCACGGTGACAATCCTGTTGAGAAAGTATGGAATAATACACTAGTCTACCCTGCACTCCAGTAAGTTTATTAATAGTTTGTGTTGAAACTTGTCAGACTCAGAGTAGCGATAACACAACTTTTTGCATTTTTACATGAAAAACAACCAATGCATATTATATATGTTAGAAAAGCCCTAGCACTGTAAAAACAAAAACCACAAACAAAAGTTAATTGAAACCAAAAGAAGAAAAAACATTGAAGTCCACACATGGATGACATATAGTTACTCCAAGCTTTATATTTCATACTTTAACATGCTCCTAATATGGCCAGAGTAAATATACACTATTTATTACCTACATCAAATGAGTATCTTGAGATCACCTGCTCGATATTCTTTGAGAAGATGGTAGGTGTAATATAGCGCTGTCCACAGAGTACTTTATGTTATACAAGGCTGGATACCCTAGAATCTTAAATAAATAGGTATTTATGGTAATGTATATCATGAGATCATTATGAAAATTGTTTTGACATTGATACATTGTCTCTGAGAGCACCTGTGTAGGAACGATTACATCGGAAGTCGTTCTATCGCCGGTATTGTGATGGTTCTTGCCTGATTTGTTACGGTTCCTGATGATTGAAAATAATCATTTTTGTGACAAAATCACGCATAATTATAGATATCTTGAATATATTATACTTTCATCAATGAACAGAGGCTGCAGAAGTGCCGTTTTATCGAAACCTGAACTCTATAGACCACAATTAACTCGGTATTAGCGAATTAACGCGTAAATATCAACATGTTATCACTGAAAATCAAGCCACGTGGACGCAATTTCTTTGTTTTTCGTGGCGTATAAAATATGAAACGCATTCTGAAGACAAACAATGACTATAAAGTATACCCGTGTTATTCGTTTGTAAAATAGCTGAGACAGTATCCCAATATGAGTTGATAATTGGGAGCTGTGACCTCGTAATCAACACGGGTGCGTGTTACGGTTCTATTTCAAACCAAGCATGGCTGTGACGGTTCCGTACATGAGATTATTCGAACGATTTCTGCACTTTGGTCCAATAATCGTCTTGTGTATCTGACATTTTAAACCAGATAATGACTGTAGCTTATGTAATTTGCATAATAGAACAGGTATATTAAGAAATAACACAATACATACGGAATAATACGGAATATTAAGTTACATTAATAAACTATCATACTCATGCCCGCCTATATAAATGACCAATGGTAATATAAATCTACCCTCAGGAGAATATGAGATGTTATATTCGTTTATTTAATCTGGGCGTTATTGAAAGATCCAGGTGTGACAATATTTCAATACCAGCGCCATCATATTTCCTCCTCTGAAGTCCGCCTGAGGGACATTTACACATGTTTGTCGCCCAGACATGAATATAGCTTATGAAATCACGTTCAACTGAATCATGAATAGGTTATGACGTGATTGGGGTGGTGGGGATGGGGACTTGGGGAGGGGGTGCTTAATTGGTGTCTATCCCCAACTTTTGTCAAAATGTTCAACAGTTACAAATGTCTTATCTTACAATAGATTGGTTTGAAATTTAATACCAACAATATGTTGAAATTGTTCTCTTAGTTTGATTTGACAACAATTTAATAGTGGGGAATTTGTCGTTTTTAGACCAACATTTGCATACTTTCCAACACTTTAAACATGTAATCAACCATATTTGACATATACAAATGGACACCACTAGAGTTGATCCAAAACTCATGATGGGTGGACAGGAAGTATGGAGCAGGTGTGGTCTAGTTCTCTATATCACATCCCCCCCCCCAATTGGCAAGAAACTGGTTTTAATGGCTCTCTCTCTACTCTCTCTCTCTCTCTCTCTCTCTCTCTCTCTCTCTCTCTCTCTCTCTCTCTCTCTCTCTCTACTCTCTCTCTACTATCTCTCTCTACTCTCTCTCTCTCTATCTCTCTCTCTCTCTATCTCTCTCTCTCTCCATATGTTGGGATTCCAACACTTGGGAATCTTGAAGCCAGTCTAGATGATTTTCAGGTTCATATATCCACATTTTCTCACTGGGCCCATGTATCCTGAGTTTCTCCCCCGGTTTGCATGGTGGCCAATCAAAGGCTACTGATCAATTCACTTCTGAATTGCATACAATCTAGAGCTATAATGTGTCATGCAGTTGGGGAAAACTAAAGCCCAGGCATTGTGCATGAGTTTGGTCTGTTTCAAGGGGATGGTGCGGTTGGAAATTCCAAGGTGGACGTCCCAACATTGGAGACCCTCCAGCCCACGTCCCTGCTCACTTGACACGTTATCAGCTAGGAATAATAATGTGCCTTATAATAGCCAAGTTCAGACACCCATAACACTGATTTCTAATGATTCATTTGTATGAATGTTTAGCTAATAATCAAACAATATGTTACTGCATGTTGAATTTAATAGCTGAGCATTCCTACAAATGAATCAATATGATTCAAGTCGCTGCTCATTACAGCATATTTAGTCACCAAAGGATTAACATCCATATAATAATATTTGTAACTGCATTATACTTTTCTCTTTTTTATATGTTACTGCTTGTTGAACTTAATAGCTAAGCATTCCAACAAATTAATCCATAGGATTCAAGTCAATTCTCATTACAGCGCATTTAGTAACCAAAGGTTTAACATCCATATAATAATATTTGTAACTTTAGGATTCTTCTAATAAAAAATCAGAGATCCCTAGTCAATCTAAAATATGATTGAGTGAAAGGTTATCGTGCTTGTATATGCTTTAATAGCTGCATATTCTAGAACTCTAGAATTTAACCTAGATAATCAGCGTCCAACAAGCGGATGCCCGACATAAATTTCATAAACTGCGTTATCAGAACATTGTATGGGTGTCAACGAACTTTTAACGTTTTATTTTTGGCTTTTTGTTGAGTAAAATACGTCTACGAAAATAGACAACACTAGCCGATGTGCCCCCTCTTCGTCCGGGCTATTTAGGGATTTATTTGTGATCGTCTCCGCCTGGACAAACTATTGTTCGATCGGCCCGGAAACATGCCTATATGAGCGAATATGGTCAAGGTCAAGGACACGGTCGCACGTGAAATTGGACCCGTCCATATTGTTCCCCGGATCAAAGTAGGCCTACACGCCAAATTTGAGTCGGATCGGTCGAGCAGTTTTTCGAGTCTATAACACAAATACATACATACAGACAGAAGTTCCAAAACAGATAATAGATAAAATGCAAGACAGATAACTCTATATATCCCGTCTACGCTCACGCTTTCCGAAGTCCAACGCTATGAAATTTCACTATTGTTAACCGGCTATTGACTCATGGAAATGTTGGGCCTGCAAAACGCGTTATTTTTCAAACTAGCTGGCGACTTTGTGAATTTTGATAGGCGTAACACAGGTTATTGAATAAGCATAGCAAGGCAGTGTAATTCATCGAAATTAATGACAAGTGGTGCAAATTTCGACTTAATGCATAGTTTGTTGTGTTTATCATTGTATACTTTCACAAACTTGGCAGTTTGAACCATGTACCATGGTAAATATTAGCCATAGTTTTACCCGTATAGAACGATTAAATGGGGAGAGAACCGACTCGATCGGGAGAGAACCCAAACAATTATCAAAATTCGTGGTTTTTGTCGTTGTTATGACTCGCAAAATGAAAGTTTCGTTATTAACACGCTCATTGGTGCCACAGATTGTGATGTGATTGAAAATAACTAATCGAATTACCACCTAGATGCCTCAAAATTGCGTTTTAACTGTCAAAAAGTCGTGAAAATGTATCAGGAACCGTCACAAATCAGTCAAGAACCATCACAAACCGGCGATAGAACGATTTGCGATGTAACAGTTCCTACACAGTGTCTGAGAGGCGGTGCATGAAAATAAATCGTTAAAATTCAATTATATTCTTTTAGTTCTGTTGACGTCTGAAATTGAAATCAACACAACAGTAAAATCTTGCAATGACAATTATAGAATTTGGAACAAATAAATGAGTTCATCAACAGTTCATAATATATATGTGTATATAAAATTCTGAATAAAAATAGCAAAATAATTAAGAACTGAACAGCGTAAGATACTCATACTATATTTTAAAGTTCAGGAAATCTATAATTGTAATTCTGCAGACAAATAATTAATAGCTAAAGATATCAAACTGTTCTGTGTTCACCTAAGTTGAAGAAAAAAACACAAAAATATGATGAGTTAACACTTATATTACTTTAGTTCATCTCTTTGTAGAATTTACAAAATATTAGCAGGAATAGGTTGAATGAATAGACTACATAATTTTTCGAACATGAACTACATTCATAATAGCTCATAGCAGTGTCTATACATGTAGGTTATATGGGTTAAATATATTAGAGTGTAAGTTGGCCAATAACAAATAGTTATATCTAAAACAGTAGATATCTTGATCTTGATTAGCAGTTTCACTTGTTACGTAACACATTAAATGTTAGTTTTTCATAGATTAGTGTACGTGCACATATCAGTTATGTGTCAGTAGATGATTAATTATAATGGCATTGACGTGGATGGTTAATCTATAGTTATTCTTGTAAGTTTTTTGTCGCAGCTTCCGTCCTTCGACTAGCTTAGTGACAATATAAACATCTTTCGTGGATGGATCGCTAGATACTATCTGTTTGAGACTGTTTTACGGAATGTGAGCTAACATTTCAAAGTGGCTTCCTTGTCTTTCTTAGTATTTTGTATCTTCAATTCAGCATCCACTTCCTCATCTGGAGCCAGCTACATATTCTGGAACACTGATGTCATGATTGATGGACATAAACATTTGGTTTGATGCATCGCAACCTCGAGAAAATCTCTGATGTGATCTTTCAGCAGGAAAACACAAGATGCATTGTTGAATAAGATATTAAATCGATTTCCACGAAATTTTTCAAGAAGAAGACATTTCATAATATTGTCTTTCAAAAATTGGAAGGTCAGATGTTTGCCATTTTTCTAATCACAACCTATTGCGGAGGCTTTACAGCATGTTCTTACAATATTAGTCCAGGAGATATTGGTAGAACTCTGCACCCCCCATGACTCAACTACACCCCACTAATTTTCTTTCTTAATGTCTCCTCTAATTTCTTTCAGTTGTTAACAAGAAAAAAAACCGCAGAGACTCCAGACAAGATGGCGTCCATCATGGCGGCCATGTTTTATATGCACCAGGCCTCTTTGATCGCCGTTATAGTAAAGATGATGTCACATGCGGTCTTGTTTTCCGTTCGATTCGTTATGGTAATATACAACCCATACCAATTAGCCAAAAATCCGACACATAAATCCAATATGGCGGCCAAGATGGCCGCCGAAATGTGACAATTTGCTATTTTTCGGACATTTCATCACCTTTCGATTGTATCTGTTGGAAAATATTGACACCTTGACGCGATTTGATACATTTATCGTCTAGAAGAATCATTGGCGAACACACGGGGATCATAATATATATTCCTTGTTGGATATTTTTGTCCGATATCACGTTTTCGCAAATGCCGGTATAATCCGGTCAAAGCCAAATCGACGCTAATAACGCAATGTCTGTTTCTAATCAATGAATGTTATAGCTATCATAACAAAACCCATGCGTATATATGTGAAGGAGATACTCGAGCTAGGATTCCTATTATACCTGAGTTGATGAATGTTCACCCAAATCCAAGATGGCGGCCAAAATGGCCACCAGAAATATAAAAATCGCCGAAAATCGCTGGTTTTAACATCAGTGAGAGTTATTGTCACGACAACCCCACACCTGATTACTATTGTGAGTTGGGAACACTGAGGCGAAGAACTGTCCTTATATCAGATCCAAACAAAAGTCCCCCAAATCCAAAATGGCGCCCACAATGGAGGACAAATTTTGAAAAATCATTGAAATTCCCTCATTTTCACATCATTGGGCATTATTGTCGAGAAAACTCCAACTTGCATCTGATAAAGGAAATTGTTTTCCAAATCGAAGATGGCGGCCAAAATAGCGTCCGAAATTTGAAAACAAGCTTACATTCCTGTACTTTCTTACTATGGGATTTAATGTTACGCGAATTCTACCCATATGGAACATTGATATGAAGTAGTCATGTGGAACATTGATATGAATTATTCATTTTAGTTTGACCAACTCTCACAGTAAAGATGGCAGCCAAACTGGCGGCAGAAATTGAAAAGAAGTCGAAATTGTCACATACTTATTTCAACTTTTTGTCATAATATCAATATGTATGGATGGGATGAAACGGTACATAAGCCATCTATTAGTTCCAACATAGGTCGTCGCCTTCTGGAAGGATGAAAACCCACAATAATCGCGATGTGTCATTTCGAAATCCATTCTCCACTAAGTGCCCATAATGGCCGTGACCGTATATGGGTGCGCCGAATAGTCATATTATGACTTCCAAGATTCAAAACAACAGTACCTGAGCTTATTCTGGTTCGCCACATTCGTCACATTAATCTATCTCGCTCACACCAACACAGTTTTTTACACTTCTTGGTCGAAGGGTCCCACTAATCGCAATGTTTCAAACAACACATATGCCGGTGTCAAGCTCACGTGTTTATCTCGAAAGCTGGGAATTCGTATCCTTATTCTTGGCGAGCTTTATTCGTGGTAGCTTATGGTATAATTCAGATGCTACATATGGGATATGAGCGTCATCTTGCGTGGTAAACTAGAAAGGTATGCGGTCGATGCGTATACTAGCTTTCAGAAGGACCTCTATATCTGCGTATTTTTCAGATTTGGTTATCTAATGTGGATAACAAAATGTACATCTGATTATCTTCCCATCCAGCCACTTCTCAATATATGGTTCATCAATTCACAAATTCACGTACTGACGTAGTCGGACAACTTCTGTATATGGCTTCGAATGTTGAAAGCCTAACATTTGACGGATGCCTTTCTGCTAAGGCGCAGAATACCATAATGCATAATATACCCTCACTTCTTGGCCGTGATCATAAGAACAGTCCTGGTGGCATCCAGCAATCGTCTCACCGTATAGATCCAAGCAGACAATAACAATACACGCGGTGCTAGTTGTGGGCATGTGTCATGATAGTGGAAATGACTGCACCGCCCCTTCTTTGGGTATGTTTTAGATCCAGACATGATCGCATGTGGCTTTGCTTTCCTTGTATGCTAAGATTGTATCTTCCAATCCGTTTTAAGCCGTTCTTAATCAACTGGACCAGGCGTGTACCATTGGCTACTACTATATAAGCACCACACAGACTGGGATGTAGTCTTAATGACGATGCATTTGATAGTTGATATATCATACCCACGCTGGGTGGTGGACGGTATGATTCAAGAACGAACAATGCCATCAACACAATGGTGAAATGTTAAACGCGAAGAACATCTAGAGAAATGTTACTTTGATGAGATCTTGCATTCAGTTTAACCTATGGTGGCTACACCAAGTGATTTCTTGGTAACATAACCACTCAAAACCATTGTCCTGCATGAGACATATTAACTACTATATTCTAAAGTTATATAATATAAAGCTATATGATCATAAAGGTCACGTTCACCAACGTCCACATCCATTGCCATCGATACTATAAATTGTTCTTTAAACACACAGTGAAATAAATGCACCACAGTTCCTGATATTTTTTTGAATAATACTGCCCACATACTGACACTAGAGAGGATAACAGCAATGCATACCTTCATTCCACAAAGACATTATCCTTTAGCCCATCCGACTGTTCTGGGGAGGCTAGGATAGTATTATCCGGACAAAATCATATGTCTGGTCAAGTTGATTCAGAATGGCCTTGAAACGGATGTGGAAATACAATCTTACCACACAAAAACACCAACACGCATGACATTCTATATCTGAAACATGCACCTGGTGTAGGGGTGTATACCCATTTCATTCCCACTGTCATGGCGCACCGTGGGTATTGTTCTTCTCTACTGGGAGCTATTCGACGAGACGAATGCGGGACGTCACACAGTTTGCTTAGGATCATGGTCAAGAAGTGTGGGTAGTCGGTACACTATGGTCTTCTCTTTGGCAGATACGCATTTGTCAAAGGAAATGCGCCAGCTAGCTACATTAGAAACACTGCCGAAGTTGATCACGTATGCCAATACGTTCGCTAAATTTGTGAATTGAACCATCTATTGAGAAGTTACTAGTTAACTGGGAATTCGCCAGGTGTACATGTCGTTATCCCCATGGGGTGTGAGAAAGACATACATAGAGATGACCTTCTGTAAGCTTGTATACTTATCGACCATGTGCCTTTCTAGTTCAAGATAACGAACAAATCCCATATTTAGCAAGTATTTAAAATCTTAAGCCAGACACCGGAAAATTAATTGTTTGAAACGTTATGATTAGAGGGACCCTTCTCCCAGGAAGTGTTGAATACTTTGTCGCCCAATGATGTGAATATGAGGGATTTTCGGTGATTTTTCTAAATCTGTCCGTCATTGTGGGCGCCATTTTGGATTTGGGGGACTTTCATTTGAATGTGATATAAGGACAGTTATTCGACTCAGTGTTCCCAACTCACAATAGTAAGCAGGTGTGGAGTTGTCGTGACAATAACTCTGACATGTTAAAATCAGCGATTTTCGGCTTTTTTTTATATTTCTGGTGGCCATTTTGGCCACCATGTTGGATTTGGGTGAAAATTCCTCAACTCAGGTATAAGAGGAATCCTAGCCAGGGTATCTCCTGTACATATATAATCATGGCTGGAGTAATAATAGCAATAACACTCATTGATTCGAAGCAGACATTGCGTTATTAGCGTCGTTTTGGCTTTGATCGGATTATACCGGCATTTGGGAAAACGTGATCTCGGACAAAAATATCCGGCAAGGAATTATATTATGGTCCTCATTTGTTCGCCAATGACTCTTCTATACGATAAATGTATAACATCACGCCAAGATGCCAATATTTTCCCACAGAGACAAACGAAATGCGGTGAAATGTCCGAAAAATAGCAAACTTTCACATTTCGGCGGCCATCTTGGCCGCCATATAGGATTTTTGTGTCGGATTTTTTGCTAATTTGTAAGGGTTGTATATTACTACGAATCGAAGAACGGAAAACAAGACCTGCATGTGACATCATCTTTACTATAACGGTGATCAAATAGACCTGGCCGCCAATAGAAAATAGAAAATGGCCGCCATCATGGATGCCATCTTGTCTGGAGCCTCTGCCACTTTTTTTCTTGTTAACACTGGTTAACAACCGAACAAAATTAGAGGAGACATTAAGAAAGAAAATTATTGGGGTGAAGTTGAGTCCTGTGGGTGCAGAGGTCTATCAATATCTCCTGGACTATACGGGTTGTGTCGTGTTGAGAAATCTATTGAAACGGTTTATTGTGAATGGGTCGGTCTTCAAAAAAGCTTTTTTCAACTGCTAACAATGCTTTGGGTGAAACGTGGGGGGGGGGGGGGGATTTATTGTTTTGGGTCCAATATTTGCATATTTTCCTACTTTTTGTCAAGATTTTGGACTGAAATGGCCATCAGTTGGAAATTTTCCAACCTTAAGGGGTGTCAGGTTGTCCTGGTCCCTCCCCCGTGGCCAGTCAAAAACTGCTAGTTAATTTAAGAAAACAATATTGTCCTACATTTGGTCAACATTGTCATTGGGGGTGTCAGGTTTGAGGTGTCAGCTTGAGGCTAGTCTATATAGATGCTAGGATTTTGCGATTTTCTTGTTCAGATTTCAAAATTTTCACATACCGGGCCTCTTCCCCGTGGCCAATAAAAACTGCTAATTAGTTTAAGAAAACAATATTTTACTACATTTGGTCATAATTGTGGACTGAAATAGTCATTTCCAACCCAAGGGTGGGTATGAGTTTGAAATTTCCAACACTAAGTCTAGGAAAGCTTGAGGACTGTCATGTGCTAGGATTTTGCGATTTTCTTGTTGCGATTGTCCCTGTGATCCTTCGTTGGTTGGTATAACTTCTAAATTGAATACGTTTAACTGGTCAGACTAGCTGAGACTAGCCCTGGTATGGAAAACTCTAACTGTTATATAGCCCGATGTGCGGTTTACTGACGCCCGCACCATGGTTTACTGCCCGCAGCGGGGGTTATAGGATGACCAGCGTGGTGTAACCTAAAACTCGCAATATCGTCGACTTTAGCGCTTCTGAGACTTGAATATATGCATGTAATTTCCAGGCAATAAGCCTTATGATATTATCTGTCGAAGTATAAACTGTTTTGATTTTCTTTGAATTAAAAGCGCATTCGTTTGGGGCCACATCTACATTAGATTATAAACACGTTCGTGCCGGGCCATGTATGCTCAAAACATAAAGTCAAAAGTTTAGTTGTAAGGTCGGGGATTCTTATTTAAAATTACTATTCATTTTGGGACTCCAATTAATCTAAATAACTGTATACATATAGCGTTTTGTTTGCATGGTGCCCCTTATAATTAAAACATACGTTCGTTTGCATGGAGCCACTTTTGGGCCAAACATACAAACCAGAAACAGTCATTTGGATCACCTGATGTAGAAATAATATACGTTAGTTTGGGGTTCCTTATTCGAATTTCGAGTCCACTATTCGAAATACAAGTGTATACATACTTTGTGCCACTTATATGTTAAAAGCATTTGCACTTGAATTTGAAATTCCAGAGGTCCCAACTCATCGAAACTGGTTAGATTTCAGAATGAAACATACTTTTCTAATTTCAAAATATTTCGGGACCCCTCTAGAGTCCCGCCCCTGGGCTTTGTCCACCCACACCTTATGTGTGAGCCAAAATTCACAAACGTGTCCAATATGCACACGTTTGTCATGCTGTAAACCAAATGAGTTGTCATAATGATATGCATAAGGGGTGTTGGCGGAACAATGGGAGCGAGTGTGTATACAATGAAGGAGTTAAACTTGTATAACTCATAAGTATATGCATACTAACCATGATTGTTGTCAATTTTGTCGTCATTTGGGATATAACACAATTTTCTACTGAAATCAGGGGGGGTCTGGAAAAAAATTGCACATATAGGGCCCAAAAAGTTTTTTCCGACCTCGAGGGACCCACCACCCCATTTTTGCCAAAAAAATATTTGTTTCCTCCAAAATTTTGGGGACCCACCCCCCGTTTCTCATGTTTTTATCAAAATTTCAGAGGTTTTTTTAGCCGTTCTTCAATAACTGTGTTAACTGCCTTACTGATTGGTAAACACAGATCAGAAAAACGAAAAATATACTGTATTTCCATGTGTTAACACTAATAATTAAGCATTGTGTAGGTACACTATATGTCACAAATTGCCCTAGACCCCATTATAGCCTTAATGTATCGAGTGTGTTGTGTCTGACAGAACACTGGCCAGTGTAAATAGTGGTAAACAGGTCAGGGGTTCCACAATTATATGTGCATGATCAAAGAACTCTTTAGTCTTATCCAACGGGGTGGGGTGGGGAGGGGAATTGTTTTTTGGTTAGGTATACACATAGATATATGGTTATTATACTGCCCGATATTAGTCGGCGGGTATATAGTTGACGTCTCGGGTCGTCTGTCCGTACAAACATTTTGAATTTTAACTCAAGAGTCAGTTGTCATATTTGATGCCCTATGGCATGGTGACGGACCAGAAATGGGGGACGAATATGCATAATATCGCAGGTTGTGACCACCAATGCCTACCAGAGTTATGGGCCCTGTTCGACTTTATGAAATTCAGTCCATACAAAGTTTTTGCAATATAAGTTAAGTGTCGGTTGTCAAATTTTGATGTGGTTTGGTATGGTGATAGACGAGAATGAAGAATTGAATGTCATTTCTCAATGCATCTGAATGCATCACATTATTTCAGTTCATCTATTTGTAAGTGATAACAGTATACAATTGGTATTTTAGTTTCGTCTTGTTGAGCAGTAAAGCTCCCAGATGAAGTTCGGAAATTCAATGAGAATAGCGTCACCTTCATTTGGGATTGTCTGAGCAGTAAACAGTAATGTCATTCATCATAACCAATTCAGTTTTATTTGGATAATTGTTGCAAATTAACATTATTTGCAATCATTCAAGAAGAGAAATAACCAGAAGGAATGAATTTGATTACATGCCAGAACAAGACAGTATTTCAGACATTAGAAATTTATGAGATACCCTTTTCAATTTCATGTTATGCAACAATCAGGTTAATTATATCTACTAGTAGTCATCATTGAGTATTCACCATGTAGTATCCAATTTGTGATAGAGTTTTTTTGTTTTATTACTTTTATTCAGATAATACAACTGGGTAATATATTAATTTTGTTACTAAATATTTCTTCCGTTGATCATAAGTTTCCTGAACGTTAATACATTGGTCCACTATGAAGTGGTCCGGGATACTGTGAAATCCAGAATGTTGCTAAATCTGAGGCTAAAGAGTCACTTTAGCTGTCTATATAGCCCTATACCAACAAGCATGGTACTAACATGCTTACAAACAACATTACATGGTCAGTACTTGTAAAACCCATTTTGGAAAAAATTTACAAGCACCAATTTTTCCGCCTCTGGACCACACACCCACCCCGGCCCTATATACGGAATTTTTTTCAACCCTGTTGAAATGGGAAGATATTTACAAAGTATTTCGGGTATGTCGTTAAAATGACGAGATAGCGTTTGTGGGAAAATGCGAACATCTTGGACGGCATCTTTGATATCGCGAAAAAGCATCGTAGATGGCGCTCGGAATTAATTTTTGTTATTTGTAAAGTCTCATAAATTTGAAAAAAAAGTTGAATGTATTTGTGTTCAAATGTTTTTCTTGGTTATGTCATTTTGGACGTACATTGCCTGGTTTAAATATATAATAGAATATCGAAATGTTACAACGTAGCCTTCAGGAATCATGGCTATAAAGGAATACTTCGGTCAAAATGTGTATTAAATATTTTATCAGTGGACGGCAGTCTGTGATGTCATTATGACATCATAATGTATTGCAGTGCACTCCAGCATAAATTGTTCATAACGTGGGCAATAGTCAACCGATTTCTAAATTCTTTCGAATGCCTTTATAATATGTAACAATAACTTTTACCGAAGTTTTCCTTTAACTCAAATGACTTTTAACTTTCTTCAAATGTCTTCTAATCTCTTTGCGGTATCTGTTTGCCCATTATGGGTGACGAAGATAAGGACGCCAAAAAGAAGAAATTTTTGTTTCGCTACGAAAGAAAATGAAAATGGCGGGCTTTGGGAGTAGTATGAGCGTCTTCTTGACGGCAATCGTAAAATTGGGCATAAGTGTATTTTGAGTATGTTAGTACTATAGTACTATATATTTGAGAATCCTTGATAAAAATGGGCGTAAGAATATTTTCGATATGGGCGTCAGAGCGTCACATGTGTTTATATTTTTGACGAAGTTGCTTCTTTTTGTAATCTCGGCCGACTATTGCGTGTCTGCAACTAAATAATCTCAGCTTAAGATGGCTTCACCAAATTATTCATAGAGCAGGTCGTCAGAGCGTCATTTGTATATTGTTGACTAACAAGTTATCGTGTGAAGTTGCTTTGTAATCTCGTCCGACTATTAAATGTCTGACACATCAACTAAATAATCTCAGCCTAAGATGGCTTAACCAAATTATGTGCTTAAAGGTTCAGACAGGCATACATCTTACTGAAAATAATCACGATCGACTATTAAATGTCTGACACATCAACCGAATAATCTCAGCTTAAGACGGTTTAACCAAATTATTTGCGTAAAGATTCAGACACACATACATCTTACTGTATTTTGAGTAACAGATGAATATTCCTACCTACTGGATAGTGCGTATTCATCCGAAGAAATGTCTGATTCTGTCAACTGGGATTAAAAAAATGAATACTTTAAATATTGTATATCCTACCATATGTGAACTTGAATTATGTCATCACCAATATATGCATGTATAATCGATTATCTTTTCAATAATAATATCTCTCTGGGTTCTATCGTGGTAAAAAATCTTTTGTTTAACAAGAGATTTTCCACTCAATGTTTGTCACAGACCTACGTCATAATACTCCCCTCCCCAACACCCCCTACCCCAACCACCTTCACATCTCAACTCACTTACCCGCACCTATTCATGCACGTATATATTGTACAATGTGTACGTGTCGGAGCACAAGACATCCAAATAAGGAGTATTACCTCATAGTAAAGCAACGCTCTTTATTCATCTTTCAACATAAATGACACACTTACATTATCGCGAAATATTGGAAGAATTATTGGAAGAACGTACGTTTATAGAGTTATTGTTCTTAGAACGAGAATCGTTAGTCCTGTAACGGCACTGAATCTGGCGAGGGTTGCCGAATGCTATGCACCCGTGTCAGCTAAATCCACATTAAGCATTTAATTTTGAATAAGGTTGATTTGTTTTTCAAATTTAATAGTGTTGCTATGACGAGGCTGATCGAAGAAGAAAACTAAATTCATTTTATTAATTTGTCAATTCTATTCCAACATGGCGCCACCACTGGGGGCCCATAGGTCTGAATCGCCCGGATGTAAAAACAATTTTGTTCATGTTGATGGAGTATAGAAATTAGTGACGTCACAACTATACTTGCGTCGCTTACGCGTGGAATAAAATAGTCACGGGCTATTGAGAAGTATGGCCTTGTACGTAAATAATAAAGCGCGTTATCGAATCTATGTTACACCATAACCACGGGTTATTGTAATTTAATGAAGATTTTCCACTGAGTTTTGCCACAGAACTACGTGATAATACCCAAATCAAATCAGTTGTCCGTAAAGAAAAACCAACCAAGATGACTTGTCCGTAACTAAATGCAAATGACCTCAAACGTTGAAAAAGAATTTCATACCGAATATAAGTAATCTCCCAAACTTCTCAAAACACGGCCATAACATCAAATTAGTTTCACGGGTTGTATGTATGATCACCCGTACACGTCAGCAGCTTATCGAGTTAATACTTCACCTGTACATATAAACGGCTTATTGAGTTATGCATACATATAGCACGTCACCTGGACATTTTATCAGTTTATCACGTGATCACTAAATGTGGCAATCGGGTGTCTGCAGATGCCTGCAATGTATTATTTATAATACTTGGACTCATTGATCTCACGTAAATAATACTCTTAGTTGTTCCAATAAAATAGTTATCAAATTCGATCACCAATAGATTTGACTGTGGAATATAACGATCTTTAACCTATTTATCGATCTATGTTAGAACATGGTCTTTTAACAAAAAACATGACCATAACAAAAATTACCTTACCTTTATGCATGAATCTAATTTGACCATGCGTAAATATTGTCAGCTTATCGTCTGATGAGCAAATCCGATGTTCACATACTTAAACTGAGGTATGATTGTATTATGTGTACATGTATATATATGGTCATAGCGTGACGAGCAAAATGTGATGTTTACACACTTAAGCTCTGGATAAACAATACAAATCGCATCTGCAGCAGTCTACTTCATTGTGAATTAAGTCACTCTGGGTTAGTTGACTACAAACCTGTTACACCACAGCATTGGGTTATTGTAATTTAATGAAAATTTTACACGGAGGTATCGTGATTGCTTTCAAAAATAGTACAACTTCCGGTTTGTAACACATGAATGAAGAGCATTTAACGTATACGAAATTACTACACGACTGAACTGAACCTTGAAATTTATATTTCACATCTTCCCAACAACAGATACAGACATAATCATATTGTTATACTGTCTTGTATGTACACACGCTATGACATCATTAAAGGGGGCAATACACTCAAGGTGTTGAATGTTAAAGAAACACGAGGCAAGGGACGTGATGCAATATTGGTGTGTGAATATTAAAGGAACACAATGCACTCTAAAGGAACACAAGGCACTCATTATGAATGAATGTTAAAGAAACACAATAAACGCACTGGTGTTTGAATATTAAAGGAACACAGGGCACTCTAAAGGGACACAAGACACTCATTATGAATTAATGTTAACAATACTAGCGCAGTGGTTGAAAGTTAAAATGACACAGAACAATATTTAAATTTAATCGTTGTCTGAATCTACAGCCCATTCATTATTATATCCATGTTTGGTTAGTTTGACCATTTTCTTCATGATCATGTTATGTATGGGTGATGTTTACATTCGATGCTGGTATTATATTAATCGTTCGTAACTTTTGAGAAAGAGGAACAACAACGACGATGATGACGACCACAACAACAACAACAACACCACCACGACCAACAACAACAACAACACCACCAACAACAACAACACCACCACCACCACCAACAACAACAACACCACCACCAACAACAACATCAGCCACAACAACAACAACATCTACTTTTTTGGGGGGCAAAATAACATGACACCGCCGTTGCCGCCGCCGCCGCTCGTTGCCGCCGCCACCGCCGCCGCCGCCGCAGTAAAATAGCATGACATGTGGTATATAATACAATTATTTTTATTATATTAACTATTCACTGTCACTTTCGTCCGAATTGTCATCACTTTCGTCAGAAGTGTCATTTGTTTCGTCCATGAATTTTTCTAGCATCGGTTTGTACTTTAATATTGACATTTTCACTGCATGACGATCTTCATAACCATTATTCAAATATTTGTCGACTTTATCCATGACTCTGTTGTGCAGATTCCCATTGCACAGCTGCAGATACGCTAATATTGTCCAAGCATAACCATTCATAAATTGCCTCATGTGTTCACTTTTAAGGTCCTTGTCAGCTTGTTCTTTTGCTTCTTTCTCTGTCGAGCCATTTTCCTTATACGTTTCCACTTTATCACTCCATTCTTCTTGTGCTTTATCTCTACTCTCATCACACACTTTTGAAGTATTCATCTTCATTCAATTTAATTTTCTTATTCTGACTATCATCCGTGTCCTCAGTTAATTTTCGTTTTAAATTATTTTCTTGACACCAGTTTTTTACGTGTCTCTGAACATCATAATGATCTTCGAACAAAAGCCTGCAGTCATTACAAGGGCACGACATGTCTTCTCGAATGTCTATGTTTTGACGGTTCTTCTTATTAATTTCATCGAGCTCACCAGGTGGCCTTATGTCCTTAGTATAGCCATTATGTTGACCCTGGGGCACAATATAATGATATGCTATACCTTGACCAGGGAGTTCTCTGTCATCGTATTTCATCTTATTAGGTTGACCCTGAATATTGTTGGTATAATATTTCATCTCATTCTGTTCATCTGGGTGTTCTCTGTCATCGTATTTCATGCCATTCCATTCACCCATATGTTGGTTCGTGTCCTCTTTTAGTACATTCTGTCACAGACGTAATGTGTCCGGTGTTGCGGCTTTTAAATCCACCAGTAGGTAACCGTACAGTTCACTCGTCGCTTCCGAAAACTCTCGCACCATACGCTGAGGACATTCAGGATACAACTGTCTTGATAATGTTGAAATTAATCCCTTGTCGATTGGGTTATTGAACAATACCAAATATTGACAATTTCGTCGTTGTGTTGGATCTTTGTTGTAGTAGAAATTCTGGTTCAAACTTATCAAAGATAAGTTCAAATGGTGACTTCCTTCGGAATGCAAATCATTAACTCTCTGGTCTTTTGATGAAGTTTGCATCAAGTCATCGAGTATAACTAGATTTTTATACCGGGGGTTGATAAGAGAATCCAAGTTTGCTGCTATTCCTCGTATAAAGTTGACCTGAGGGGTGACGGTATACTTTATTTCGTCATATAGGGGCTGCCAATATTTATAAAACCATATTATTCTGTCAGGTGCGGGTCATATTTTTGAGGCAGACTTTTGTAGCAAGGTTTTCACGAAGTACGTCTTCCCACTAGATGTCGGTCCACTTACACATGCCGTGAATGGATGCTTGAAAATAAAATATTCTTGGACATTGGCCATTGGATCATCAAAGCAGGATATTATGTCGCTTTGTTGCTGTTTCCCCTGCTGGTGTTGTAGTATCTGGTGTTGCTGTCATGGCTGTTGTTGTGGCTGATGATGCTGCTGCCTGTTGCTGCTGCTGCTGTTTGTTGCTGCTGCTTGGTGATGCTGCTGTGGGTGTCGGTTAACAAACTCAGTGTGCTTAGATTGTACATGTCTTATCAAATAATGGTTCCGCACATACTCACCAGAGCAAATTGAACACTGGTGCTTCATTTATACTTGACTAAAATGTCTCGGTATATGGTTTTCCTTTATACAAATGTTCCTTATAACCTAAAATCTGTCCTGTCCATATGTTTGATAACTTTATGTAGATGAAATAGTCTGCCGGAGAAGCACTGTGTAGACGGGGAATCAACAGGTCTTGTCGGTAAGAGAGTCAGACGAGAAGTGAAGTCTCGGCTATTAAAACATAGTAATGCGATAGCGAACATCAAACGAGTCTGGGCACGCATATCTGTCAAAAGATACTATAGCCGTCATTGGTCAATCTATCCACGGTCTCACTTTTCGATCTATAAAATCAATTTCATCGAGAGGTTCCCTCGTCATTGGTAGTGACGTAATTGCGGCGTTTTGTGGTATTTTACTGCGGCGGCGGCGGCAACGGCAGTGTCATGTTATTTTGCCCCCCCAAAAAGTAGATGTTGTTGTTGTTGTTGTGGCTGATGTTGTTGTTGTTGTTGGTGGTGGTGGTGTTGTTGTTGTTGGTGGTGGTGTTGTTGTTGTTGGTGGTGGTTTTGTTGTTGTTGTTGTTGTTGTGGTCGTCATCATCGTCGTTGTTCCTCTTTCTCAAATGTTACGAACGATTAATAGAATACCATCACCCATACATAACATGATCATGAAGAAAACGGTCAAACTGACCAAACACGGATATAATAATGAATGGGCTGTAGATTCAGACAACGATTAAATTTCAATAAACTTCATCAACATGATATTCTCGTTTTTGTTATATATCTATAAGCGGGGAGAGAGTGAGTGGATTATTGGGAATTGTAGAGTGAGAAACGATACGTAATGATAAAAGGCGCATTAAGAGCCCGAAAATTTGAACTTTAAATATTGTTCTGTGTCATTTTAACTTTCAACCACTGCGCTTGTATTGTTAACATTCATTCATAATTAGTGTCTTGTGTCCCTTTAGAGTGCCTTGTGTTCCTTTAATATTCAAACACCAGTGCGTTTATTTTGTTTCTTTAACATTCATTCATAATGAGTGCCTTGTGTTCCTTTAGAGTGCATTGTGTTCCTTTAATATTCAAACACCAGAGCGTTTATTGTGTTTCTTTAACATTCATTCATAATGAGTGCCTTGTGTTCCTTTAGAGTGCATTGTGTTCCTTTAATATTCACACACCAATATTGCATCACGTCCCTTGCCTCGTGTTTCTTTAACATTCAACACCTTGAGTGTATTGCCCCCTTTAATGATGTCATAGCGTGTGTACATACAAGACAGTATAACAATATGATTATGTCTGTATCTGTTGTTGGGAAGATGTGAAATATAAATTTCAAGGTTCAGTTCAGTCGTGTAGTAATTTCGTATACGTTAAACGCTCTTCATTCATGTGTTACAAACCGGAAGTTGTACTATTTTTGAAAGCAATCACGATACCTCCGTGTAAAATTTTCATTAAATTACAATAACCCAATGCTGTGGTGTAACAGGTTTGTAGTCAACTAACCCAGAGTGACTTAATTCACAATGAAGTAGACTGCTGCAGATGCGATATGTATTGTTTATCCAGAGCTTAAGTGTGTAAACATCACATTTTGCTCGTCACGCTATGACCATATATATACATGTACACATAATACAATCATACCTCAGTTTAAGTATGTAAACATCGGATTTGCTCATCAGACGATAAGCTGACAATATTTACGCATGGTCAAATTAGATTCATGCATAAAGGTAAGGTAATTTTTGTTATGGTCATGTTTTTTGTTAAAAGACCATGTTCTAACATAGATTGATAAATAAGTTAAAGATCGTTATATTCCACAGTCAAATCTATTGGTGATCGAATTTGATAACTATTTTATTGGAACAACTAAGAGTATTATTTACGTGAGATCAATGAGTCCAATTATTATAAATAATACATTGCAGGCATCTGCGGACACCCGATTGCCACATTTAGTGATCACGTGATAAACTGATAAAATGTCCAGGTGACGTACTATATGTATGCATAACTCAATAAGCCGTTTATATGTACAGGTGAAGTATTAACTCGATAAGCTGCTGACGTGTACGGGTGATCATACATACAACCCGTAAAACTAATTTGATGTTATGGCCGTGTTTTGAGAAGTTTGGGAGATTACTTATATTCGGTATGAAATTCTTTTTCAACGTTTGAGATCTTTTGCATTTAGTTACGGACAAGTCATCTTGGTTGGTTTTTCTTTACGGACAACTGATTTGATTTGGGTATTATCACGTAGTTCTGTGGCAAAACTCAGTGGAAAATCTTCATTAAATTACAATAACCCGCGGTTATGGTGTAACATAGATTCGATAACGCGCTTTATTATTTACGTACAAGGCCATACTTCTCAATAGCCCGTGACTATTTTATTCCACGCGTAAGCGACGCAAGTATAGTTGTGACGTCACTAATTTCTATACCCCGTCAACATGAACAAAATTGTTTTTACATCCGGGCGATTCAGACCTATGGGCCCCCAGTGGTGGCCGCCATGTTGGAATAGAATTGACAAATTAATAAAACGAATTTATTTTTCTTCTTCGATCAGCCTCGTCATAGCAACACTATTACATTTGAAAATCAAATCAACCTTATTCAAAATTAAATGCTTAATGTGGATTTAGCTGACACAGGTGCATAGCATTCGTCAAACCTCGCCAGATTCAGTGCCGTTACAGGACTAACGATTCTCGTTCTAAGAACAATGACTCTATAAACGTACGCTCTTCCAATAATTCTTCCAATATTTCGCGATAATGTAAGTGTGTCATTTATGTTGAAAGATGAATAAAGAGCGTTGCTTTACTATGAGGTAATACTCCTTATTTGGATGTCTTGTGCTCCGACACGTACACATTGTACAATATATACGTGCATGAATAGGTGCGGGTAAGTGAGTTGAGATGTGAAGGTGGTTGGGATAGGCGGTGTTGGGGAGGGGAGTATTATGACGTAGGTATGTGGAAAATTTCTTGTCAAACAAAAGATTTTTTACCACGATAGAACCCAGAGAGATATTATTATTGAAAAGATAATCGATTATACATGCATTTATTGGTGATGACATAATTCAAGTTCACATATGGTAGGATATACAATATTTAAAGTGTTCATTTTTTTAATCCCAGTTGACAGAATCAGACATTTCTTCGGATGAATACGCACTATCCAGTAGGTAGGAATATTTATCTGTTACTCAAAATACAGTAAGATGTATGTGTGTCTGAATCTTTACGCAAATAATTTGGTTAAACCGTCTTAAGCTGAGATTATTCGGTTGATGTGTCAGACATTTAATAGTCGATCGTGATTATTTTCAGTAAGATGTATGCCTGTCTGAACCTTTAAGCACATAATTTGGTTAAGCCATCTTAAGCTGAGATTATTTAGTTGATGTGTCAGACATTTAATAGTCGGCCGAGATTACAAAGCAACTTCACACGATAACTTGTTAATCAACAATATACACATGACGCTCTGACGACCTGCTCTATGAATAATTTGGTGAAGCCATCTTAAGCTGAGATTATTTAGTTGCAGACACGCAATAGTCGGCCGAGATTACAAAAAGAAGCAACTTCACCAAAAATATAAACACATGTGACGCTCTGACGCCCATATCGAAAATATACTTACGCCCATTTTTATCAACGATTCTCAAATATATAGTACTATAGTACTAACATACTCAAAATACACTTATGCCCAATTTTACGATTGCCGTCAAGAAGACGCTCATACTACTTTTGGGTCTCAAAGTGACGATAATGAAGAATGTGAAAACCCAGGACAGCTAAGCAAAAATATTAATGGGAATAAAATCTCATCGAAACCAAAAAAAAAAAATTAAAATCGGGGGGTTCCACGGGGAAAAGCAAGTTCGCTTGATTACAGGCGGGGTGATCAGGAACGTCGGAATTGACAAACACTTTAAAAAAAAAAAATTAATAGAGCTGTCTAAGCAAAAGTTTTCACCAAACGGTAGATCACAACGTGGCGATGTCAATAATTTTGAATTCGACATATACTGGATTTTCAACGTAATAGTTTCCAGATAACTTCACCGTTGGAGAAATTCTTGATATTTCGAGTGTGACTGTGCTGAAATTTTATTTGCACACCACAGACTTAAGAGATAACGATCAGCGGATTCCCGACGAACCTTCATGTGAAAACGACATTTCAGGGGATGTTGAGAAAACACAAGACAAATCATCCTATTCGGGCGCAGATGATATCCCGAATCCACATGTAGGGCTCAGTACAGGATCCATATGAGTTTCCATCCCAGCCCACCGGACTGGATGTATCGGTTGACGACGTTGCAGCTTCTCCAGACATCATTCTACCTAGCCTAACGACCAGTACTGAGAAAATTGAAGTAAATAGAACAACCATAGTGAAGGACATGGTAAACGCATTTGCGTCTCCAGAAATTATGTATACCTGAATTTGGAATTTAGTTTCCTCCATGAAAACGGAGAAGATCTGAAGGGTGTGTCGCGTGAAGCAAACACCACCTTCTGGAAGGAATGTCTAACAGCAAGAGCGGGCGGCGAGAGCTTTGTCGTCTCAACACTAAAAACCGCATGACAGGCTCCGGAGTGGAAATCGGTTGGTAGAATTCTCGCTAAAGGCTACTTGGATCACGCCTTCACTGCGGCAGTTGTAATCGGAGAGCACGCTGTTACTCCAGACTTACTCATGCATTCTCTAATGGGGTATTTAAGCGTGAATTATGGCCGCACCGTGAAAGATGCTAAACTTGAGGATGATGATGATGATCTGCTCATTGACAATCTGACGACCATTGGGTGCGAGTCTATCCCCGACAAAGATTGACTGGAATCAACCATGTTACAGACGGCACATGCGTTATTTATCCAAAAGCCTGAGTACATCATCAAATGCCTTGCAAGTGTAAAGCTATATCACATAGGAAAGGTTGATACTATGGACAAAATCTCTGCCTTATATGATAGCACGAAACCTATTCAGCCAAGAAAGTGACGAGTCTCTTTAAAGCTGACACCACAACATAGCAACAGCGTAACTGTTATACGGTTACCTGCAGCCAAATATTGCGCATAAGTTTGACCATTAATAAATGGACAATCCGTACCTAATTTTTCATTAATTAATTGTCAATCTTGCAACACGTAGCACGTGAGCTTGGGATTGACTACTAAATCACGACATATATAGATAATCCTGCATGTCAGCTTCATATTTAATCTGAAGGTTAATAACTCGATAAAGAATGTATACCGGTATATTCAACATTATTTATAATGTCTGTGTGGATAAGAAATGGAACACCGTCACGGACGAAGCTTCCGACATTCGAGGTCACTATGAGCCTCCCCGGCTTCCCAAAACTAACATATGTGTTGCACAATGAGTCCAGGAATTCAAGGTTGTGTTCACCAAGCCAGTGTTCGGAGATGCCGACGACGTGGTAGCGTTGGGTGCGCAACAGATTGGCAAGATAACATGAGTTTGGAATGACGCCAGTTGCATTCCATGTCGCAATATTGAGTTCACACATAGCCATATTGTCTTGTTTTGGGCGCTCATTTTTCCATGGTCGGAAACGTATACCGGCCGGCCAGAAACCGTTACTGTGCAGAGTTTTTGTATCAGAAGCCGATATATGAATGCGAGCCGACTGCGTACCAACGCGGGTACTTCCCATGAGCCTCACAAATGTTGGTGACACACCATTGGCTTCAAGAAAATCCCACATATCACATTGCCTAGATTTTAGTGAGATTCCACTGACAAAGAATTTTCGAGTTCTGTTACGTTTCATGGGAACTCCAAAGAAACCATGTGTGGGTTCGTCTTGTTGATATTCGCGCTGCTCATGCGAAACATAGTTGTCACTGCAGTCTTCAGGTTTAAGTGACTGTACTTCAGCACTGTTGATATTATCCTGGTCACCGACTTCCGAGAACTTAGTATCATCGACAGTGATACTATTAATACCGCTGTGTATAGTGGTATTTCGATTTGGCGAAATGGCTTTCGTGTCAGGCTCATCTTTCTTCCGGATGTCGCTGACCTCGTCAAACATCAGTTTAACGGGCGAAGTTACAGTATATTTTGAGGCGGGTTTGCACTGACGTTGTGCAGGGGGGCTCTGAATAGCGTCCCGATTACGAATAGTCTGGTGTTCACTGGGCGGAGGAAACACGTGCGTCTGCTCCGCATTATCAGTTTCTGTATTTTGTATGGGAGATATAACGTGAGTCTTTTGTGTCATCTGGGGTTGCGGTTGTTCATAGCACCGATAAGGCGTTGATGTCGAATGTATCACATGAGAAGTGTCATGGGAGATCGATTCCATAGATTCCTGCCGATTCCATGCAGAAGCTGGTGACCTCGGTTGTAACTGCCTCGGTGGAGGCGAATTTGAAGGCAGAAGTTCTTTAACAACGAGACACAAATCATTGAATTCCTCAGTGGTGTCCCTCGCGAAGAATTCAAACATAGTTGACATTTTGGCGATCAACATTCTCTATATATGATCACTTGAGGCTTTCACTGCTGCATTATATTTACTAATCTGGTAGTCTACAGCGTCCGATTTGGCACATTATTTGGCTATGTCTCTTATCTGTTGTTTTAGAGGATTCAGAAGAGATTCCCGGATACCGGCATTGCTTGCGATTTCATTTTCCAGAACCTTGATCTGATTTTTCAGGCTGACAACACCTGTACATCTCTCATCATTGATTCGCGATATATCAGTTTCTAATGAAGTACATCGACCTATCAAGTCACCAATTGCTGATGAATTTGAGCGGCATTTAAAAATAACAGATTTCAAATCTAATAACCCATAGCTTTGGTGGGTGTGTTCCTCGACTCGACCCAAATATTTTTTACCTCCGAAGCCACAGAAATAGTAATTTAGTGGCGTTTAATCTGATTATACATCTTTAATGTCACATAAAAGTCATAATGCCACAAAGTTTATATAAAGTACTTTCATTACGAGTATTTCTTGTCAACCCTATACACGAACTGTGTAAATAATATAACGCAAAATTATCTCCCCATATTGTTTTGCGAACTACATTAACGATAGGCGCCATGTACCCCCCCCCCCCCCCAACGACCATATTAACAAACCTGAGAATTATATCGTATGCGAAACGAACCGGGGGAATCCTTTACCCTTCATTTGCTAAATGGATTCTCCCACCAAGTTATAAAGGTATACATTGGAATAGTCTAATATTCATATGGGAATGTTCAGGAAATATAAGCAGGCGACACACAGATGAATAGACAATACAAGTATAATAGAAGGATTCTTCATCATTGATGGGAAATGTTTAGATAATAAGTTCAACAAACGACCCATTGTTGAACTGATTATCGGCACATTTAATTCCAGTGGCAGCCTTCAAAAGAAGCAGCATCAATATCCTTTCAATGTGCCTGAAGCCAACACTGACAGTTGGACTATATACAGATACAGATACAAGACTAGAACTAGTCCAAGATTCCTTCAACTCTATTCAGCTTTTGTGAAATCGGTTGAGATAATACTGGTTTACGTCGAAGTACGGTTGCTTTAATCTTCTGTGACGGACTTTACGTCCGATCCATTGGCGGGAGTTTCGTCAGTATTACGATTTATCCCTTCTGATTGCACTAGCTGGTTTACGTCGAAGGAAAGTTAAACTTGGCTAGAACATCAAACTGTTGATTATGAATGCTGCGACTACAACACACAACATAACTATGAACACGTAGTAGAGGCGAGATGGTTCTTTCGGTTCTAGCTGGCGAGTTCTCAGGGGGGACAGTGTCCTGTCCCATTGACTCAGGATAGCGTCCCTTGCTCCCGACCAACTCCCTGGCCCCATTAGTCGGTATGGCGTGCACGGTCCTAAAAAGCAGTGACGCCATAGTTTAAAGTCGCTGAAGAAGAGTTGCTCTGAAAAAGTTAATAACATATATTACTTGAAGGTGTATACAGGTTTTGGACCTCCTGTTTCAACAACAACAACAACAACATCTAAAAATAATAAACTTAAGGATCGGGAGACCCCCCCCCCCCCCATAATATGGCCGATGGGGTTATTGTCACAAGGCTCCGGTCACATTCGTCGCCAGCTTTTTAAATGGATCACAAATGTAGCCAGCTTTTTTCACCGGCGATCACATTCGTAGCCAGCTTTTCTAATTCGTGGTTTATATTGCCCGAAATATGACGTCATCACGTTCATGACTAAAATGTCGACGTCAAAACTGACTTCGTTTATCACCTTATATTGGAATATAATTCGAGCATTCTAACGACATTGATCAGAAACATCGGGTTATTAGGTGAACCAATATCAAAACTAAATTCAAGTTGTTGTTCATGCAATCATGCATCAACTCAGAAAAATTATATTAACCTGATCGTGTTCATTGAGGCTCGCCTGAATATGAAAAGCTGGCTATAAATGATCGCCATAGAAAAGCTGGCTACATTTGTGATCGATTAAAAAAGCTGGCTACGAATGTGATCGGAGCCTTATGACAATGACCCCATCAGCCATAATATGTATCATGAAATGTGGTAACTTGTTTGGGACATGTTTTTTTTTTTCGCCGATTGTTACTCAGATTGAATACAAATCGCTATCTATTATTGAACCCCAATTAAGTATCATTAGACATTCAATCGTGTGAATATTAGGTGCAACTATCGGGGTCCCTGATCCGTAGCCTCATTTTCCATTACTACTGGGTTTGTTCCGCTATGCCGAGTGCACAGGAGTACACTATGTTCCATATAATAATACACTTCGGTACTTAAAAACGACCACATTGGATGTCATCTTCACTACGTTAGTGAATTAGTAAATTAATAGTACAGTACTATATGCTTCACTAACTAGATTATTTAAGTTCAGGGCTATATATTAGATATATGATTCATATTATAGAAGAAATGGTGTCATAATTTCGAGTCACCGATTTTTTGTATAGTGCCTTGATATACGGTTTTAATAACAATCTATGCCATAACAAATTATTTTACTATATTATATTATTATACTATAATTCATCACCATTTGGAACGGCTGCCCATAGAGTAATAGAAAATAGCTGGGGAAAAAAATAAACATAATTTCCCCCTTTTGGCTCCTAGAATGCAACAGAATTCTAACTAAAGTTTATTTTCAATGAAAGGGGAATAACTCTATATCTAACTATATAGAGTTATTCCCCTTCCATTGAAAATAATTTATTTTATGCATAAATTTCATCACAGGACAGACGCCAGTTTCTCAATAAAAACAACATGTTCACAGTTTATTACACCTAATAAGTTTAAAATACAATGTTTTATATGTTTTGGAGCTTACTCTTTCAAATGGTATATAATATGGCAATTATATTTTATATAATGTGATCTGGGGGTTCAAAAATTCAGTGGGCTTTTAAATTTTGTTATTCACTTTGTTTGTATTAAAACTGAAAAACACAAAGTTGTGCAGCACAAAGTTTTAAAGCTGCTGCCAAATGTTTAAAGGGACACTGTACGCCATTTTCATTAAATTTCCGGTGACAACAACGATCTAATATCGATAATATATAGAAACATAAGTAATTTGAGTCGAAGATGTATTCTGTAAACGCTCAGGTTAATAGGCTATATTAAAATTTAATAATTTAAAATTTAATAATTTGATATAAATTGAATTTATGACTGGAGCCATAAAATGGAGTCAATTAAATTACGAATTTCCGTAATCAAATAAATTAATTGAGGGATACTGGATTGTTAAACCGATCGCACATATTATGATGATACGGGGAGAACACTCAAGCCACCCACTGACTAGCGACGATACAATAACTTAAATGATTATATGGGACTAGTATGCCTATAATATAACTTTTATTTGATTCATTTGGTTGAAAACTGTACAAAAATTACTCGACAACGACAATTTGTATTTTTGCATTCCGGTAAATTTGTCATCCGTAACACTACTTCGTACTCAACAGACTTTCAAATAATGAAAAAATTGTTACCTTATTCTCCGACTCGGAGACTATAGAAACCAACAACAACATTTGGCGTACAGTACCCCTTTAATATCTGATAATAGCTATTGCGATGTTTGTGTCTCAAATCGAACATATCCCATCTACTAATTATAATAAAATCACACATTCACTCATATCTCATCTACTAATTATAATAAAATCACACATTCACTCATATCTCATCTACTAATTATAATATAATCACATTTTCACTCATATCTCATCTACTAATTATAATATAATCACATATTCACTCATATCTCATCTACTAATTATAATATAATCACACATTCACTCATATCTCATCTACTAATTATAATATAATCACACATTCACTCATATCTCATCTACTAATTATAATATAATCACACATTCACTCATATCTCATCTACTAATTATATTATAATCACACATTCACTCATATCTCATCTACTAATTATAATATAATCACACATTCACTCGTATCTCATCTACTAATTATAATATAATCACACATTCACTCATATCTCATCTACTAATTATAATATAATCACACATTCACTCATATCTCATCTACTAATTATAATATAATCACACATTCACTCATATCTCATCTACTAATTATAATATAATCACACATTCACTCATATCTCATCTACTAATTATAATATAATCACATTCACTCATATCTCATCTACTGATTATAATATAATCACACATTCACTCATATCTCATCTACTAATTATAATATAATCACACATTCACTCATATCTCATCTACTAATTATAATATAATCACACATTCACTCATATCTCATCTACTAATTATAATATATCCACACATTCACTCATATCTCATCTACTAATTATAATATAATCACACATTCACTCATATCTCATCTACTAATTATAATATAATCACACATTCACTCATATCTCATCTACTAATTATAATATAATCACACATTCACTCATATCTCATCTACTAATTATAATATAATCACATATTCACTCATATCTCATCTACTAATTATAATATAATCACATATTCACTCATATCTCATCTACTAATTATAATATAATCACATATTCACTCATATCTCATCTACTAATTATAATATAATCACATATTCTCTCATCTACTAATTATAATATAATCACATATTCTCTCATCTACTAATTATAATATAATCACATATTCTCTCATCTACTAATTATAATATAATCACATATTCTCTCATCTACTAATTATAATATAATAACATATTTTCTCATCTACTAATTATAATATATCCACATATTCTCTCATCTACTAATTATAATATATCCACATATTCTCTCATCTACTAATTATAATATATCCACATATTCTCTCATCTACTAATTATAATATATCCACATATTCTCTCATCTACTAATTATAATATATCCACATATTCTCTCATCTACTAATTATAATATATCCACATATTCTCTCATCTACTAATTATAATATAATCACACGTTCACTCATATATCATCTACTAATTATAATATAATCACACGTTCACTCATATCTCATCTACTAATTATAATATAATCACACATTCACTCAAATCTCATCTACTAATTATAATATAATCACACATTCACTCATATCTCATCTACTAATTATAATATAATCACACATTCACTCATATCTCATCTACTAATTATAATATATCCACACATTCACTCATATCTCATCTACTAATTATAATATAATCACACATTCACTCATATCTCATCTACTAATTATAATATATCCACACATTCACTCATATCTCATCTACTAATTATAATATAATCACACATTCACTCATATCTCATCTACTAATTATAATATAATCACACATTCACTCATATCTCATCTACTAATTATAATATAATCACACATTCACTCATATCTCATCTACTAATTATAATATAATCACATATTCACTCATATCTCATCTACTAATTATAATATAATCACATATTCTCTCATCTACTAATTATAATATAATCACATATTTTCTCATCTACTAATTATAATATACTCACATATTCTCTCATCTACTAATTATAATATATCCACATATTCTCTCATCTACTAATTATAATATACTCACATATTCTCTCATCTACTAATTATAATATATCCACATATTCTCTCATCTACTAATTATAATATACTCACATATCCTCTCATCTACTAATTATAATATATCCACATATTCTCTCATCTACTAATTATAATATACTCACATATTCTCTCATCTACTAATTATAATATATCCACATATTCTCTCATCTACTAATTATAATATATCCACATATTCTCTCATCTACTAATTATAATATATCCACATATTCTCTCATCTACTAATTATAATATATCCACATATTCTCTCATCTACTAATTATAATATATCCACATATTCTCTCATCTACTAATTATAATATATCCACATATTCTCTCATCTACTAATTATAATATATCCACATATTCTCTCATCTACTAATTATATTATATCCACATATTCTCTCATCTACTAATTATAATATATCCACATATTCTCTCATCTACTAATTATAATATATCCACATATTCTCTCATCTACTAATTATAATATATCCACATATTCTCTCATCTACTAATTATAATATATCCACATATTCTCTCATCTACTAATTATAATATATCCACATATTCTCTCATCTACTAATTATAATATATCCACATATTCTCTCATCTACTAATTAAAATATATCCACATATTCTCTCATCTACTAATTATAATATATCCACATATTCTCTCATCTACTAATTATAATATATCCACATATTCTCTCATCTACTAATTATAATATATCCACATATTCTCTCATCTACTAATTATAATATATCCACATATTCTCTCATCTACTAATTATAATATATCCACATATTCTCTCATCTACTAATTATAATATATCCACATATTCTCTCATCTACTAATTATAATATATCCACATATTCTCTCATCTACTAATTATAATATATCCACATATTCTCTCATCTACTAATTATAATATATCCACATATTCTCTCATCTACTAATTATAATATATCCACATATTCTCTCATCTACTAATTATAATATATCCACATATTCTCTCATCTACTAATTATAATATATCCACATATTCTCTCATCTACTAATTATAATATATCCACATATTCTCTCATCTACTAATTATAATATATCCACATATTCTCTCATCTACTAATTATAATATATCCACATATTCTCTCATCTACTAATTATAATATATCCACATATTCTCTCATCTATTAATTATAATATATCCACATATTCTCTCATCTACTAATTATAATATATCCACATATTCACTCATATTCAATGCTGAGAACATTCCACCGACACATATATCTTGTGTAATTTCTACACTATTTTGTTTGAGATAAAATATAACACATATTGTGTAGAATTGTATACACATTTGGTCTAAGTGTGTGTTTCCTCGGGGGGACAATCCGTAATTTTCCTCTCTGCCATATACGTCAAGCATAGTCATAACTTTTATATAATGTTATGCTTGACGGGCGTTGTTAGACGTTTTTAACTGAACCTGGCTACATACTCATGTTAGGTGTACATCCTATGATCTCCGCCATTTCATCCATGGCTTCGATGAATCCGACTTGGATGGTGTGTCTCTTCACAAACGCCCGCGACATTGCTGTCTCCTTATTGTGGATATCATTCCACATTTCATCTCGGCTCGGTGAACTGGTGCATTTCTGTAACAAATTGAGTGTTTCTTCCATTGACCAGAATGTACATTAGTAATACTAGCAGAAAGTATGGTTTGTGCACTTTAATTCGAAAACCAAACATTTGTGGAATAATAACTTTTTTAGAATTAATGCAAATTTATTAAAGTTTCAAGCCAAACACGTGAAACAGTTTTACTTTAGTCTCAATTTCTGAGTTGGTTAAAATATAAAGTTCTATATTCCAAACAGAGTATTTGGGTTTTGGTTACTTTCGTAACGTTGGAAAATTGAAGTTACAATAAAAAAGTTAAGGAATGTGATCGGGTTCATGTGCAAGTTGGAATTCGGAGGTGAATTCGTTTTAAACTGATTAATGCTGTAAAACGGCACTGACTTGGCTTGTGTAAAGCTCGATGCATGTTTCGTGTAAAGTTTAAGTTAGTTACATGTACAACAACACAAAATATATCAGTCAACACATTTGTTTGCTATGTTCCGATGAAACAAATATATATGAGAACTAAATGTGACATACACACAAAATATACCTATAGAGAATGTCATTTTGTTATTGAAAAAAAAAAAAAACATCAAATCGAATATATATCGAATAAATTGATAGAAGTTTCTTTATACACTAGAATCTTAAAAAGGAAGTAAAGTAAAGTAAAACCAAGACAGTCAATGACTGTGTGTCGCTCACGAGACTGTAAAGACTGAGAAGACTGGGACTCTGAACACCATAAGAGTTAGTACTTGTCAAAATCACATAAAAACAAGTAGTTCTAAACAAGAACATAGCTAGAGGGTCTACGTTAAGCAGTGGCGTTTCTATCTTGAAATTTTCAACTGATACTTCCCGTCCCATATAGTGCATAGCCTGTCTGTTCCCTCCCAACTTAAGAAACACACTCCGAAGTTCGTGAAAATTCATATGCACATTTTACAACTGATAGCTCAAGCTATTTGAATCCAAACTCTCCATGTAACCTACACACCAAATGCCAATTTAACATATTTTAACAAATATGTAAGCCAGTCACAGAGGACTCTCCGTACTATATATAGGCTAAATATGCCTAATGACTCTTGTGGCGGAGAAGACGTTTTAAGAATAACCACGGGGGAAGAGTTATGTCCCTGGTCTAACCCCTATTTGACCTGTTGACCCTATTTGAACAAATCTGAATGTCAGTCACCTAAGGACCCTCCATAAAAAATATAAGCTAAATATGCTAAATGATTTTTGATAAGATGTTTTAAGAATAAATTTTGAGGTAAAGAGTTATGTCCCTGGTACTGCCCCTATTTGACCCAGTGATCCACTTTGAACAAATCTGAATTACAGTCATTCCAAGACCATCCATACCAAATATATGCTGAATATGCCTGATGGTTCTTGGAAGTTTTAAGAAATACCAGAGAGGGAGCAAGTTGCTCCCCTAGCTCTACCCCTATTTGACTTAGTGAACAAATTTGAAATATAAGTCCACCAGAGACTTGGTCTCAGATGAACTAAAAAGACCCTCTCTCCCATCCAGTTTCCCATATATGTAATTGTGTTAGAACACATGTATTGATTTTTAATGTCAGAATCACACTTGGCAACTTTTGTCTTCCTGAAAACAACAAACTTAAGAATGTGGATTGTTAGTTATCATAGCCGTTCTGGGCCATTTATATACAAACAGCTCAAATTAATTGTGACACAGGCATGGCATATGCCGGTTATTGGTAACCAGATGTATGGGATATTCCACACATAGCTGTCACAACAAGCAGCTTTAATTTCAATCACAGTTGCTATAATGTATTTATAATCACCGTTGTGACTTCTATGCTGTTATTAAGTAAACATTCTGTGTACTTCTATATCTCAGATAACTATGTGCCTTTTTCATATGTTCTGGATTTTAAAGTGATTTCAAAACAAATTTGCTGTTGAGACTCCAGGTACCCCTGGCGATGTTATTATGGCAATAGTTTTTCATATCTCGATTTTAAAGAGTGCAGTGCCAACTTTCACATGAATCACCTTTTGAATTCTAGCGAGGTTTTATGAGGATATATATGAGTATAACTAAATTAGGTAAATGGGAAAAATATCGCTTCTGATAATATCATCGCAGTTCGATTAGACTTGGCCAAGAATTAGTTCTAAAATGGCGGCCAATATGTTAGATGATCCTTTATATTAAGCTTTGCAGAGCTCTGTCCCCAACTCAGGATTTACCACTGCCAGCACATACACATAATGTGAAGAAATCGCACATTTACTAATTTGAAACTTTTGTAGGTTACATTTCATTCTGCATTATTTTGAGAAACTGAACTGTCCATATTCATTTGAAAATTGTCTGGATCAAGCCAGAATGAATTGTAACTGACAAAACACTTCAATAAAAAAAATGTTATATTTAATTAAGAAAATTCACATGCCGGCAGCGGTCAGACATAGCGTAGCGACGGGACTGAACTCTGTTTTGCAGCTTGCCCTTATATATATTCTGTGTTTCCCGTACACATTGTGATTAATGCTCGGGGTAGCCTAACTATCTTAATATTCAGTAAAAATTCCATTTTATGTTACCCCAACATGCAACATGGTCACTTTTTTTTTTACTACTATAGAATATCAGGGACGTGGCGACAGCGGACTGGGTTACACCCCCTCCAACATTGGTCAAAATGTTCAACAGTTTGAAATTTCATATATACCTGACAATTTTGTTGGAAATTTCAAGACCACTATAGAGACAAAAAGACCCACCCCACACCCCAACAGCTGCGTCATCTTAAGAATATAACATGAATACCTTTGTGTATACTTTTGATATGTGGTATTATATGTGCTTGTTATTTCGTTCGGAACTATTTTTAGTGTGTCACACATGGAAATTATTGAACAAGTCCAACAAGTTTGCTTGCATAATGGCAACCAGAATTTGAACAAAATTCTAGTTTTGAGCATATCCCCCTATCATTATTCACGATTGTGTGAAACAGGTAATATATTGGGATCAATATTATACCAATCTAAAAAATCAAGCAAATAATCAGCTTGTGTTTGGGTTATGCCATAACCCTCCACACCACAAACCTGAATATAATTAGAATCGAGCATCTAAATCTTATAAATTCTTCAAATTAAACCAAAGGACAACTTTATGTAACTTTCTTTGTGATGTGACATTATTTAGTAAACATAGTATTTCGACGTGTAACCAGCATGGTGCCATATAACATGTCTATTTGTATGGATAAAATATTATTACCGATTCATAAATAAGTATAATGCATGTATCCGCACGTCAACTATCACAACGTGCCGTATTCTTGTTCATCGACTTCTATTCCGAAATTAATTGGTCGCCACCTCTCGTAACGTCGTGCGCGCGTGTCTGTACTATCTCAGTAAGAAGTCAGCGGATTTTTGAAAGGCGCCAAAATTCCCAGTGCTGAAAAATAACAGATTTCAAATCTAATAACCCATAGCTTTGATGGGTGTGTTCCTCGACTCGAAACAAATATTTTTTACACCCGAAGCCACAGAAATAGTAATTTAGTGGCGTTTAATCTGATTATACATCTTTAATGTCACATAAAAGTCATAATGCCACAAAGTTTATATAAAGTACTTTCATTACGAGTATTTCTTGTCAACCCTATACACGAACTGTGTAAATAATATAACGTAAAATTATCTCCCCATATTATTTGCGAACTACCTTAACGGTAGGCGCCATCTACCCCCCCCCCCCCAAACGACCATATTAACAAACCTGAGAATTATATCGTATGCGAAACGAACCAGGGGAATCATTTATCCTTCCTTTGATGAATGGATTATCCCACCAAGTTATAAAAGTATACACTGGAATGTTCTAATTTTCATATAGGAATGTTCCGGAAATATAAGCAGGCGACACACAGATGAATTGACAATACAAGTATAATAGAAGGATTCTTCATCATTGATGGGAAATGTTTAGGTAATAAGTTCAACAAACGACCTATTGTTGAACTGATTATCTGCATATTTCCTGAGCCAATTCCAGTGGCAGCCTTCAAAAGTAGCAGCATCAATATCCTTTCAAAGTGCCTGAAGCCAATACTGACAGTTGGACTATCTACAGATACAATACTAGAACTATAGTCCAAGATTCCTTCAACGAAATTCAGCTATAGTGAAATCGGTTGAGATAATACTGGTTTACATCGAAGGACGCTTGCTTTAATCTTCTGTGACGGACTTTACATCCGATCCATTGGCGGGAGTTTACACAAATAGTATATCATAGTTATATTCTTATAACATAATAATAACCCAACACAAATAGTATATCATAGTTATATTCTTATAACATAATAATAACCCAACACAAATAGTATATCATAGTTATATTCTTATAACATAATAATAACCCAACACAAATAGTATATCATAGTTATATTCTTATAACATAATAATAACCCAACACAAATAGTATATCATAGTTATATTCTTATAACATAATAATAACCCAACACAAATAGTATATCATAGTTATATTCGTCAGTATTATGATTTATCCCTACTATTTTCAAAAGAAGCAGCATCAATATCCTTTCAATGTGCCTGAAGCCAACACTGACAGTTGGACTATATACAGATACAGATACAAGACTAGAACTAGTCCAAGATTCCTTCAACTCTATTCAGCTTTTGTGAAATCGGTTGATATAATACTGGTTTACGTCGAAGTACGGTTGCTTTAATCCTCTGTGGCGGACTTTACGTCCGATCCATTTGCGGGAGTTTCGTCAGTATTATCCTTTCTGATTGCACTAGCTGGTTTACGTCGAAGGAACGTTAGACTTGGCTAGAACATCAAAATGTTGATTATGAATGCTGCGACTACAACACACAACATAACTATGAACACGTGGTAGAGGCGAGATGGTTCTTTCGGTTCTAGCTGGCGAGTTCTCAGGGGGAACAGTGTCCTGTCCCATTGACTCAGGATAGCGTCCCTTGCTCCCGACCAACTCCCTGGCCCCATTAGTCGGTATTGGTATGGCGTGCACGGTCCGAAAAAGCAGTGACGCCATAGTTTAAAGTCGCTGAAGAAGAGTTGCTCTGAAAAGTTAGTAACACTGATTACTTAAAGGTGTATACAGGTTTGGATGGTGTGTCTCCTGTTTCAACAACAACACCATCTAAAAAATAAACTTAAGGATCAGGAGATCCCCCTATAATATTTATCATGAAATGTGGTCATTTGTTTGGAACAAATGCATGGCAATATTTTTTTCTCCGACTTTTGGGTTGTGAATAATTTAATTTGGGCTCTATCTCCATTCGACAGCAGCTCCTAGCTCCAAAATACGATGAATACTGTGTGAGTTAATTGCTAGTAAAATATAGGGGTCCCTGATCATTAGCACCGTATTGGATGTCATCTTCCATGCAATACGCCAAGGGTTATACAAAACAATCTCATTTTCAAATATAATCAAAACTTCACATGGCACGTGTTACTCAGATTGAATACAATTCGATATCTATATCGTGAACCCCGATTAAGTATCAATTGGCATTCAATTGTGTGCGTATTATGTGCAAATATCGGGTTCCCGGAGCCGTAGCCTCATTTTACATTAATACTGGGTTTGTTTCGCTATGCCGAGTACACGATGTTCCGTCTAATAATACACTTCGGTATTTAAAAACGACCACATTGGATGTCAATTTCACTACGTTGGTAAATTAGTAAATTAATAGTACAGTACTATAGGCTTCTAATACCTTATATAACTAGATTATTTAAGTTCAGGGCTATATATGATTTAATATTATAGAAGAAATGGCGCCATGATTTAAAGTCTGTTGTAAAATATGTTGTGGGCGATTTAATATGGCCAATATTTCCATCCAACGGCGTGTAGCTGTAAAATATGATGAATATTGCATGAATTATTTCCAAGTATAATATCGGGGTCCCTGATCCGTAGCCTCATTTTACATTAATACTGGTTTTGTCCCGCTGTGCCGAGGGAACAGGAGTACTCTCTTTTCCATCTAATAATACACTTCGCTATTTAAAAACGACCACATTTTATGTCATCTTCACTACGTTAGTAAATTTATAGAACGGTACTATATAGGATTATATAAAAGGTATGTAATTATGCAGCTAAATTTTTATCTCTTTATAATGCGATAGCCCAAACATTCTATCAGACATGAGATAGATAATTGATATTCGCATAACTTCTGAAACCATTTTGATCGCCATCGTAGATAGTCTGTCATACACACCTGGTCAGCGACACATACATATGTTTGCGTTGACTGGCCTATTTCTTAATAAATACTCATTGACGAGTATTGCCTTACAAAATATTCAACAAATTACCATAAATCATCTTCTGACATTGCGAAGTTAGTCGATGATAAAGACAGAAGTAGTACAACCGATAGTGTCTAGAACCCCATATTCAGTCACAACTCGATGGACATGTCTATTTGGTATAATAGACAAAATTATGCCTGTGCCTGAGAGGAAGATTGCCGATATAGTCTCCCCTTGGGCCAATATCTCCATATACACTCTTTAAGTCTTAGAACAAATGTGTATAAATTATACACGATATGCGTTATATATTATCTTAAAGTGATGTGAAACACTCCGGTAGGTTGGTCAAATAGAAATGTTTAGAACAATCCACCGACACATAATTATGTCTTGTGTAATTTCTACACAATTTTGTTTGAGATAAAATGTCACACATAATGTGTAGAATGTATACACATTTGCTCTAAGAGTGCATGTTTCTTCGGGGAGTAATATTCCTCTCAAGTATAGTCATAACTTGTATATAATGTTATGCTTGACGGGCGCTGTTAGACGTTTTTTTTAACTGAACCTGGCTACTTACTCATGTTAAGTGTACATCGTATGATCTCCGCCATTTCATCCATGGCCTCGATGTATCCGACTTCTATGGTGTGTCTCTGTGACTTCACAAACGCCCGCGACATTGCTGTCTGTTTATTGCGGATATCATTCCACATATCATCTCGGCTAGGTAGATTGGTGCATTTCTGTAACAAATTGAGTGTTTCTTCCATTGAGCAGAATATACATTACTAACATTACATTGGTAATACTTACAGAAAGTATAGTTTGTGCATTTTAATTCGAAAACCAGATATTTGTGGAATAATGACCCCTTTTTTTTAGATTTAATGCAAATTTACAAAAGTTTCAAGTCAAACACGTGAAACGGTTTTACTTTAGTCTCAATTTCCGAGTTTTCGGGTTTTGGTAAATTTTCGTAACGTTGGACAATTGAAGTTACAATCAAAAAGTCAAGGAAAGTGATCGGGTTCATGTGCAAGTTGGAATTCGGAGGGGAATTCGTTTTAAATTGACTAATGCTGTAAAACGGCACTGACTTGACTTGGATAACGTTGTGTTCTGTTACATGTTACATGTTACATGTACCGTTTAACAGTAATTACTGTTACGTGTACAACAAAACAAAATATATCTTTCAACACATTTGTTTGCTATGTTCCGAGAACTAAATGTGACATATATAAAAATAGACCTATATATAGAATGTCATTTTGTTATTGAAAAAATAATAATAATAATTTACTGTTTTCCTTCTAAAACATGAAATTTTATTTTAATTTAATGTCCATATCGCTGTGATTTCTTTTATCATTTTACTTATTTCGATCTCAGTTGTTCTTTCTCATATATTTTAATATCCGCTTGAATTCCATATGATCTTAACTTATTCCGTTTCATGCGGCTCAGCTTTTTAAAACTCGCACGCCTCATATAAATTGTTTCACACCTCTTCGAAAATGTTTTCCTCACTAAATTGTATCTTTTTCTCACATCTGCAAACTGTTTCCTTTATTAAATATGTTTTAAACTGTTAAAATGCACTTTTACATGCAGATGGTCTTACGTGTTATGTATTATTTTAGGTTACGTGTATGCACATACGTTATCGCACTTCTATATCGAACAAATGGATAGAAGTTATTTTATACACTAGAATCTTAAAAAGGAAGTAATTTAAAACTAAAGGTTTTATAAAAATTGGCCGGAACCCTGAACATATCTTTAGTTGGCACTTTCACAGTAAATTATAGAGGCATATAGAATCGATGGGCCAGTTTATCACTCATCCAAACTGCACGACAGAGTTCTCTCCCCTATCTATGCTGGTGAGACCACTGCCATCACGTGCTAGTGTCTATGAGAATAAAAATTCCACAAAAATGGCTGTCACCACGTGTCACACATGTAGTTTGTAATCACGCCACCTGGTCTAATTTCTGACAAGTTGGAGTTGTTTAAAGGGGTACTGTACGCCAAATGTTGTTGTTGGTTTCTATAGTCTCCGAGTCGGAGAATAAGGCAACAATGTTTTCATTATTTGAAAGTCTGTTGAGTACGAAGTAGTGTTACGGATGACAAATTTACCGGAATGCAAAAATACAAATTGTCGTTGTCGAGTAATTTTTGTACAGTTTTCAACCAAATGAATCAATTAAAAGTTATATTATACGCATACTAGTCCCATATAATCATTTAAGTTATTGTATCGTCGCTAGTCAGTGAGTGGCTTGAGTATTCTCCCCGTATCATCATAACATTTTAAGCGATCGTGTGTGCGATCGGTTTAACAATCCAGTATCCCTCAATTACTTTATTTGATTACGGAAATTCGTAATTTAATTGACGCCATTTTATGGCTCCAGTCATAAATTCAATTTATATCAAATTGTTAACTTTTAAATTAATAAATTTTAAGATAGCGTATTGACCTGAGCGTTCACAGAATACATCTTCGACTCAAATTACTTATGTTTCTATATATTATCGATATTAGATCGTTGTTGTCACCGGAAATTTAATGAAAATGGCGTACAGTACCACTTTAAGGGGAGTTCAGCGAAAAGTATACCAAGCTCGATTCAGAAACATGTTTGTATTTCATTTGACTAATTGGCGTTGGAGTTGTCAGGCGGAAATTTAAATACGAGTAAGGTATGGACAGCTTAGTTTCTCAGAATAGTGTAGCATGAATTCTAACCGACAATAAGTCGGTACCACAAAGTGTGAGAGCAGATTACATTATGTGAATGATGGTAGTGGTCTGACAAGCGTATATGGTCAGGGGACAGAAGTCTGCCTTATAGTTTGTCATCAGACCATTGTATAGCGAGGGGACATAACTCTGCCTTATAGTCATTCTCAACGACTCGGCACAATCGCAACTTCTCGGATTATCGTTCTTGCAGAACATTTGCGTACGGAAGTCACCGAATTTTGCCGATTGCGACTCCGCTATTTCCGCTGCGCTGAGGAAATAACCTCTTCCATAAATAGAAACCATATTCGCACAATGCTACAATATATGGCCCTGGTGGTAATAAGGCGATAACATTGACTCGTTGACGCATAGATGTGAATAGAGCACAATCTATTCACTGAATTCCAGTACCAAAATTGATCATGCATTAACTAGTGACAAATAATAAATAACAATAATTAGTTCAAGATTAACAGACGAGTCTCCCAGCCAACATACTTTATTTACCAGTAGTATGCACATAGTCAATCGCGTGATTTAAATTGACCGCCAGATATATGTTCAATTTATGGAAGAGGTTATTTCCTAAGCAAAACGGAAATGGCCGAGTTATTGAGAATGGCTTGCCGTTTGTCATCAGACCAGAGTATACGTAGCGAGGGGGACAGAACAAGATGCAAAACAGAGTTCAGTTCATGTCTAAGTCATGCGTAGGAGACTGAACTCTGCAAGGAGCTTGGGGACAGAACTCTGACTTGTAGTTTAATTGTCATCAGACCAGCGTATATATAGCGAAGAGACATAACTCTGGCATTTCGCCCAATTTGGGCGGTTCTCTGATGGCTGTTTCTCATCTGACGTGTGTGTCAGGATAGAGGAGCTGGAGGATTTGTGTAAATGTTAGCCCAAACTACATTTCCAAGTAACGATGGTTTGTTGTTTATTTTGAGGAATCGTACCACATCAGATGAATTCAGCCCAAATATGTTAACAGTTGTCGTGTAAAACATTTGCAGTAGGTTAGCGTTATTTGTTATTTGCGGATGTCGTTTAACATGGGGAAAATAGACTACTACGTTTGAACGGCATGTGCATTTGTCGTTTTTTAATTATAACAACATGATAATCAATAACAGAGGCAGTCTCTGTCAAATACAGTCGCTCTATTTACGGTACTAATTGGGGAACTTTCTAAATTAAATTACGCGTAAACCAGCGTAAACGGATACCTGCGGCAAATTATAGAACGTGTCGGAATCGGCCTACTCGCCCCAGGGCTAACTCGCCCCAGTCGACGTGTGCCAGCTCGAAATAAAAGGCCGGCTCGGAATAAAAGATGTATACGGGGTGTTATACACTCTTAGAACAAATGTGTATAAATACTACACAAAATGTGTTACAATTGATCTTAAATAAAATTGTGTAGAAATGACACATGACATATAATTATTAAATATGTCGGTGGAATATCATCAACGTTGAAAATGGCTACCACAGAACAAACAATAATTTATTGGCAGCTGTCAATTTTGTTATACACTATGTTTGTGTAAAAACTGAACAACACATAATTGTGTAGCGCAAAATTTTAAAGCAGCTGTCAATTTGTTATTATGGCAGCTGTTACGAGGTTTAAGTCTCAAATAGAAAATATCTCATATATTAAATATAATATACTCACATATTCACTCATATTCAATGTTGAGAAAATTCCACCGACACATTTATGTCATGTTGCATTTCTACACAATTTTGTTTAAGATCAAATGTAACACATATTGTGTAGTATTTATTCACATTTGTTCTAAGAGTGTATGGCGTTTGGTCCGTTGTTTCTCAATGAATATTATTGAAAGTTGGTGTATATGTCCGGGCTGGGACATGGAATACAATAACGTTTGAATTGTTTTTAAATTTACAAATGTGTTGATTTATTCAACTTTTTCGTTCTGAAACACACTATACTCGTCATGTCGATATCTAGTATTACTTATAAATTTCAGCTTTCCAGATTCATAATCGCTCCATTGACTGTAACAGATGAAATTATCCCCCTCTTCGGATCGAGTGTCACTGAAACTTTACTTTGTTAGACTGCCTGTAGTCACTGATTATATGTGGAAATAATCTGTAATAAGATGTAGCACTGTTTTATTTTATATTTACATGTAGTGCTGTTTTTTATACAACAATTCCACCCAGGCTTCTCAACGGTACGCAGTACCGGTAATGCGTACTCGGGCATTTTTTGCGGTAACGGTGCTGGTGTGCAGATCCGCCGGTATTCGGTACTGTGGTTGCATATATGCACGTTCGTAGATCAGCAGGCTGTCTGGCAAAATACAGTAGTATCAAGTTTCGCTCTTTAAACTACACGCGATGCACATCGATCGTGATTGTATTCATGGCGCGAGAGGTTGGTCACGGAAGGGTGGTTCCTGGTTTTTATGTGTCTATTATAACTCTTCAATGGTTGAATTCCAATTCTTTGAAAGCACGGCCTTGTGATATTGTTTTAATCTTCAAAGATTATTTTGTGTTGGGAACTTGTGATTGCAACTTATGTTTTTGCCTTTATTTTTGCCCAGTTGTGGCAATTATACACTAAACCCAGTTAGCATTTCTTATCATTTATTCACCAACGACCCCACCCACAAGTATGGCCCACACGTTTTGATTAATCACATACACACGTACCCGTTCACATGTCGTATCAGTTTGCATATATAAGGTAGACCATTTTGAATTTAAATGGGACTCATGGAACCTTCAGTTATATAATAAAATCGGGAACGAATATCCACGAACCGTGCACAATGTAATTTGCTGAATAGACATGATAGTTCATATTTGGTATAGGAACTCGTGGAGAGAAATTGTTGCCTAACTTGACTCATTATTGTTTAGATTTAAAATGGCCGACCGCGCGACTTTGCAAATACATTTAATCTGATTGAATATTGTGAAGTGAAAACCACCGACGTGTGTCGCGTTACTTTCTCTCAGTTTATCATAAACAGAAGAACAATAAGTTAAAACCACAAAACGTGTGCAACGAATAGTTCTATTTTGGTTGATTGAATTGTCTATGTTGTCATTTGCGCATCACTAAACTCTACGGGAAAGTTTGTTAGTATATTCCAAAATGGTATCTAACATCCCGAAATAGTTTCTTTATTCTGATATCAAACTATCATTAGTTCATGTTAATAATAGAGTTCGTGGCTTGTGATTTTCAGCACTGTATTACCTCCAGATATTCCTAGAACTATAAAATGGCTTGCCAGTACCGACACAGGAGCAACGGTAATAGCAAAGTATAGATACCGGTACCGGCATGTGTGGTACCGGCGGTACTTTGAGAAGCCCGATTCCACCTAGATCATCATATGATCGACCATACATGGGGTGTGATGACCTGGTTGAATTAAGAGCGGTTTGATGGATCACTTCTGTATTCGAGCTAGATTATACTTATGCTATTTAATGGCATGTTTCTAACGTGGAGGAGTAGATATTCTTGAGACCCCACTACTCTTCAATTCACACCAAGTTCTCAGCTGTCATGTTCGGATATTAGAACCCATAGCCATAATATATGGTTTATTTTGTGTATACTAGTATAATATAGTTATTTTCAGTACCTTTATATACCAGTAGTGTGGATAACAATGTGTATATGTATATTGATTCAACGGATTCAGTGGTTTTGTTCATTAGTCTATCAAATTTGCGGGGAAAACATGGCCACCAGCAGTAAATCCTGCCAAATTTCAAATTTGAATCAATTGGCGCACCCTGCAGCCAGCATTTATTGGAGAACTGTTTCTCATGTGGATATTTTGGGTCACCACTAGATGGGAGCCATATTTTTTTCTCAAAATTTCCTTGTGAAAACATCACTGCCAGCGGTGATTTTGTGTAGTTTGTCATCAGACCAGCGTATCGCGAGGGGACTGAGCCCTGTCTTGTAGTTTGTCACCAGAGCAGCGTATAGCGAGTGCACAGAACTATGTCTTGTAGTTTGTCATCAGACCAGGATATAGCGAGGGGACTGAACTCTGTCTTGTAGTTTGTCATCAGACCTGCGTATCGCGAGGGGACAGAACTCTGTCTTGTAGTTTGTCAGCAGACCATCGTAAAGCGATGGGGCTGAACTGAGCACTCTGCCTTGCAGATTATCATCAGACCAGCATATAGCAAGCGGACTGAACTCTGCCTTGTATATTGTCATGAGACCAGGATATAGCGAGGGGACTGAACACTGTCTTGTAGTTAGTCATCAGACCAGCGTAGCGAGTGGACAAAACTCTGCCTTGTTGTTTGACACTCACCTTGAACACTTTAACGGCTGCTCGACACTGAATTTCAGAGATGGGAAGCGTCGATCCAAGAGGTTGAACACAGCCGATGACACTCAGAGTCTGATTCACAAGATCCGGTACGAACACATGCTTATACAGATTAACCTTATTGTCCTTAACATCAATGACCCCTCTTTCCAAATAAGGAAACCCAATGATGTATCCAGTCGCAAGAATTACAACATCAATGTCGTCTGCGAACGAGCCGTCGGTGAACTCTACAGCGGTTTCCGTGAAGCGTGTGACGTCATTCTTCACAATTATGGTTCCGGAAATTAGTTTGTTCGACAAATCCTCGTTCACCATAGGATGCTGGAATAACGGCCCGTGTTGAGGCTCCATCGAGTATAGCTCGTGGTCGAATCTCTTGTTGAGATCTTTTTTAACAACACTCTCCACAAACGACGTTGGAATGATTTTGCGCAAGTTTTCCATGCATCTGGTAATGATGCTCATGTCAACAGGCATGCCTCCAGCCGAAACTTTCCTGAAGACCCAGGCTCCTCTTCTCGTACTCATGTAAACCTGCAATAGAAATCCAAAAATCAAAGTTTGGACAAATTGGACAAAGCCAACAACATATTTGAAAATGCACGGCCAATTATATAATTAACTGTTTTTGGTACGTCTTAAGCAGAAGATTGACCATATACTAGTATATATATATGTGTTTTCTTGTACTCGTCCATGTTTTGGGTGAAAAGTCATATTGGAATCGCTGGGCGTATCGATCGTCCAATATGACTTTTCACCACAACCTGGACTCGTATAATAACTGCATAATATAACTTTCAAGCCGAGGCAGAGTTCGGTCCCTTCGATATGTTGGTCAGACCACTGCCATTTTTTTTCTTGGAATAGAAAATACCATAAAAAATTGCTATCACCACGTGTCATATATGTGTCGTTTATAAGCACGTTGACTTGTCCAACGTCTGACAAATATACGTTTATATGTTTTTCAAGCTTCCCGCTCACCATAAGTACAACAGAGAGAACAAATCCTACAAGTAGGAGTTGCTCAGGTGATGCATCAGAAGCTATGCCAAACTCATTTTAGAACCATGTTTGTATTTGCTTTCAGATAATCGGCGTAAGACTTGTTGGGCGGACTATTTTGCGGTATTATATATATGATTGTATATGAACCACAATTGTTCTTTCATAGACAATCGTGTATCTTATGTGCGTTCCCGTTCTCATACCGTTTAGGCATAATGTCACACGAGTCACGAACAATCAGTATGAACAAGAGATGAAAATAGTAGGACGATGTCCGACTATAATTTGACCTCATCCGGTAAATTTCCAATTGAATATGGACCGCTTAGTTTCTCAGAATAATGCAGAGTGAATAGTAAGCGACTGTCAGTTATAAAAACAAATGTGTGTCTGTATTAACCCTTTACCCAACAGAACGGCCCTGTGCCAATGCATTCTCTTATATATGCGAGTCGACCATAGGTCGCCTCGCATATATAAGAGAATGCATTGGCTTAACACATATTAAAAATGATAAAATTGTCAAAGAATGTAGAAAAATATTATAAAAATTGTTAAAAAATGTAAGAAAAAAATATAAAATTGTTAAAGAATGTAAGAAAAAATGGTAAAAAGTGTTTTTAGGCCAATGCATTCTCTTATATATGCGAGGCGACCTATGGTCGACTCGCATATATAAGAGAATGCATTGGCACATGGCATAACTGCAACCATCACAATGTGGTCAATGAACCGGTTCCAATGATATCCATATTTGTATGGTGTTATTGAGACAGACCGAAGATATTTTAGGCTGTTGATGCTTTATTTTGGGCGTTTTTGGCCGTTTTGTTGGGTAAAGGGTTAAGTCTTGATGACAGTGGTCTGACCAGCGTGGTGAGGGGACACAACTCCGCCTTGCATTTTGACTTGAATATCCCACTCTCAAAATACACAATACTGTTTTTGCGCATGTATAGCTTCCTGTCCGATTAAATAACATATAATGGAGTACCATCCAGTTATTTGAGGCGAATGACTGGCCACCTGCATGGGACTGAACCACTGTTCTTATTACAGTAATTCCCAAAGTAATTGACCACTTAACCACAGCAGAATTTAGGGTAATTTTTCAGGATTTAGTCGGAAATATGGCTTGTTGCAATTCATCGGAAAGCTTTCACCGAGAGCTTTCCGATGAATGACAACAAGCCATATTTCCGACTAAATCCTGAAAAATTTCCCATAATTATGCTGTGGTTAAGTGGTCAATTACTTTGGGCATTACTGTATATAGGTGGTCCAGATGTTGTGTATTTTCTTGGCGAAGATAAGTTGTGGGATGGACTTCACCTTGTTGGTACTTTCATTCATATACGACTATGGACATTCTTATTGAATTCAACTTTACACGATTCAACGGTGAAATAAGACTCCAATTAAAAATGAAAGTAACTATAATGCATGAACCAAATACGCGCGATAAAGTCGAGGCCATCTCAAAATTACCATCAGCAAGAAAGTACTCTCTGCAGAACTTACGAGGTTGTGTATAGTTCTCTCATTATCAGGACCAGGAACATATACGTCACCAATCTAGTCTCTAACCCAATCTTTGATTTATTTCTGTTTAACCCTTTCAGTGCCAAGTCCGATTTGTGTATCAACCCATATGCCCTGTGCCAATGCATTCTCTTATATATGCGAGTCGACCATAGGTCGCCTCGCATATATAAGAGAATGCATTGGCCTAACAAATTTTCATCATTTGATGTTATTTTTTTTACAATTTTAATAATTTTTTCTTATATTCTTTAACTCTTCCAGTGCCAGATTTTATCGGCCCTGGCACTCTACAGACCACAAATTAGAGCCGATAAGATCGGCCCCTGGCACTGAAAGAGTTAAAACATATATTGATGATTGTCTGATAGGAATAAATTATATCAGTGAGTTGTGAAATTTCACAATGCACATTACAAATTTAGCTATCGATCAAAAAAATATATATAATGGAAAATATAGGTATCGATTATGTTCATATTTTGAACATCAAGCACACCTCAACTATTTAATATATAGATGTTCATTAATTTCACATAATCAAATTCAGTCGTAAGTACCAAGCATAACTCCTGCCACAAATATTCCATGCAGATAACAGCTGTGCGAAATTCTGAAGCGATATGGTTTAGAGATTACATTACATTGTACGTCGATCCTGTGTGGTCCTGAATCAGTATGCATTCATGTCGTCCCAGTAAAAAAAAAAGTACTAACCTGAGACGCCGTGCTCGAGAGGTCCACAGCCAGATCCCCTGCGGAATTCCCCATTCCAACGACGAGAACTCGCTTTCCTTCGTATCCACGTGGATTCTTATAACTGTGAGCATGCATAATTTTCCCTTTAAATATATCCAAACCTTCAAATTTCGGAATGTTCCTCATGGCGTGGTGACCTGTGCATAGCATCACAGCATCGAATGATGTTTCTTCTTCCACGCCGTCATGCGATTTCACTTTTACGTCCCACCTCCCAGATTTGTCGAAGTCTCTAGTCTTTTTAATGCTCAACACTTCGGTGCTGAATTCTATATGTCGCAGGAGTCCGAAACGTTCCGCATATAATTCGAAATAACGCTTCACGTATTTATTATGCATGAATACTGGGAATTCCTGTGGAATTGGGAAGTCGCTAAACGTCATCATTTCTTTACTCGTGTTGATAACGGTGGATTGCATGACTGACGCCTGTCCATCCACCGACGCGTCGTCATAGTTCCATAATCCACCAATCCAATCTCTCCTTTCAAAACAGGTTGGCAACAATCCCTCGTCCAGGCAACACTTTATCGCTGCTAACCCGGATGCACCTTGAGAAAATGGAGTGATATACATGTATGAACGGAATATTGTTTATATGGATCGAGGAAGTCTGTGGTAATTATCATATATATCATCCTAGGACTTCTATAGATATAGATAAAGATGCATAATCAGAATTAGTGCTCGCAAATCAGCTGCGCAAATTACAATTTCTTTGACTTCGGGTGGTAAATAATATTTGATACGAGTAGAGGAACCCACCCATCAAAGCTCAGGGTTATCAGATATCAATTTTTGAAATCTATTATTTTTCACCACCGGTACTTTTTAGTGGCCTGGTAAAAAGTCGACGAGAAGACGGTTTCGGACCAAATTGCGGATGAAGATGGATAACATAAAATCAAGTGGCTTTTGGGTGTCAGATATTTGACAAACCGACAAAATTTCGTTGAACAATTTATTGAATAGTAACACCTTTCCTGCTTCGCCACAATTTGAATCTGGCTGTCAACTCTATATGGAAGTTGGATTCGTCGGCGCAAACTATAGGAGCTGTTCATTGCGAAATGGCGATCGTTAAAATTCGTTGCGCAAGTTATGTTCATATTGCGTTAGACCCTTTGTTACTATTGCTGTGTGTGATTTCGTTCGAATGCTGTGTTAATTCAATAAACGTATATATTACGTCGAATTATCATTAAGTTCTTACTTCCAATTACAATCGTAATTGATGTTATGAAAATAACGAAAATACGCAAACGACTCACGCTCGTTCGTGGCTTTTCATTAACCCTTTGAGTGCCAGGTCCGATTTTTGTATCGACCCATATACCCTGTGCCAATGCATTCTCTTATATATGCGAGTCGACCATATATAAGAGAATGCATTGGCCTAACCCAAAAAAAAAAAAATTCATTTTTTAATTTTGTTTTAGGGCACTCTACAGATCATAAATTAGGGCCGATGATCGGCCCCTGGCACTAAAAGGGTTAATGCAAACATTTACTTAATTTAATGCCATTAAATGTAATTATCGATATATACCCATATCGCGATACTTATTTGGATATCGTATCAATAATTGTACCAGAAGCACCCACCATCTGATGCGAATATAAATCATTTCCATTACAATTGGAATATTTGTATATTTTAATACACACATGTTATACTACATCGTGTCATGAATCGCTATGTACTCAGCATGGCTGTGCCCGTAGAGATCATATTCCACCAGCTAAAAGCCTGGAAATGTATGATGTTCTGACAGGGATATTTATATATATAACATTAGAACAGTGCAGGTAATATATTTCTTAGTTAATACCTGTTAATAACATGTCATTTTGGTTAAAGGGGTACTGTACGCCAATTTCAATAAATTCCCGGTAACAATTGCGATCTAATATCAATATTATATTTTAAAATAACGTATTTGAGTCGACGATGTCTACTGAAAACGTTCCGGTTAACAGGCTGTCATAAAAGTAAAATTGAATTATTTAATATAAATGAATTTATGGCTGGAGTCATAAAATGGCGAATTATGCCATTACGAGTTACCGTTCTTGAAATCTCACACGTTGGGTGTCTTTTATCGACGGCCGTTTACGACGAACATTATTGAGTTGCGAACAAAACATGTTACATGCAAAAGGAAGTCCCGCTATAACCAATTTGGAAAAAAAATAGAAGAAACAAGATTCATAAAGCGTCAAGTATTTTTATAGGGGGTGAGATTGTTCGATTGAAGAGATTGCAGGCATCAATTGAACTTCCGGTTCATCCTGCAACCTGCGTCTTCTCCGGTGAAGGTCAAAAAACATGGCGCGTAGTTTGAAATCGTAATATTTTTATTTCCAAGATCAATATTATCGTCGCTAAATTAGGTTTATACGAAACTCATACAACACGAACACAATCTAACTTGAAAGTTATGTCAATGGGAGTAAATAAAACAATTTCCTATCTCTGTGTACAGTACCCCTTTAAGAACTAATAATACGTTATTTTAATAATGTAATTTAATAATTGATGCTATAAAAGCTGCTTACCAGCCTCGTTGTGGAATCCTGAATACCAGTTAAATGGGCATATTATCAATCAATCTCTATCAGAGCGCACCAGTCATACTTCAAGGGAAGATAAATAGGTTAGAAGGAACTAAATGTTTTCCATAGGCCACAGTGTTAACGTTTCACCACGCCCGCGCTAAATTTTCGAGTTCCGAAGTGCACGACGTATGCGTTCGTAAAGACCAACCCTTTCGGCATCTGTTCGCACATAGGAGTACCTTTCGAGCCACGCCTTTTTCAAAAACCAGCATACGTTTTCCACACTATCCCACTTTTTGCACAGAATTTGACAGTATGACGAAAGCCAATACACAGTCTCAATATCCCGCCATTGTTTGGACACGAACGCATTTCAGACTAGGAAACCCCCACGTTTTTACATGCTATATATTTCTTGAATTTGTAAAATTATTTGACATATTATACGCCAATCGCGCGCCAGAATTTTTTTAACTCGTATTCTAGATACCCTGTAAAAACGAAAGGGACGTAATTCTACTTATTTAGTTCTTTCTAACCTAAACACTGCATGGAGTTTGGTTATCAATCCCGGGTGTACTGTATACCAGTTAACAGACGGGTATGAATCATGCGTACCATTTCAATATTATCCCATTCCCGCGTACCAGAATATAGGGGGCAACACCCACAGATTGCCGGACATATGGATCGGTTTTGTTAGCATTCCGGAACTACTTTAATCAATAACATTAACATTATATAGTACAACATGCAAAGAACGCACAATGCGGATTATGCGGGCATCTAGGACAGTAGTCACAGTACTGGTCTGAATACATACTGTCTAAGTAATATGACAATAATGGAGCCCCCAGGCTAGGACAGTACTGGTGGGTGTCTCTTGAAATAATTACAATGTAAAGTGCAAACTAAGATCAGCACTTACCTGCTCCAATAATAGCCACTGTTTTTGCCATCGTGCCTAAATCTAAATGGAGTGAGTCCCGACACAACACGTTGCAAAATATTGAGTTTGAAGTATCTGTTGACAAAGCTCCAAGTAAGGGATAGAGGGTAGGCTGCAGGCCGGAGCAAACCCTCGCTTCCCTCATTAATGTAATGTAAACATCCGGTAACATACAGGTTACTGGCCCGGTGCCCGCAGGGGTCACAGGTCGAGGAGTTCAGAATGAGGTTACTGGGTGCAAATACCGGGAATGCATCAGCTGGCGGTATCGTTAAGCCGCCAATTGAAAATGGTGTTATGCCGTTGAAAACTGTTCTCATTGCGTGTTCTTTTCTTAATATTTATTAAAAAGTGGACCTTTGATTAAGTAATTTTTTAAACAAAACAATAACATTATTCCATTAATGAACAATTAAAATGTTAAACCAATAAACATTTGTACTGTGCATTTATATTTGTCAACTGGGATCCAGTAATACTTTTCATCAAAGGAACATCCCTATGACAATTTTTTCCAAATTCCCATGGTTATAAAAAGGGAATTAGGGGTCCTTGGGGGCTTGCTTCCCTCATATGGGGTACTTATTGGCATGAAATTGGGGGGAAAACCCCTATTTTAATATCATCAGCATCCCTGGCTCCATGAATTTGTGTCTCCACCCGGAACTGTAGTAATTTTTATTAAAGGGACATCTCCTGAACATACACATATAAGACGCATGGTCATAAAAAGGGAATTAGGGGTTACAGGGGGCCTGCTTCCCTCATGTGGTGTGCCTATATAGACTCGAAAATTGAAGAAAACACATATTTCCTAATGCATATCAGCATACATGCCCCATGAAAGTGTGTCTCCACCCGGAGCTCTAGTGTATTTGATAAAAGATACATCTCCTGCACAGATATATACAAGTTCCATGGTCATAAAAAGGGAATTATGGATCCCTGGGGGATTGCTTCCCTCATATGGTGTACATATTGAGTTAAAATTGGGTAAAAACCCCTATTTTCATTTCATCAGTATCCCTGCCCCATGCAAGTATGTCTCCATATCGGAGCACTGGTGTATTTGAATAAAGGGGCAACTCCTGCACAGCCATATATAAGATCCATGGTCATAATAAGTGAATTAGAGGTTACATGGGGGCCTGCTTCCCTCATGTGGTGTGCCTATATAGACTCGAAAATTGAAGAACAAACATATTTCCTAATGCATATCAGCATACATGCCCCATGCATGTGTGTCTCCACCGGAGCTCTAGTGTATTTGATAAAAGGGACATCTCCTGCACAGATATATAGAAGTTCCACGGTCATAAAAAGGGAATTAGGGATCCCTGGGGGATTGCTTCCCTCATATGGTGTACTTAATTAATATTGACTTAAAATTGGGTAAAAACCCATATTTTCATGTCATCAGCATCCCTGCCCCATGCAAGTATGTCTCAACCCCGGAGCTCTGGTGTATTTGAATAAAGGGGCATCTCCAGCACATATATATATAAGATCCATGGTCATAACAAGGGAATTAGGGGTTACAGGGGGCCTGCTTCCCTCATGTGGTGTGCCTATATAGACCGGAAAATTGAAGAAAACACATATTTCCTAATGTATATCAGCATACATGCCCCATGCATGTGTGTCTCCACCCGGAGCTTTAGTGTATTTGATAAAAGGTGCATCTCCTGCACAGATATATAAAAGTTCCATGGTCATAAAAAGGGAATTAGGGGTCCCTGGGGGCTTGCTTCCCTCATATGGTGTACTTATTGACTCAAAATTGGGTAAAACCCCCTATTTTCATGTCATCAGCATCCCTGCCCCATGCAAGTACATCTCCAGCCCGGAGCTCTGGTGAATTTGAATAAAGGGGCATCTCCTGCACAGATACATATAAGATCCATGGTCATAAAAAGGGAATTAGGGATTACAGGGGGGCTGCTTCCCTCATGTGGTGTGCCTATATATATAGACGCGAAAATTGAAGAAAAAACATATTTCCTAATGCATATCAGCATACATGCCCCATGAAAGTGTGTCTCCACCCGGAGCTTTAGTGTATTTGATAAAAGGTACATCTCCTGCACAGATATATACAATTCCATGGTCAAAAAAAGGGAATTAGGGGTCCCTGGGGGCTTGCTTCCCTCATATGGTGTACTTATTGACTCAAAATTGGGTAAAAACCCCTATTTTCATGTCATCAGCATCCCTGCCCCATGCAAGTACATCTCCAGCCCGGAGCTCTGGTGAATTTGAATAAAGGGGCATCTCCTGCACAGATACATATAAGATCCATGGTCATAAAAAGGGAATTAGGGGTTACAGGGGGGCTGCTTCCCTCATGTGGTGTGCCTATATAGACGCGAAAATTGAAGAAAAAACATATTTCCTAATGCATATCAGCATACATGCCCCACGAAAGTGTGTCTCCACCCGGAGCTTTAGTGTATTTGATAAAAGGTACATCTCCTGCACAGATAAATACAAGTTCCATGGTAAAAAAAAAGGGAATTAGGAGTCCCTGGGGGCTTGCTTCCCTCAAATGGTGTACTTATTGACTCAAAATTGGGTAAAAACCCCTATTTTCACGTCATCAGCATCCCTGCCCCATGCAAGTATGTCTCCAGCCCGGAGCTCTGGTGTATTTGAATAAAGGGGCATCTCCTGCACAGATACATATAAGATCCATGGTCATAAATAGGGAATTAGGGGTTACAGGGGGCCTGCTTCCCTCATGTGGTGTGCCTATATAGACGCGAAAATTGAAGAAAAAACATATTTCCTAATGCATATCAGCATTCATGCCCCATGAAAGTGTGTCTCCACCCGGATATGTAGTGTATTTGATAAAATGTACATCTCCTGCACAGATATATGCAAGTTCCATGGTCATAAATAGGGAATTAGGGGTCCATGGGGGCTTGCTTCCCTCATATGGTGTACTTATTGACTCAAAATTGGGTAAAAACCCCTATTTTCATGTCATCAGCATCCCTACCCCATGCAAGTACATCACCAGCCCGGAGCTCTGGTATATTTGAATAAAGGGGCATCTCCTGTACAGATACATATAAGAGCCATGGTCATAAAAAGGGAATTAGGGATTACGGGGGGCTGCTTCCCTCATGTGGTGTGCCTATATAGATGCGAAAATTGAAGAAAAAACATATTTCCTAATGCATATCAGCATTCATGCCCCATGAAAGTGTGTCTCCACCCGGATATTTAGTGTATTTGATAAAATGTACATCTCCTGCACAGATATATGCAAGTTCCATGGTCATAAATAGGGAATTAGGGGTCCCTGGGGGCTTGCTTCCCTCATATGGTGTACTTATTGACTCAAAATTGGGTAAAAACCCCTATTTTCATATCATCAGCATCCCTGCCCCGTGCAAGTATGTCTCCAGCCCGGAGCTCTGGTGTATTTGAATAAAGGGGCATCTCCTGCACCTATACATATAAGATCCATGGTCATAAAAAGGGAATTAGGGGTTACAGGGGGGCTGCTTCCCTCATGTGGTGTGCCTATATAGACGCGAAAATTGAAGAAAAAACATATTTCCTAATGCATATCAGCATACATGCCCCATGAAAGTGTGTCTCCACCCGCAGCTTTAGTGTATTTGATAAAAGGTACATCTCCTGCACATATATATACAAGTTCCATGGTCATAAAAAGGGAATTAGGGGTCCCTGGGGGCTTGCTTCCCTCATATGGTGTACTTATTGACTCAAAATTGGGTAAAAACCCCTATTTTCATATCATCAGCATCCCTGCCCCATGCCAGTATGTCTCCAGCCCGGAACTCTGGTGTATTTGAATAAAGGGGCATCTCCTGCACAGATACATATAAGATCCATGGTCATAAATAGGGAAGTAGGGGTCCCTGGGGGCTTGCTTCCCTCATATGGTGTACTTATTGACTCAAAATTGGGTAAAAACCCCTATTTTCATGTCATCAGCAGCCCTGCCCCATACAAGTACATCTCCAGCCCGGAGCTGTGGTGTATTTGAATAAAGGGGCATCTCCTGCACAGATACATATAAGATCCATGGTCATAAAAAGGGAATTAGGGGTTACAGGGGGCCTGCTTCCCTCATGTGGTGTGCCTATATAGACGCGAAAATTGCAGAAAAAACATATTTCCTAATGCATATCAGCATTCATGCCCCATGAAAGTGTGTCTCCACCCGGATCTTTAGTGTATTTGATAAAAGGTACATCTCCTGCACAGATATATACAAGTTCCATGGTCATAAAAATGGAATTATGGGTCCCTGGGGGCTTGCTTCCCTCATATGGTGTACTTATTGACTCAAAATTGGGTAAAAACCCCTATTTTCATATCATCAGCATCCCTGCCCCATGCAAGTATGTCTCCAGCCCGGAACTCTGGTGTATTTGAATAAAGGGGCATCTCCTGCACAGATACATATAAGATCCATGGTCATAAATAGGGAAGTAGGGGTCCCTGGGGGCTTGCTTCCCTCATATGGTGTACTTATTGACTCAAAATTGGGTAAAAACCCCTATTTTCATGTCATCAGCATCCCTGCCCCATGCAAGTACATCTCCAGCCCGGAGCTGTGGTGTATTTGAATAAAGGGGCATCTCCTGCACAGATACATATAAGATCCATGGTCATAAAAAGGGAATTAGGGTTACAGGGGGCCTGCTTCCCTCATGTGGTGTGCCTATATAGACGCGAAAATTGAAGAAAAAACATATTTCCTAATGCATATCAGCATACATGCCCCATGAAAGTGTGTCTCCACCGGAGCTTTAGTGTATTTCATAATTCATAAAAGGGACATCTCCTGCACAGATATATACAAGTTCCATGGTCATAAAAAGGGAATTAGGGGTCCCTGGGGGCTTGCTTCCCTCATATGGTGTACTTATTGACTCAAAATTGGGTAAAAACCCCTATTTTCATGTCATCAGCATCCCTGCCCCATGCAAGTATGTCTCCAGCCCGGAGCTCTGGTGTATTTGAATAAAGGGGCATCTCCTGCACAGATACATATAAGATCCATGGTCATAAATAGGTAATTAGGGGTTACAGGGGGCCTGCTTCCCTCATGTGGTGTGCCTATATAGACGCGAAAATTGAAGAAAAAACATATTTCCTAATGCATATCAGCATACATGCCCCATGAAAGTGTGTCTCCACCGGAGCTTTAGTGTATTTCATAATTCATAAAAGGGACATCTCCTGCACAGATATATACAAGTTCCATGGTCATAAAAAGGGAATTAGGGGTCCCTGGGGGCTTGCTTCCCTCATATGGTGTACTTATTGACTCAAAATTGGGTAAAAACCCCTATTTTCATATCATCAGCATCCCTGCCCCGTGCAAGTATGTCTCCAGCCCGGAGCTCTGGTGTATTTGAATAAAGGGGCATCTCCTGCACCTATACATATAAGATCCATGGTCATAAAAAGGGAATTAGGGGTTACAGGGGGGCTGCTTCCCTCATGTGGTGTGCCTATATAGACGCGAAAATTGAAGAAAAAACATATTTCCTAATGCATATCAGCATACATGCCCCATGAAAGTGTGTCTCCACCCGCAGCTTTAGTGTATTTGATAAAAGGTACATCTCCTGCACATATATATACAAGTTCCATGGTCATAAAAAGGGAATTAGGGGTCCCTGGGGGCTTGCTTCCCTCATATGGTGTACTTATTGACTCAAAATTGGGTAAAAACCCCTATTTTCATATCATCAGCATCCCTGCCCCATGCCAGTATGTCTCCAGCCCGGAACTCTGGTGTATTTGAATAAAGGGGCATCTCCTGCACAGATACATATAAGATCCATGGTCATAAATAGGGAAGTAGGGGTCCCTGGGGGCTTGCTTCCCTCATATGGTGTACTTATTGACTCAAAATTGGGTAAAAACCCCTATTTTCATGTCATCAGCAGCCCTGCCCCATACAAGTACATCTCCAGCCCGGAGCTGTGGTGTATTTGAATAAAGTGGCATCTCCTGCACAGATACATATAAGATCCATGGTCATAAAAAGGGAATTAGGGGTTACAGGGGGCCTGCTTCCCTCATGTGGTGTGCCTATATAGACGCGAAAATTGCAGAAAAAACATATTTCCTAATGCATATCAGCATTCATGCCCCATGAAAGTGTGTCTCCACCCGGATCTTTAGTGTATTTGATAAAAGGTACATCTCCTGCACAGATATATACAAGTTCCATGGTCATAAAAATGGAATTATGGGTCCCTGGGGGGCTTGCTTCCCTCATATGGTGTACTTATTGACTCAAAATTGGGTAAAAACCCCTATTTTCATATCATCAGCATCCCTGCCCCATGCAAGTATGTCTCCAGCCCGGAGCTGTGGTGTATTTGAATAAAGGGGCATCTCCTGCACAGATACATATAAGATCCATGGTCATAAAAAGGGAATTAGGGTTACAGGGGGCCTGCTTCCCTCATGTGGTGTGCCTATATAGACGCGAAAATTGAAGAAAAAACATATTTCCTAATGCATATCAGCATACATGCCCCATGAAAGTGTGTCTCCACCGGAGCTTTAGTGTATTTCATAATTCATAAAAGGGACATCTCCTGCACAGATATATACAAGTTCCATGGTCATAAAAAGGGAATTAGGGGTCCCTGGGGGCTTGCTTCCCTCATATGGTGTACTTATTGACTCAAAATTGGGTAAAAACCCCTATTTTCATATCATCAGCATCCCTGCCCCATGCAAGTATGTCTCCAGCCCGGAGCTCTGGTGTATTTGAATAAAGGGGCATCTCCTGCACAGATACATATAAGATCCATGGTCATAAATAGGTAATTAGGGGTTACAGGGGGCCTGCTTCCCTCATGTGGTGTGCCTATATAGACGCGAAAATTGAAGAAAAAACATATTTCCTAATGCATATCAGCATACATGCCCCATGAAAGTGTGTCTCCACCCGGAGCTTTAGTGTATTTGATAAAAGGGACACCTCCTGCACAGACATATACAAGTTCCATGGTCATAAAAAGGGAAGTAGGGGTCCCTGGAGGCTTGCTTCCCTCATATGGTGTACTTATTGACTCAAAATTGGGTAAAAACCCCTATTTTCATGTCATCAGCATCCCTGCCCCATGCAAGTACATCTCCAGCCCGGAGCTGTGGTGTATTTGAATAAAGGGGCATCTCCTGCACAGATACATATAAGATCCATGGTCATAAAAAGGGAATTAGGGGTTACAGGGGGGGGGGCTGCTTCCCTCATGTGGTGTGCCTATATAGACGCGAAAATTGAAGAAAAAACATATTTCCTAATGCATATCAGCATACATGCCCAATGAAAGTGTGTCACCACCCGCAGCTTTAGTGTATTTGATAAAAGGGACATCTCCTGCACAGATATATACAAGTTCCATGGTCATAAAAATGGAATTAGTGGTCCCTGGGGGCTTGCTTCCCTCATATGGTGTACTTATTGACTCAAAATTGGGTAAAAACCCCTATTTTCATGTCATCAGCATCCCTGCCCCATGCAAGTACATCTCCAGCCCGGAGCTGTGGTGTATTTGAATAAAGGGGCATCTCCTGCACAGATACATATAAGATCCATGGTCATAGAAAGGGAATTAGGGGTTACAAGGGGGCTTCTTCCCTCATTTGGTGTGCCTATATAGATGCGAAAATTGAAGAAAAAACATATTTCCTAATGCATATCAGCATACATGCCCCATGAATGTGTGTCTCCACCCGGAGCTCTAGTGTATTTGATAAAAGGGACATCTCATGCACAGATATATACACTATACATGGTCATACAATGGGAATTAGGGGTTAGTTTGTGTCTGCTTCCCTCATATGGTGGGCATATATTCTCGAAAATTGAAGAAAAAATATATCCAAATGCATATATCCATCCCTGACACAAGATTTTGTGTCTACCTCCCGGAGCTCCATTGTATGTCAGTATATTTTCCATTGTCATAAAAAGGGAATGAGGTCTTACTCGGGGCTTCCTTCATCATATGGTGGGTCTATATTGACTCGAAAAAATCAATAAGCGCCCAGTCAATGTTTTATATGCATGATACTGTTAAAGCACTGTGAATTATTTTTCACTTATGTATCATGCAAAAATATGAACAACACTGATTTAATGCTTATGCATCCGTACTAGTTAAATCTTCTGCATGATATTTTCGCAATAGATATATATCACATTATAAATTTAAATCTCATGTTTTTTTTATTCTCAATTTCAGCGTAAACACCAGATGAAAATCAATGACCATTATGTAGTGATTGCAGCTCTTGTTGTTACCCCTAATGTAATCTAATCGGTGATATACTGGTGGATTCTTCTTATGACGCCACTATAGTCCATCTAAAATTACAAACTAGGCCATGCACACACATCCAGTTTTTTAATAGTCGTCAGTGGCGATATATTTGCACCATTTCGTTACTAAATCGCCTATGTATGCAGTGCATAACCACAGCAGCAACGGGGCCATGCTTTTGGATTCTTCTTGTGCCACTACTAGTCCATCTAAACAAGACAGTCAATGACTGTGTGTCGCTCACCAGACTGTAAAGACTGAGAAGACGGGGACTCTGAAGACTACAAGAGTCAGTACTTGACAAAATCACTTAAGACAAGTAGTTTTAAACATGGACATAGCTGGAAGTTCTCAGATGAGCAGGGCTCTTCACCTTTAAATTTCTAATTGCACACCACTGACAAATATCCGACCTCTTACCTTTTAAAGAGGACAACCATACCACAGTACTAAGTTCACAAAAATCCTTTTGTACATCCCTCTTAGGTTGAATTTTACGACTGGTACCATTACTTCAAGCTCTCAAACGTTTGAAAATTACCAACCTGACACCCCCCATTATGGACTTGTTATGGACTTTTTCGGGTGCGAGAAATTGATAAGTTAGTGCTCAGGCACTTTGCCAACCTGGGGAATGTTATCATTCTACTAACATCACTGAAAATTTCCAAAAAAATCTACCACACCACTTGATAGAGAACATCGTCTGAACTACTCCAAATTGTAAATATTTACATCTCGATTCGGGGCGCAACTATCGGCTATAATTAAACAAAAATGATTTCGCCATCGAGAGTCATTGCATTTAACTAATATATAAGAATGACGTTGTGTATCATCCATTTAGATTAATATTCGTAACAAATAACTACTTTGAGAAAGATTATTCTTAATTTCTATTTGATCACTCTGCCCGTTGTCTGCCGGAGTGTTTCACATCACTTTAATCAAGGAAGACTGTTCAGAAAAACTGCATTTCAAGATCACCAAACAACTTTCCTTTTTAGGGCCACCACATCTTTCCAAAGATGTACTTCTTCCATTTTGCTATCAAAGACCGAAAAATATCGTTAAACTAGAGATCCAAATACCCACTAAGGGCCCCTATATCTTGAAATATTAAAGACCGAGAATGTCGTTAAACTATAAAGACCGAAAAATGTCGTTAAACTAGAGATCCAAATACCCCCTATATCTTGAGATATTATAAAGAAGTTGATCTATTTTGTAACTTGGCTTTTAGTCGCTGGGCTCCGGCATCTGGGCTTTTAGTCACAACTGAAATAAAAATAAGTGCGAATATCTTGGAGCGAATTTCTGCAACAATTTCACGCCTGGTGGACCCATTTGGAAAAAAATACATTCCCTGTGTCTAATTCTACATTTTGATATACTATACGCCCCATTATATTGAATATACCGGCTGAAATCGATCCTGTAATTGTAAACATCGAGTCTATTTTTAGCTGTTTTATCGGAGCGTGTTCGCCATTTCAATATTCGCACTAAAACAGCCATATTGTAGCTAAAAACGAATGCACAGTATTCCACTGCGTTATTTGATACCTAAAACTTGTTGTTTGCTAGTGTATTCATCGAGAAATCTAAATTCTAAACATTAATGTCGAACGCAGTTTTTCGTGTTTGTGGCATTTTATGTTAGGTCAGTTGTCGACCGGATAATGTAACTTCCGGTGTCCGGTCAGTGGCGGGGTTAATATGTGTGGATAGGGCGAATGTGGGCCTTTCGTTAGACACCAAAAGTAGCCCTCTATGCGCTGTATTCCTCGAGCTATCGGCCGTCCCACGCAATTTGAAAATCCTGTCCCGCAGATTGTCATGCTATCCCAAATTCCACCCCATGTTAGGTCAGTTGTCGATCAAATAATGCAACTTCTGGTGTTTGGTTAGTGGCGGGGTTAATATGATTGGATAGGGCGAACGTGTGCATTTCGTTAGACACCAAAATGAGCCCCCTACGCCCTGTATTCCTCGAGATATCGGCCGTCCCACGCAATTTGAAATTCTGTCCCGCAGATTGTCGTTTTGTCCCATATCCCATCCCATCCCGCAGATTGTCATGTCCCTATAGTTATAGGTTAAAAGCAGATGTCGTATTATTATTTGACACATAAGTCTAATATATTGCTATTTTAACCGAAGAAACACAAGTAATTGAGACCGTTCCTATGTTTCTCCCTTATAATGAGCACAATTGACTAACAATCACATGAGCCCAGAGCTGCCTTACCTTTCACATAACGGGCTATATGGCAATAATATCAAATGCTTTATGGGCTCATTCATTTGATATTAGTTTAGAACAACGTCTCATGCAGTTCTTTTGCAGTATTGAACCACATATATATAGTAACTAAAATCAAGTAGGACAAGTTTCGCCTGCCTTATCCCACACCTGTCGTCCCTCAAATTATGGATCTCTGATTATGAATTTATGAGAATGGGCTATACCTGGGTCAAACTTAATTCAATATGATGAGATACAATAAATATAATCAAAACAGGGGTTCAGAGACTGATAAATTTGTATTACTAGACTAGTGTGTCAAATAATAATACGACATCTGCTTTTAACCTATGATAAGTGGTGATAAGCCGGCGACGCTATTGGACGCATTGTATGTGATATTGACGTCTATACCGGATGTTTACAATTTGACATAGGGCAGACGGGTCTGTTGCTCCCGCAGGGAGCATACCGTCCCTCCAACGTACGGCTCGACCATTTCCGCGTTCGCAGGTTATTTCATGATATAGGTTCCATAGAGAAAAGTGATGCACCGCATAGTTTTATACGATACAATTTTCATGTTTCGCGCATCAACTCAGTGAAATAGTGAGATTAGTTTAACCGCAGACGAAAATTTAATTGGTATCTTGCCATAGATGATATCGACAGAGACACCGCTGGTGTTGATATTGGATCATGCAAGTGGGAAATGGTCGAACCGTTGAGATTGATAGATTACGCCACCCCAAATGTCACATTTGCTTGTATTCAGTGGGAGCATGTCCAAAGCAAATCCTTACATGCATTTTTGATTATATTGAATGACCATGCTCGTTTTTTTAAATCTTTTTCGAAAGGATCGAATCGATGAGCGACAAGTAAACATTATTAATTTGTTTACACTCCAAACTGAACTGATGCAAGCGGAGTAACCCGTTATTAATGCCTCAATAAGAAGATGCAACGCAGCAGTCAGTTGACAACTTCATTCTTGGTGGGGCTATATGTATGTGCGGAAAGGAGGGAGGAGAATATTTAGAGCTGAGGGTAACATAGAAAGAGGAACGACCGAATGGAAGCTATATTATATTGCGCATGGTGTCGGTCATGGTGAATTGATTGCCATGCGTATTCACATGGCTTTTATGCGAACATGACATGCAATCATATGGCGGCCAACAGATGACCATTTCAGACCAAACTTTTGACCAAAAGCAGAAAAATATGCTACTGTCTAAAAACAACAAATTCTCCACTAACTAATGTTTGAGAACAGTTTCAACTATATTGCTTGTCTAATTGGATGTGTACAACTGTATATATAGTGATATACTAAAGTGATCATGCATGCTACCCAGATGGGCGTTTCCAGATCCGAAAGAAAGACACCTGGCGAAATAAAGTGGCCCTGTACGTGTAGCCATGCATTGTTTCCAACCTCTGAGTATCTGACGCCAGAAAAAAACGATAGATTTTGGAGCTATTGTACTGTAGTGAGAGCTGTGTGTGTGTTGGAAACGCGCTATATAACCTATGAGCTAACCGTCTGTGCCTTTCAGCCCGCATTTTGTTTAATTGTAAATATGTGTATTCCTTGCAGTCCTATCTAATTGTTAATACATACATTGTTTGAGTACGCAACAGTATACAAATATATAAATCTTTCATAACTTTACGTATACCAATGCATGGGAACTATTAAATTAAATGTGCACGGAAAGGCGCATCAGTTAGCTCATATGTTAGAGCATTTCCAGGATAGATAACTCTTGAATTTATACTTTTTTTTAAAGGTACTCAATCCGATTAAACACCCCTTAATTACTATTTCTTTGGATTCGGGGGTAAAATATATTTGATTCGAGTCGAGGAACCTACCCATCAAAGATCAGAGTGATCAGATATCGATTTTTAAAGTTTGTTATTTCAATTGTTTGTGGCCCAGAAACACACCGCCAAACGAATGGTCTCGGTCAAAATTGCGGATGAAGATGGATAACTCTAAAAACAAGTGGTAATACGCCAAATTTCGTGAATACACATGTGATAACACGGTCCATTTCGTTATATAAAATGTTGATAAATAACACGTATTGGGAAATTTGAAACCATAGTTGACAGATGTTAGCATTATTTTGTTATTATCGATTATTATCGATTCTGACAAATCGTATTTTGAAGAAATGTTGTTGTTGTATCTTGATGATATGGGGACCCTCTGATCTGATTGAGTACCTTTAAACATAGGAACTATCGGAATTCAAAGTGAGATAATCAACAGGTCGAAATTATTTGATATGTTTTGGACAAGAACATCTTAAAGTTAAATGCAATCGAGCTCAATTCCAAAGAGAACTTGCATCTAGAACATAATAACTGGCAGGTGCAAGATACAAATATAGCTAACTTGTATGGGATGCCCTTTTCACATTTATTATTTATTTGCGCTTAAGCGTAAATCATTTGCGCTTAAGTGCAATTCATTTGCGCTTAAGCCCAAATCATTTACGCTTAAGCGCAAATCATTTGCGCTTAAGCGAAAATAGATCATATTTGCGCTTAAGCGCAAATAAAAATTAATATTCATTGATTCCCCCCTGAATTAATTTTAAATGGCACAGGCCTAAACACATCACTCAAGTCTATATACCGGTAGGCCCACCATATGAGGGAAGCAATCCCCCAGTAACCCTAGATCCCTTTTATGACATGGAAATGGTATAGATCTGTGCAGGATATGTCTCATTTATAAAATATACTTGATCTCTGTGATGGAGACACACATTCTTGGGGACAGGGATGCTGATAATATGAAATTAGGGTTTTTTCCCCTATTTCAAGTCAATAAGTACACAATATGAAGGAAGCAAGCCCCCCCCCCCCCCCCGGCAACCCCTAATTCCCTTTTTATGGCCATAGAAATGCATGGTATATATCTGTGCAGGAGATATCCCTTTAATAAAATATACTAGAGCTCTGGGAGTGAGACACCAATTCCTGGGGCACCAGGGACAGAGATGCTGATATGCATATGGAAATATGTTTTTTCTTCAACTTCGAGTCTGTATGGGGCTATTACTATGGGCCCATCATAATATACTATGCCTCAGTATGAGATGGACTCAATCATTCACAATCAGAGGGAAGTAAGGGAGTGTTAGGTATTTGCGCTTAAGCGCAAATGATTTGCGCTTAAGCACAAATGATTTGCACTTAAGCGCAAATAAATTGATAGACACATATTGGCGCTTAAGCGCAAATAAATAATAAATGTGAAAAGGGCCTCCCATAAACTTGCAGCTAAAGGGCAGCTAACATTCAAATGCAAGGCATAATAGGAGCAAAGTAACAAATACACTCCATTGGCGCTAAACAGTCACGGTACATGACATAGTACATACCAAGCTATCCTGACAGGAGTTATAGCCAAAGCCAAAAAAAAATATTTCATTGATGGGGCACGAAACCTAAACTTAAAGCCCGCGAAATTCTAAAATATTTGAAAGCGCTTGCGGTTTTCGAACTTAGGCGCCAGAAAACTTAAATCGGTTTATGTTTCCGTCATATAATGCGCGTTTTTGAAGATATTATCCTGATGTTTTGTGTCCAGATAACTGCCGAGCCATATATGCATTATACAGTTTATCACGTGTTGTTTATAACAAATATTGGCAGATCGGGCAGTATTAGTGAACGTTCAGACGACCACGACTCGATCTTAAAGGTACTCAATCCGAACAGAGGGTCCCCATCTCAACAGATTCCAACAACACCAATCCGATCAGAGGGTCCTATATTACTATTTCTTTGGCTATGGGGGTAAAAAATATTTGATTCGAGTCGAGGAACCCATCAAACAAAGCTCAGAGTTATTAGATATTGATTTTTGAAATTTGTTATGTTCTCGAGATGAGTACTAATAATTGCCGTCAATTTCGTATCCTGCTCGAGATGTGTACACCAAAACACTGTTCAAACAGACAAGGGTGGATAACTCTAAAATCAAGTGGCAATAATAACGCAATTTTGACTGAGTTCTGGGCCAGAAAGTATTCCCGATAATGAAAAATAATAGATTTCTAAAATCGATATCTAACAAATCTGAGCTTTGATGGGTGAATTCCTCGACTCGAATCAAATATTTTTGACCCCCGAAGCCATTGAAATAGTAATTGAGAGGAGTTTTATCGGATTGAGTACCTTTAAGCGGATGAATAGGGCCCGACAATATCGTGGATAGTCTGTTCACACGATTGCGATGTCGTGGCATATCAGAATATCGTAAACCATGATTAACCACGTGATTGCCTATACCCTATATGATCTTTCCATTTACGAGTTTTACGTACGGCGATTCCGTCGCAAGTGGAGCTAACCAAGGATACACCACGATTTCGCAGTTCCAATCAAACAGTTCTTGATATTCATGTTATACATACTCACGATCTTGCCGTGAGCATGCGCATGCCCAGTCCAAATACCCACCACTGGTCAAGTGGTCCTGTTATATGCTATGATGCTGGTGGTCCTGCTGAATTGCTATGATGCGGGTATAGGCCAAACTTATGCCGTTACGAAAACGTACCGTTAATTATTTTTTCTAAAGTTGTAATTTTCGCGGTGTTTTGCTAATCCGGGCGATTTGAGAGAAAAAAAAACCGGTTGTGTATGAAACATTCAAGAACATAAATATTTTTGAAAAATATATAAATGCCTCCGATGTTGTTTCTAAAACGACACGAATAACCATCTTTATTATAGTAGATGTTCAACAACTTATACAACCAGTACATGTATTTAAAATATTACGCAATAAATATCTTTTCGTGTGTTTGATACGCATAATGGCTTTTCCTGTATGCTCAGATTATATGAACACTGCGAAAAGCCAAACTAACAAAATATAACGGTACTTTTTGTTAACAGCATCAGTTTGCCCTAACAGCATCATAGCAATTCAGCCGGACCCAACCACATCATAGCACATTAGCAGGACCACTTGACCAGGGTGCTACCGGTCGTCTGGACGTTCACTTCTGAGACCGAGCATGGGCATGTAAATAGTTGATTTTACTTTTTGTAAAGTTGGGTAAACTTTAAACAGATAATCTGGTACCAGTTCACCAGTATCCCATTGGGGGGGGGGGGGGGGGGTGTAAAATACAAGATATATTTCTAACTCTTTTATTAACGCTTCTGACTGGTGAAGAAAGTATTAATTGCATACAATGTATAGTGCAGCTATATCCGATTCCCATGTTCGTATAACGTGTAGAAACTTGGCCTGAATACTAAATTATCAGTTTCATGCACCCGAATAAGTCCTTAACCCTTTCAGTGCCAGGGGCCGATCTCATCGGCCCTAATTTATGGTCTGTAAAATCGGCCCTAATAAAATAAAAAATTAAACAAAAAATTTTGTTTTTGTTTTTTAGATTTTTTTGGGTTGAATTTTTTTTGGGTATGCTTAAGCATGCTATAGCGAATTTTAAAACAAACTGGATAAAACTTTAGGGGCATCTTATAACTCAAAACTATCACCAAGTATTCATAGTAATAATTTTTATGCCCATGAAAAACGTAAGATTCCCTGGCACTAAACCTACAATATAAGAAAAAATGATTAAAATTGTAAAAAATTGTAAAAAATAATAACAAATGATGAAAAATTGTTTGGCCAATGCATTCTCTTATTATATGCGAGGCGACCTATGGTCGACTCGCATATATAAGAGAATGCATTGGCACAGGGTATATGGGTTATAAGAGAATGCATTGGCACAGGGTATATGGGTTGATACAAAAATCGGACTTGGCACTGAAAGGGTTAATATGTCATTATTGAATATGCATGTATACCCTTTCCGTGTGGATCATTACAGTCAACTCTCCTAAGTTGGCAGTAATGAAAATTAGGTCTATTTCTAATAAGACTGTGCTGGTCCGTGAGCACACAAAATGACAAAATTTGAGTATCCACGTATACAATGAAATGCCCGCCGGTTCACGGACTGAAAAATGGCACCCTTGTGCAAAAGCAACAATTAAAGGGCATATGGCAAGAAAGCACGTATGTATACATGTAGATCATACAACGACACGTCATATAATATCATATAAACGTATGAACAACTATAGTTATTATCTTGGAGAAAAATGCCATGTTATGCATAAATTACAGTGTTGGTCCAATTTGAGATACATGTACATGTAAAGGCTAAAGGGATAACCTGGCATGCGCATGCAAGTATGAGACCACCACCCCTTCCACCCCAACAACTTTCGTACACCCGATTCGGGTTCTTTTGGAGCCGTAAACAACAGTATGCCTGTAAACCTACGTCGTATTCCGACTGAATAAAGGGATCCCATTCTAGTAGATTTTTATAATTAAATATTTAAAATTTTAAATAATTAAAAGTACATAGGTATATATGACTTTATAAGCCGCAATTAACTACACGAATGTCTGCTGTTGTTACTCTGCTATAGCAGATCGTAATGTGATTTGACAGTGAAATACGACAGAGTATAATTATGACGAATATTTGTTGCTAAAATGCGCCAGTTCTGTAACAAATACCTGATACATGTACCAGGCCTGAGAATATGGTGCCGGACATGCATTTGAAAAAAAATGAGGTCCCCAGACGGTGAGCTTAGTGACGATACGACACACAGCGGGCTACCGTCACCAAATTCACCCTCTGGGGAATCTCATTCTGCTTAGGAATCATCTTCTCTGGGACGTATCTGTGTTTTTTCCAAAATAGTCAAATATATTCATTATTATCATAACCCTTGCTATCCTAAATGGATTCTCCCATTCAGTTATAAAAGTAGATATCGGTACGGTCTATTATTTATTTTGCGGGGTGTCAATATTTGATTATTGACGTTTTATCTGAACATTTCCTAAGTGAACTACTATTCAATGCGTATTTAATACAGAAAGGGTTAAATTGTATTCTTGATTTCGTTACTTTTTAAGACGGTTTCCATGGAAGGGCGGTGGTCTCAAGGAAATACATTTTAATCATGAAGATTGAGAGAACTCTCTACTCAACTTATACCAGAAATAATTTGATTAAGATTGCAAATATTACTACGATTAACATAACAACCAATATATAGTAAGAGAATGACTTCACATTGGTGTCCAGTTTGGTTTTTATTTAATGTATATGTGTCCCCCCCCCCAAATAGTGAAATATATTCCTTATTATTATGAACCCTTTCCATCCTAAATGGATTCTCCCATTCAGTTATAAAAGTATATATCAGTACAGTCTATTATTCATTTGGAGGAGTGTTCAGGTAATAAAAGCAGACGACAGACAGACAGAAAAGATAATACAGAAGCGGAATGATTCATATCCATTGGTGGGAAATGTTCATATAATAAGTTCAACAAACGACCATGGGAAATGTTCAGATAATAAGTTCACTATGGCCGTTTGTTGAAATTATGAGAACTTCTCAGCAATGAGTATATAGTGTAGAAAGGGTTAAACAGTATCCTTGATTTCTTGGCGGATTCTGGATTTCATGAAAGGGCGGTGGTCTCAATGAAACACATTTGTAATCATGAATATTGACTCTCTACTCAAATTATACCAGAAATAATTTGATTAAGATAGCAAATATTACAACGATTAACACCACAACCAATAGATAGTCAGAAAATGACTTCGCATTGGTGTCCAATTTGCGTGTATTTAGTGGAAAGAATGTCCGGTCCCATTGGCTGAGAATGGCATCTTTCGCTCCAGACCATTTTCCTGGTCCCATGATCCGATACTGGTATGGCGTGCACGGTCCGAAAAAACATTGGAACCACAATCTCAAGTCGCTTGTGAATAGCTGTCCTGTGAATGTAAGACATCAACCATTTAAAGATGGATTCATGGTTCCAGACTTCTAGTTACAACAACATTACATAAAGGTATAATTTAGCATTGATTTATACTTTGTTCTAAAGAAAAAATGGTGAAATCAAAATATGATACGTAAACTGGTCCAATAAATACCACAGAATATTATTTTGTTATTGAAAAATTAACAAAATAATTGTTGGTGTCCATTTAAAACATTGAATCTGTATGAAATAAATGCATAGAACATTCAATATCGAACAAAATAGTGTCTTTCTTGTAGGACTTTCTTGTTCCAAACAAGTTATTTTATACTATAGGATCTAAATTAAAAATAAAATAGGTTACGTAATAATTGATTTGGAACCATGAATGCATCTTTAATAGTTATTTTGTATCTGGCATTTGTAGAATGAGTTCCCCGGAGGATGAATTTAGTGGAATTTCTCAACGACATTATTACACGGCATCCCCTGTACCCGCCCCCATTCTGATAACTCAATACAGGGAACATGCACGGACGATATACCGGCTCCCGGACTACTCCCAACTGATATGGCAGTGCAATGTGACGTGTGCGGTATATATGCACTGCCACTAACTCGCGGCAATATTGGATCCACCAGGCCAGCGGTTCCGTGGTTTTAGGGCTATACAGGTCGAAGTTCTGGAGTAGCATTTCCATATATGGAGCTTTTGCAGAACTTTGACATGTAGCACTATATATATAAAACCACGGAACGGGGCTGGGTGAATCCAATATGGCCGCGACTTGGTGATCTCGCTTATGGGGATGGGGCATCATGGGGCGCATAATAAACACCGTTAAAACAACTAATCCTTCAAATTATTACAACAACTATATATATACGGCTTATCACTGAAGGTTTCTCATTCATCTCACCAGAATTCCCAACTACATCTTTTACCGGAATCGGCCTCCGGGTCGCAGTTCGACTTTTAATCCGTCCCAAAAATTCCCATTTCTATAAATAAAACTCCCATGGCCCATGTATATCAAGAATCAGCGAAACAGTATATATATACACGCGGAGCGCGAAATAATGACAGTTAACTCACTGAAATCGGGTTTGCAGCCGACGATCTCAGCCATCTCGTCGAGCGCTTCAATAAACAGTACTTGGATAGTATGCCTCTGTGTTTTAACATATTGTCTCGACATGTGTTCTTGTTTTCTGTGGATGTCATTCCACATTTCTTCTCTGTGCGGCAGTGTCGACTCATTCTGAAGAGAATTGGTTGACGTTATCACAACCATTGCGGCATGGACATGGATCAGATTCGATAGACCACATATCATCAGATTCAAACAACAACAACATTTCTTGAAATGCCACTTCGGTTATCAGAATCAATTAAATGACAAAAAATAATGCTAACCACTGTCAACTATAATTATATATTGCCCAAAAGTGTTATATATAAAACAAAATTCAACGCATTTTGTATCGAGAGTATGTCGGTCGGCATTCGTCGAATAATTGCCAGGCCGCCAAATATTTAGATGATGGAAACTAATATATTTTTTTAATCGATATTTGATAACTGGGGTTGTCGATACAACACGAGTGCTAACCCGGAAGAATAGAACGAGAGGTCCAGCCTCGAGTTCGATCTACCCTTCCGCGATAGCACCGCGAGTTATATCTTTCCACGTTAGCACACGTGCCATATCGACAATCCATTACACACGTGTCGTCCTGTGTTTATTACATGCCACCCATACTAGAATCCGTGAATTAATAAAAACAGACTCACAAGGTTTAATTCAGGAAAATACAGGGCTTGTTTTGTCATTATGTGATGATGTTTTTATTTTATATAGTTCCTGTTTCATTGTTGAGGCGTCATTTACGTCGTGTGACGACAACTGGATGCGCATGGAACGCAATACGTATTTGTAAATATGAACCAGCAAGAACACTGTAACTCTAGAAACAAGTGTGGTATTGTTAATTTCGGACTTCACGAGTCGTGGGTAATATTTATAATACCATGTAACCTTCCGCGGCGATCCAATAGATTAGCGTATTATGATCTATTATGTACGCATTAAGAGATTAAGTATTTCATGTTGAGCAATCGGATCACATATTGGACAAGGTTGTACAATTATGAGATAAGCTAATTGATATCACATGCACCAACCTCTGGCAGTCTGTTTATTGTTGTATGATAAACTACAATAGAGATGCGAGTATAATTATTTACTAACTGCTTTCCTATCGATATCAAACGTCGATCAAACCGCGAGTGTCGAAATATAACATCCAATCAATGTTGCAGAAAATGATACTATCGGGGATAACATTTGGCAAATTCTAAAAGAATTTGGCAAAAAATATTTTCATTTGGCAAATAATTTGGCAAAAGTAAATTTCGGTCCAGCGCGGACCCTGCTGGCAGGTCTGGTCGAACGCGTATACACCACTATATAAGGCAAGCATTCTGAATTACACAATCGAGGAGATACGGATTCAGACTTCCAATTGTTGACACAACAGACTGGACTTCCGACTGCATGGTAGACTGCTTGTTATTGGATTTCCATATACCGGCATTCACTATTTGTTTGTACTATTCGTCGAAAATAAATGTATAGCTTTTCCCCCAGAACGACTCCACATTCTTACCGTACCAAAGACAGCTCTACAAAACAAGCGTGTAATAAAAAGAGATATGTTCAGTCTAGAACCATCACAGATCACTAGCAAAAGTGTAAGATTAAAAAAAAAAGATTTTGTCTCAAAGTTCTAGTTCATGGGCAGAAACAAAATGGTGAGATGATATGAATGTTGAATGGGTGTCAGACCGATTCTCCGAAGACCCATTACTACGAAGGCCCACAACTCCGAAGACCCGATACTCCGACGGATCACAACTCCGAAGACCCGATTCTCCTACGCCCCATAACTCCGAAGATCAGATTCTCCGAAAGCCCATAACTCCGAAGGGCCGATTCTCCGAAGACCTATAACTCAAAATATTCAAACTTTTCCTGTACTGCCCCCACCTAAATGGGAATCCTGGCCCGCCACTGACTATACACCAGATAATATAACGTTACGTTGGTCCATGAGATGCCAGAGTAAAATGTACAGGGGTGAACGGGGAAGAACTTGTCCTTTTTTATGTTTACCCATACCATAGTATGGTAAACATAGTGTCGTTGCCCGGATTGACCACTCGTCGTTCGTCCGTCTGTCTGTCGTACCGTCTGTCTGTCCGTAGACACTTTACGAGTAATGCGATAACTCAAACATTTTCTATCCGATCGAAACCAAATTTTGTACATGGGTTTCTCAGCCCAAAATACAGATCGAGTTTTGGGTTTGATCCGATTAATTTTAAAGGAGTTATGACCCTTTTTCGAGAAAAAAATCGATTTAAAAAAAAATTATTTTTAACTTTTATAATAATAATAAAAAAAATGTCATTGACATTGTCATTTGTTTTCATTTAGATATTGATGATTATGATAAAAAGATTTCCAATGTGTCCCTTTAATTTTTTTAAATAAGTTTAAAAAAATTGAAAACTAACACCATTATAACTCTGCCAAGGGTACCCCGAATCACCAAATTTGATTAAATCGGTCCAAAATCTTGTGTTATGTACTGGTAAATCTGTTTGGAGCAACATTAAATCCAATTCACCAATTGCCTTTGGACTACTTAGCTATTGATAAGGCTATATTATTTTCTGATGTCTCTTATGCCAATGTGCAAATAATCTGATACATCAGGCTATGGCATCTAATTTAAAATAAAGATTCAACAATAAACATCACATGATATTAACAGTAGACTTGGACATCTGTGCTGCAGAGTTATATCTTCAGATGGTCTGATATCATTATAATTCTTATTGGTTTAATAGAGAGGTCAGTGTTCAACATAAACAATTCCTGTGATATTTTGACAGCTCTGCTATATAATTGATATTAATGGGTCAGTGGTGAGGTTGCTTATCTGTATACTAGGACACATTATTATTGTAAACTTAAATTGGAATCTCTTAACCCAAGTATTCCATGTCCAGGTCACACCTACACATTTAACCCATGTGCTTGCTGACTGTGGCGGTTTAGCATTACAGATCCTGTACCAGTGCATTCTCTTATATAAATGCCAGTGACCCATAAATTCCAATAATTTGTGTTATGTACATTTGTCTATAATAGTACATAACAGTATACTCTATAATTCAACACCAAAACTCTCATTTATCCGATCATATTACATTTTTATCGCCAAGGGATGGGTTAACATCTGCCGATCGTGATCGGCCTCTCGTTCATATATAAAATGAACTTGATTGCATCAAATCACCCCAATGCAGTCGGATGTGCACAGTTTAATCATATTAATTGTATTAAGACGTACATTGTGGCAAAATAATCGTATTTCTTACATAAATTTAAGCATTCTGTGGAAAATTAAGGCTTGTCGCACACTACTGATGGTGTAGATATCACCTTATTATAATACATAGTTAACGTTTCCAATATATGAGGGCCCATTCCCCCTTTTCGTACGCCGGATTCCACCCATTTTGGACCCGTACGCCGGATTCCAGACGTCAATTTGAAGCTGGACGCCGTATTCCAGGGTTAATTTGAAACTGGACGCCGGATTCCAGTGTCAATTTGAAGCTAGACGCCGGATTTCATGGTAAATTTGAAGCTGGATTCCGGATTCCAGGGGGGGGATATATTATCTACATGTACATGTTCCATACAAAATATAAAAATGACATTTAACATGTTTTTGTTTGGGGGGGGCGGCGGTCTTCCCTAGGGCCCCATTGACCCCGCCACTGGACTGTACACTAATTAATAAGCGATAAAACATGATCTTCGGAGAATCGGCCCTTCGGAGAATCGGCCCTTCGGAGTTATAGACCTTCGGAGTTATGGGCGTTCGGAGTTATAGGCCTTCGGAGTTATGGGCTTTCGGAGTTATGGGTCTTCGGAGTTATGGGATTTCGGAGAATCGGGGCGTCGGAGAATCGGACCTTCGGAGTTATGGGTCTTCGGAGAATCGCTACGTAACCGTTGAATGATGGATAAAATTATTATTAAAGGCCGAAATGGCGAAATCTATAAATCAATTTTTGAACTTAAATCTTGCAACTTACCTTGAAAATTTTCACTGCGGCCCGACACTGAAGCTCTGAAATAGGGTTAACAGCTCCCAGGGGTTGAATGCATCCAATCACACTCAGTGTTTGCTTTTGAAGGTCTGGTAGAAAAACGTATTTATACAGCTCAACTTTATTTTCCTTCACGTCAAGGAGACCTTTCTCCATATAAGGAAACCCGAATATGAACCCAGTTGCCAGAATCACCACATCGATGTCGTCCTCCGACGTCCCGTCCGTAAACTCTACGCCAGTCTCCGTAAATCGCTTGACGTCATTTTTAACAATTACCGCCCCAGAAACAAGTCTGTTGGGCAGATCGTCGTTCACCATGACATGTTGAGCGAAGGGGCTATAATCAGGTTCAATCGAATATTTTCTGTGGTCGAAACGTTTATTAAGCTCTGCCTTGAAGACCAAGTCTGTTAACCACGAAGGTGCTATTTTGCGTACAGCATCCAGACTCCGCCGCATAAAGGTCATGTCGAACGGATTTCCTCTTATGGATACTCTGTTCCACACCCATGTTCCCCTCCTCGTACTCAAGTACACCTGAAAATTATGGGAAAGTTCGGTTACGCTGAAGCCACGTGGTCATTGTTTCGATAGAATCCATCCCATGATGCAACAGTCATATGGTTATCCGTAAAATGGTCTATATGCCCTGTCACTAACTCGTGGCCATATATTGGATCCACCAGGCACGGTTCCGTGATTTTAGTGCTACAGGTCAAAGTTCTGAAGTAGCATTTCCATATATGGAAGTCATGAATATTCAAAAGCTCCGTATATATGGAAATGCGACTACAGGTCTCTGGTACAATAGACCCACACCACCCAAAGACATATATATATAAGTCTTATATATATGTCTTTGCGTGGTGGGGGGGGGGGGTCTATTGTGCCAGGGACCTGTGAATGCTACTCCAGAACTTTGACCTGTAGCACTAAAACCACGGAACCGGGGCTGCAGGATGAATCTCTAAAACCACGGAATGGAGCTGGATGAATCCAATAGGACAGCGACTCAGTGATGGGAGGTATACAACCGATATACCAGTGAACCGAGACGCGGAATTATGAGATATATGTATCGTGTCGGGCCGTAAAATATGTTATATATTGCGACATGCCCAAATATTAATTGAGAGCAATAGATTATAGTAGCTTCTATACTTTCCTTGCATTGCGCAAAGTTGCTTGATGTCATTTTTATTGGGTCTTAATTCAGTACTTAGGCTGGAGTTCCATGATAAAATGGTGATATATATATATATATCAACCGTTGTTTCCAAACATTTGCAATTGCCATTGACCGTTAACAATTTTAAATTTAATAGAATCAGTTAACAGTCTTATAATATGACCATAATGTAGTCTGTCATTGTTTTTGTGACTCTCGTGTCTGTTTATTTGCGCACACTAAATTTCTCTTGTTGAATAGAGTATTAGACTGAAAGCTGCAAACATCTGAAAAGCAGGAACCTGACCCCTCCAGCTATATATACTGACCTGAGAAGCAGGAACCTGACCCCTCCAGCTATATATACTGACCTGAGAAGCAGGAACCTGACCCCTCCAGCTATATATACTGACCTGAGAAGCCGTCCTCGAGAGTTCGACAGCAGCGTCTCCGCCAGAGTTTCCGATCCCGATGATGAGGACTCGCTTGTCTTCGTATCCTCGTGCGTTCTTATAACTGTGCGAATGAAGCACTTTCCCTTTAAACTTATCCAAACCTTCAAACTTCGGCACGTTCCTCCTGGCGTGGTGACCCGTACATAACATCACGGCATCGAAAATTAAAGTTTTTTCCTCTCCCGAATCATGATATTTCACCGTTATTTCCCATTGCCCCGTTTCAGCGAAGTCTTTTGATCGTTTAATTAGCATCACCTCGGTGTTAAATGTTATGTGCTGGGAGATTCCGAACCTCTCTGCGTAGAGGTGGAAGTACCGTTGGACGAATTTGTTGTGCATAAACATGGGGAATTCCGTTGGTATAGGGAAGTCACTGAATGTCATTATTTCCTTGCTGGTGTTGATGATGGTTGATTGCATTACGGATGCCTGACCATCTTCTGTGTCTTCATCTTTGTAGTTCCACGTTCCCCCGATTCCAGTCGTCCGCTCGAAGCATGTCGGGGACAGACCTTCGTCCAGACAACACTTAATCGCCGTCAAACCCGAGGCGCCTGCAAAATAAAATATGTCATCTTAACTGAAGCGGCATTTCAAAAAATATTGATTTTTTTTTTTTTTTAATCTAATGATATGGGGACCATCGAATCGGATTGAAGTCCGTTGTCCGTTTATGTTCTAAATGGATTTTCAAACTATAAATTAACAAGAGCGTCGCTAGGGCGTACGCGCGTGGTAATTCAACAAAGGGCCATAACTCTGTTGAAAATTGGTGAACTTCACCATGTATATTTGTATATAGTAAACTCACATACCATGAATTTCATTTCATTCACTTCCGACTTACTAAAGTTATCATCCGGAAATGAAAATTGAGTGCAAATTTCAACAAAAAGGTCCATCACTCTGGTGAAAATTGGCGGGGGAACCCGAATTCGAACTTGACCTGTATATAGTTTGTGCTAGTAAACGCACATACAACATTCCAATCCATTCAGTTCAGACTTACTAAAGTTATCATCCCTAAACGAAAAAAGCAAATGGACGGAAAGACAGACGGACGGACAAACGCAAAGACAGACGGACGGACGGACAGACCAATAACATAATACGGCCCGTTTTTTCAAACAGGCGTATAAAAAGTGTACATCATCTCATATATATTTTGAAGACCTCTGTCTGTTTGTTTGTATGTTTGTCTGTATGTTTGTATGTTTGTCATTTATACAAATCTACGATTCTCGACCGATCGGGACCAAACTTGGTACGTGTGTGTAGTTTGACCAGGCGGTGGACGTTGTCTTATTGGCGAGCCCGTGCGGCGCCCGCTTCGCGCATGCGCAGACGAGATCTCGGAAACGGGTGGAGCTATCGACTTGAAATTTGGTATGTGAATGTATCTTGCCCCGGATACGAATTTTATCGGGTCGCCGAGCCCGTGCGACGCCAGCTTCGCGCATGCGCAGACGAGATCTCGGAAACGGGTGGAGCTATCGACTTGAAATCGTCGGGCTGGGTAGAGCTATGGACTTGAAATTTGGTTTTTGAATAGCCCGGACAACGTCGGGCTCATCGGCTAGTCTATTATATATTTTGGAAGATCTGTCTGTGTGTCTGTGTGTGTGTCTGTCTGTCTGTTTCCAATGGACTCGAAAACGGCCGAGCCGATTTCGATAAAACTTGCTACAGTGGGGGTATTTTCGGCCGGGGAGTGACATAGGCCTATTAATTTGCCCGTGCGACGTGACCTTGACCTTGAAATCGGGTCATTTTCAAGGTCAAACGCACGAATATCACGGGATTTTTATGAAACTTGGTATGTGGGGGGTACTTTCGTATGGGGAGTCTCATAAGCCTATTCATTTGCCCGTGCGACGTGACCTTGACCTTGAAATCGGGTCAATTCAAGGTCAAATCGCGAATTTTGATGGGATTTCGACTAAATTTGATACGTAGGGTTACCTTTGTCCACTGAGTGTATTGGACGGGTCGAGTCGTGACCCCGACCTGACCTCGACCTTCAAAATGATCAATTCGAGGTCAAATCGGGTAAAACTGGATGGATTTCGACGGGCACGTTTGTTGGGTACTTTTGTCCGGGCAGTGTTTTGGACTGGTCAAATCGTGGCCCCACTTGACCTTGACATTCAAAATGGACAATTCAAGGTCAAAGCCCGGACGAAGTCGGGTCACCTTCTAGTCTACTATATATTTTGGAACTTCTGTCTGTCTGTCTGTATGTTATTATATATAGACTCGAAAACTGCTCGACCGATCCGACTCAAATTTGGTATGTAGGCCTACTTTGATGCGGGAAACAACATGATCGGGTCCAATTTCCATTGCGACCGTGTCCTTGGCCTCGCTCATATAGGCATGTTTCTGGACCTCGACTGATCCGACTCGAGTTTGGTATTTTGGCCTACTTTGATGCCGGGGAACAATATGGTCGTGTCCAATTTCACGCGCGACCGTATGCTTGACCTTGACCTCGCTCATATAGGCATGTTTCTGGACCGATCCATATAGTTTCTCCAGAGGCTCTATATTCTTCCCGGACGGAGGCGATCCAAAAGAAATCCCTAAATAGTCCGGACGAAGTCGGGCACATCAGCTAGTAATTGACTATTTTTTATTTACAGGTATAAGCAGACGACAGATAAATAAAAGTACAGAATGAGTCCTATTTATTGAGGTCGTTTGTTGAACTTATTATCTGAACATTTCGTATGTCAAAACTACTCGCCAATGATGCTTTATTGTAGAAAGGGTTAACAAAGAGTGGTGAATCTTGAGTACCAGTTAACATAGAGTGGTGAATCCTGGCTGCCAGTTAAACGAGAGTGGTGATTCCTGCGCACCAGTTAACAGAGAGTGTTGAATCCTGCGTACCAGTTAACAGAGAGTGGTGAATCCTGAGTACCAGTTAACAGATAGTGGTGAATAATGAGTACCAGTTAAATTAGAGGGGTGAATCCTAAGTACCCGTTAACAGAGAGTATTGAATCCTGAGTACCAATTAACAAAGAGTGGTGAATCCTGCGTACCAGTTGACATAGAGGGATGAATCTTGCGTACCACTTAACAGAGAGTGGTGAATCCCGAGTACCAGTTAACAGATAGGGTGAAACATGAGTACCAGTTAACATAGAGGTTGAAACCTGAGTACCAGTTAACAGTGAGGGTGAATCCTGAGTACCAGTTCACAGAGAGTGGTAAATCATGCGTATCAGTTAGCATAGAGTTGTGAATCCTGCGTACCAGTTAACAGAGAGTGGTGAATCATGAGTACCAGTTAACAGAGTCGTTAATCTGCGCACCAGTTAACAGAGAGTGGTGAATCCTGGTACCAGTTAACAGAGATGGGTGAATCCTGCGAATCAGTTAACAGGGAGGGGTGAATCACGAGTACAAGTTAACAGAGAGTAGTGAATCCTGCGTACCAGTTAACATAGAGGGGTGGATCCTGATTACCAGTTAACAGAGAGTGGTGAATAGAGAGGGTGAATCCCGAATACCAGTTAACAGAGAGTGTGAATCCTGAGTACCAGTTAGCATAGAGGGGTGAATCATGAGTACCAGTTAAGAAAATATGAAATATAAGACATAGATAGAAATTCACACTGCGTTATAAAGTAATGTCCATTACAGGTATGTTACAATATTCCGTATCTATTTATCCGTTACTAGCTGAAACAGGCTATACATATACTATTTATGATACTTCAATATATCCTCGTACAAATAGGTTCATATTAGACCTAAATATTGACATTGGTTCATATTGGACTTATTTGATTCTGGAATAAACCCATAGTGGACTTATACCTGTTATTCCGTTGGGTGGCGCGGGCCACAGTGAAAAGTTGAAAACACATATATAAAGAGTTTAAATCTGGTGCTACAACATATATCCTCGTAAAAATAGGTCCATATTGGACCTAGTCCAAGTCTTCTCGTACTAAAACTAGCTAGTTTTAGTATCTTCTCGTACTAAAACTAGCTAGTTTTAGTACGAGAAGACTTGGACTATATTGGACCTAAATATTCACATAGATTCATATTGGACTTATTTGATTCTGAAACAGGCCATAGTGAGCTTTTCTTAAATTTGTTTAAATCAAATTTTTTTTAAACTAACGCCGTTATATCCCCCGCCAAGGTACCCGAGTCACCACCCCAAATTTGGTTGAAATCGGTCCAGCGGTTTGGGAGAAAAATACTGACAGATAGACAGACCGATCCTACTCGTTTATATATATAGATTATATGAGACCCATGCATTTTGTATAATCCATTGAGTAATAAAATGTTTAAATAAATAAACTTACCTGCGCCAATTACTGCGACTGTTTTCACCATATTTTAACAACACTGAACACACCAGTCGAACTACGTGATTGTCTGCATCTGGAATGTTAAAATGAGTAAAGTCTGTGTCGTGTTATCGGGAGTGAACATGTAAAGGTCAGAAACTACTTACATTGTATCTTATAATCTTATATCAGATGACAAACTCAATACCGATCAACAAAGAAAATAAGGATAAGCGTACATTATTGACTTGGGGAGTTCTGAAGATGAGCATGCCGCGTGCAGGTTATATTGAGAGCAGACGACTAATGTACACGTTCCGTCCATGTGTTTTGGCTTTTGCTATCCAGTGTGCTGTACTCATTTTTACATGACTATGTTAATAGCGAGTTTGCCGAACATCACCACGGTCACTTGGATACTTTCAATGCAGTACATAAAGCGATAGCGATCTGGAACGGGTAGATCTGGTGGCGTGACAATCTGCGGAATGGGATGGAATATGGAATAGAATGACAATCTGCATGCGGCACAGAATTTGAAATTGCGTGGAACGGCCGATATATCGATGAATACAGCACGTAGAGGGCTCATTTTGGTGTCTAACGAAAGGCCGATATTCGAACAGCCACACATATTAATCCCACCACTGGCCGGAAACCAGAAGTATATTATTATTAATCGGTCGACAACTGACCTAACATAAAATTGTCGAAATCAAGGCCGTGGAACAGCTGTAAAAATGCATTTTTACAGCGATAACGGTATGCCCACAAGCAAACTTGGTATTACAATGAAGTTTATCATCTATTGCATAACAAAACACTATTAATTCGAGCGAAGCTGTGATTTATGCACATCTAGAGACCGATTAACCCACCCATGGGAAGGTGCCACGAAACATGGAAAACTGAGTTCGACATCAATGTTTAGAATGTAGATTTCTCGATGAATACGCTAGCAACCAACAAGTATTAGGTACGCGGTGGAATATTGCGCATTCGTTTTTAGCTTCAACATGGCTGTTTTAATGAATACTGAAATGGCGAACACGCAAACACGTAAACACGCGCCGATGAAAACAGCTAAAAATAGACTCGATGTTTACAATAACAGGATCGAGTTCAGCTGATATATTCCATATAATGGGGCGTATAGTATATCAAAATGTAGGATTGGACAGAGAGAATGTATTTTTTTCCAAATGGGCCCGTTACGCTGTGAAATTGTTGCAGCAATTCGCTCCAAGAAAGAGCGCTTCTTTTTTCTCGTAAAAAATATATAGAATGGCCGACTGAAGCCGTTTTATCGTTCCAACTTAGCCGTTCTTAGCAGCACTTCATCCACAAAATACGAATATATTCCATGTATCAGAAGACGCATCAAATGTGATAAAAACAATTTTTAGGGATTTGCGCTCTTCATTTGTTATAATTCGCACTTATTTTCTATTTCAGTTGTAACTAAAAGCCCAGATGCCGGAAGCCGGTGCCCGGCTTTATAATTATTAAGCCAAGTTACAAAATAGATTAACTGGTTTGAATGCATGAATATGTCATTGGTCAGACTGTTCGAAGGAATATTCAAATCAAATAGTGTTTATAGACATAAAAACTTACGTGTGGCACCCTGGTGGCACTCGAATTTTAATTAAATCCATGATTGTGTAGTCTCTCGAATATCACGAACGTTGCGCGCACACATTTTATTGGGATACATGCAATCTAATGGCGGGCCATCTTGAGATGGATCATGTCACACCGTGACACGGCCAATTAAATCACTGATCTAGAGTCTGGAGCTAATGTCGCCAAAACCATTTCTATTCAGCGAAGAGCTTCCCCAAAATGACGTCACGGATTTAAAAAAATACATCGATGATTGACAGGTGTCCCCACGTGTTATCTGTTGTGCTTCGCAATAGCAATGGCCCGTGTCGCGACATAAACTTACAGAAGATAATATTTGTCGTGTGTGCTACTATTCTTTTTCGGGAGATGAACTCGCTGCATCAACCGGAAAGCTGCATCCGAGAGCAAAAAATAAGGTCGTCATCAAAAATGATGCTTTAGAACTATTTAAAAGCATAAAATTAAGTCATTTCCTCGGTGTTTAACTTTCAGATGACTTTTTTACGACAAATAATTTGATTTGCAAACCATGTTACAATAAAGTAAATCAAATACACGGACACGAGTGAGTTCTATTTATATTTATGGGAGGCCAAGTTGATACCATGCGCAGGCATATCTATCAGGTCTAGCACATCCTTCAAATTAATCCGAATCGTACCGAATATATAATTTCGAAGCCATTTTTTCTGTCTGTTGTATTTGCAAGCATCGCTTTCGATCGGAGAAATACCGACTCTGTTACTATATTTAGAGGTGACATTATGGGAGTCTCCGCCCACTAACACTTGTTTATTAACCCATGCGGTTTCATTGGACGGAAAATAATTTACGCAATCAATCAGATTACGGAATCCCGAGGACTTGGAAATGAGATAGCGATGTTATCCGTCAGACCTAATATTCAATGTTGTAATGAATATTTAGGTATGAGTTTACTCAGACTGCATGCACCCGGGGTGGGTTACTTTATTGTCTTCTCCCTTCATCGTCATCATCATCATCATCATCATATAGTTTATGTAATGATTAGACTTCGTTGGTTATAGAATTTAATAAAGCATCAAGCATTTAGATATGAATACAGAACAGAGCCACGTGTGCGAGTGAGTGGTTCGGGGGGCTAGCCCGGGATTGTCGGAAGCACCGAATGGTAACTCCCCTTAATCCCTTTTTTTTTTTTTTTTTTTTTTTTTTGAGTAATGATAAAATTTGAGCCACGTGTATTCTAACGCATCAGGTTATATATGAAATAAGCGGAATGGTCCATTGTCTACGTGGGTGCTATATTGGCTCTAAGGCTAAGCATTAAATGTTACAGTTTATTCAAATATCTGAAAAATTGCGCACATCTAATTCCATATTTTAACCTGTATTCAATAATGCCATCACCAAAGCAACGAATATTAATAATTATGATACAGTCAATGCATCAAGACATACCAATACAGGCATCTGTGCCCTGCACTACATTATGGTATATATACATCTATGTTATTGAACCACCAAAGCGAGAGTTCGTATAACTTTTGATTCCTGGAAAACTTTATTTCGCACGTTATTCTGACTTTGAGTACGGTACACTTTATTGCGAGTGTGAATATCCTATTTGTATTTGAGTGAGAAGTTTGTGACAAAATTCTTATTAAAAAAAGGGCAGTACGTTCATACGCTCGCAATATTGCACTGCAAACTGCAAAAATGCCAGCTGCAAAATTGCAAAAACGGATTAATTTCTTCCAGTAACAAATCATGCAATGTACAGTAGAGTCGCTTATGTATCTCCGTGGGGACTTTTTAACAAATGTGGAGATTATGATATTATGATAGGGATCACAGGGTATCACTTACTTTGTCGGAAAATGTTTGTTAGACTGCATGGGTCCGCGACTGGAAGGAATTATGACGCCACATGCAAAATATGACGTCATTGTCAGTTCAGTTCAGATGTATGGTTGTCCTAAGAACTGACGAATTCTGCGCATATTTCTTAATTGTTATACATTTTTTTCAGCAAGGACAATGCACCAATAATAGTTCTCAAAGTACTGTACCCAAATTCACGGGGAAATAATATGCCAGATAAAGATGGCTGCCAAAATGGCACCAGAAAATCAACAATTTCGCGATTTTCAAGAATCTCATGTAAATGTCATTCAGTTTGATGGCGACTGCCAATTGTGAGTTATGACAATTCAGTGTTCACTTATTGCTTCAGCAATGTAGTGCTCCCATCGTCTTGCACAAAAGCATTTTGTCAAAAATCAATTCTGATATTCTAGCAATACATTTAAAGAAATGAGCGGAATTTAGCGAGGGGAAAGAAATATTTGTGTCACATACCGGTACGGAATTATTATCACACTTCAATAGAACTGTTCAATTTCATCCAAGATGACTACCAAAATGACAGTTAGCATACAAAAGTCAGTGTTCGTCACACCACCAAACGTCGCCCTGGTATTCCACCATGGGACTTAGGTTAGTCGGCTACTTTTAAGCAAATGTGCATAGCTTTAATTTCTTATACAAATTAGCAGATGTCCTATACTCCATACGTACCATGTATTTAAATTTCCCGATATTAAGTGAGGAGAGGGTTGAATATAAAATCCAACTCTCCATGTGAAATTAGCAAGTGTGTGTAGACCTACATCTGTTCTTAGTTTGAGGGACAAGTGTTACCATCCCTATGGCTAGCATTATGTGCTATATTCTAAGTCTATACTCTATTTTATAACGAGGAGCATAGGCCATTCATGGCCTTGGATCCGCTGTTATTTTCGATGCATTGGTCAACATCGAAGTCCACGTGCTCTCCTAGACTACGAAGATAGTGTGTTGGATGTTTCTCGCAATGACTGGATAAACACATCACTATATATCACACACAAGGCATCACATACAATGAACCCATAGCCTTTCCTAACATTAAACCAATTAACAGTCCCGTGGTGCCTGTCTGGAGTACGACTCCTGACGGCGGCTGTAACATGCGCTGCTGTCGCTAAATGGTCAACTTCGGCGTTAAGCTAACAACTTTCTCACATTCAGATGAATAGTTGTCAATGTGAACCATATACTCAGTTAGTTCTGGATTCATAGGTTCATCGGGTAATCGTATCGAACCCACAATCCCATGCTGATGATAAGTATCAGAAATCCCAACTAGCCGTTTCATTGACAGTGGCTGATGAAACGTAATCAAACTCCTGAAGCTATCTTGGGCATCTATACTGTCCATAAACTGATAAACAGTCAGCTGTTCCATTATCTCGTATGACATAAGAGGATACGCCAAGTCGTATAAGTCTAACAAATCCATCCCATAGTCTAAACAACACTCATCATCCCGCTTGCGATGACTTCGGAAATTAAGAATATGATCGTCAGGTGCAGTGAACCGTGAACCGTGCCCACATCCGGTACCAGTAGCCATAATATGCTAACGTACAGTGTCGTGTACAGCGCACGGTCGGACCGTTGAACTCTGAACCAGAAATGACCGGATTCCCCACCAATGTAACAGGAAGCAGATTCCTGCCTGATCGTATACATAATTCCCGGCAGAGTTCAAATAACAAATAGCAGTAAAAACGGTATACTTTATTGAAATATGCTGTGCACATAAGAGGTACGTTATTTGGGTAACTGGTATGACTGGTAGGATACCAGATACCAGAAATCAGCATATGCAAACAAAAATGAACCAAATACCAGTAAATATGATTTACTTTAGTATTTGTCAGGAAGCCAAATACTAGTAAATGTATTTTACTTTATTATCTGCTTCCTGGAAGCCGGTGTTACTTAAAGGGGTACTGTACGCCAAATGTTGTTGCTGGTTTCTATAGTCTCCGAGTCGGAGAATAAGGTAACAATTTTTTCATCATTTGAAAGTCTGTTGAGTACGAAGTAGTATTACGGATGACAAATTTACCGGAATGCAAAAATACAAATTGTCGTTGTCGAGTAATTTTTGTACATTTTTCAACCAAATGTATCAAATAAAAGTTATATTATATGAATACTAGTCCCATATACACATTTAAGTTATTGTATCGTCACTAGTCAGTGAGTGGCTTGTGCTTTCTCTCCGTATCATCATAATGTTTTAAACGATCGCGTGTGCCATCCGCTTACCAATCCAGTATCCCTCAATTAATTTGATTACGTCTTGCACACGCAAATTCGTAATTTACTTTACGCCATTTTATGGCTCCAGTCATAAATGAAATTTATATCAAATTATTACCTTTGATTTTAAGATAGCCTATTAACCTGAGCGTTTACAGAATACATCTTCGACTCAAATTACTTATGTTTCTATATATTATCCATATTAGATCGTTGTTATCACCGGAAATTTATTGAAAATGGCGTACAGTGCCCCTTTAAGTTAACTCATTGGAAGCAAAAGTGATAAAACCTTATCTCTGCCACTTTGGCTTGCCAGATATTCAAAATTCATTCACTTCTAAAGAGAAATTGTAATTTGTTGACAAGCCAGACTGCTTAAAACAATATACATATATGGGATTTCATCTTATATTTAAATTGTACTTTAATTACACCCCCATTCTCGCCAGTTGTTATCTGTTTATCAAACATGGACATATAAGATAAGATCATACCTGTGTATTACATAAGGAATTCTTATATTGTCTGATACATGCAAGATTAAGTGTTTCATAACAGGGGTGTATGGTTTTCAAAAATATATGTAGTTTATACAATACAAAAGTGTTATCTATATAATGTTATACAGACATAATATGATGAGTCCCTATGACCCCTAAATCGAAACAGATTACCATAGTTCATATAAAAGAAAGTAAGTAGCCCTCGATAAAATGGTTTCACGCATTACAATGTTTTACAAGTAGCTTGGACACTAAAATCCATAAACTTCAATGTTAATCTTCTAAGCTCTCTGTGGCCCCTAAAATTCAATCAACCATCACAATATGAACAATAGGGGAAAATAAGTTTCCTGGAAATATTAGCAACATCTACCTTTTTTATTTTCAAAACAAGGCATCACCTGCAATAGTCATGTAGATTCATCTGCCCGTTACCCATTGCATAGATAAATCATATTGGCTATCAGCCATTATTTTAATTTCAATTAACATATTTAAAAAAAATCAATTAATCAGTCAACATCAAAATTAATAGAAGTGAATAGTGTGCAAAGATAACCATAGATAAGAGATATGAGGAAGAGTCCATGTACATTATAGCATGTGTCTGTGGGAAGCTTGGAAAGGGTTAATTATTTTCTAAGCAGATCAACGGAATATAGAAGACACTGGTATAGAGGGTCCCATATCACACCCTGTAATGAAATTTAATGAATAGGAGAAACAAGAGATTCATGCTGCCATTAACCCTTTGGAGAGTATCTGTAACGTCATATACATGATGTCATGAGTAAATATAACGTCAACGTCATAGCAATAGTTATTAACAAGTTCGGTCAAAAAGGCCCAATAATTTGTTTTAATTTATGTGCATTTTTTGTTAATGTGTGTTATCATAATCAATTGCACTTATACATTTGGGACATTATATTAATCAAAATAACTCTTATAGCAATCTTTTATAAATCAGATGATTTGTTGAAGTTATGTCTACGTAAAATAACACTTCCTGAAACGACATATATGTCGTTCTACTCCTCAATGGATAGACGACATATATGTCGTTCTACTCGCTAAAGGGTTAATCAAATAATCAACTTTGATACATTATTAAAGATAAACAATTAGCCAGCCACAATTGTTGTTTATCTTATGACTTCATCTAACCAAATCCCACAGCTCTGTACCATATGTCATCACTCAATTAATAACAAGATTTCACTTGGAATGACACCATCTATAAAATGTACATGTACTCTCATACTCTGGATATTGGATGTTCGCATGGTAATGTATTGATAACATTATATTACATGTAACTATTGCAATAAAATCCTCATATTTTCAAAACAGGACATCACACCTAATTAGTGGTATAAAACTAAAACAAATGAACGTGTCAATGACAATTTTTTTTTATTATAATTTTTTTTTTTTATTATAAAAATTAAAACAGAAAATTGAATAATTTTCTTTTGTTAAATTAATCAAGGAGTTCAATATAAAAAAAACTTGATCTGTATTTTGGGCTGAGAAACTCACATACCAAATTTGGTTCCGATCAGATAGAAAATGTTTCAGTTATCGCATTATGCGTAAAGTGTCTACGGGCGTCCAGACAGACGGACGGATGAACGACAAGTGGTCAATGAGGACGTTGACACTATGTGTACCATACTATGGTATGGGTACACATAAAAAACTTTTAAAAGTATCAAATATGTGATAAAGGAGTGGGTCCCAAATTGTACGGAGGAAACAATGTTTGCAAGTAGGAGGGTGGTGGGTAGGTAGGCCTACCTTGAGGTCGGAAAATTATTTTTGGCCCTGGTGTCTGCAAAGTGCAAATATTTTCCATTGGGATCTATAGGGTGAATAATTTTTATCATGGACCTGACATGCATGTTGTTTACTGTTATCGATATTTATCGATATCGGTATGAAATAATCGGAGACTCGAACAGTTAGTGGTTCTTTAACGTTTTGGTAGCCACGGTGCGGTCAAGGTCGAATACCATCAGTGGGGTATCATTTAGCAACAACGGTCACGCGGATTTGTTTAGCGTAATGTCCATCAATCAGCTGTATCCATTACCATTAACTGATTAAGTAACTAATTAACACACAAATAAGCCAAAATACCACACTGTTTCTGACAATTATCCAATAGGACTATCACTAACCGATATATAGACTAAAGTTAAAGTTCTCTGTCAGAAATATCGGTAACTCGAAATTAGATGATGCACTTCCTGGGTGAATACAACTTCCGGTCGCAAATACCGGTACGATGAAGCCGGTCATTTTGTTATGAATTCAAGTTATTTTGAAGCATACAATTTTAACTTAAAGAAATAGAAATGACCATTTTAAACAAACACACTAATCTTCATATACCAGTATACAGTACTGAAGACAGTGTGCCTATGTCCAACCACAGGAGCCTGGAATTTGGTTAAAAACCCTCTTTTATTGGCGGAACCAGCACCCGGGACCTGTGGTCGCGGGTTCAAAGTTCAAGTTCAAAAGCTTTATTTATAAAGTCAGGCATTTTAAATTACAAACATGAGCATTAAGCTCTTAACTGACTTGTAAAACAATGAATATGTACATAAACAGTAACGTGAATAAAACACAACCTATCTGAAAAATAAATTACATGTATATTAGCTAAAACTTTGTAAAAGACGAGTAAAATCCCTGAGGACAGGTAGCCCTGACTGGATCAAAAGCGTAAGACACAAATTTGTATATTCATATACGGCACAGTAATGTGCACAACAAGTCCATATTTCATTCCTGGATAACACGTTTTGTTCCATTCAGAGATACCTGACCAGAGAGTGCGGATTAAAATACAAAACATATGCATATAATTTGGATATCCTACAGGCACTGCATTTACATTTAAAACCATTCCAGGTTTGTAACATACATTCAAAGTCTTTCATCGTCTCTGCGTCTCTGCGGTTCTTTAGGAGAAAGTCATAATCAGATGTGTAGTCATTATAGATAAAACGAAAGGCTCTCTCCTGAATTTTCTCCAGCCTGTCCGTAGAGGACACACTGCAGAAATGCCAGCCCTTACCAAAAACTGCTAACCTAAAACCACATTAGATCTAAGCGGATTTCTAATCTGAATGCCAACGTAGAACTAATGTAGAACTAATGTTGTAATTTAACTGTCAAAAGTGAGATGGGCGGAGCTTAAAAACTAACATATTGCACATGTGGTCAGGTTAGCCGATATATATGCACACTAGTTATACGTTGGAAAATTCTCAACCAAATTTCTAACGTAGAAATAACGTGCAAATTTGCTAAACATAAAGCATATGTGCAATTGTATAGCTCTTAAGAGCTGTAAAATTGCACATATGCTGTATGCTAGAAAATTAGCACGTTAGTTCTATGTTAGTAAATTTCACATCAGGAATGTATAAAAATGCCACATGTGCAGGCAGGTTATCAAATTAACTTTAAAGTAATTATACATACGTCCAGCTGGGTAACAATTTGTGAAAAAAAAACACACACAAACAATATATCATACCATACGGTATTGCTTTTAAAAACTATATAAATACATAAAATATACATCACATACACTGCAATGTTCATGTTAACTGCTCTTCATGGAATATTCCAAATAACTGTAAAAATCACTTCGATGAAAACTGCCATAAATTGTTTATTTCCTACAATTCATTCATTTTGTAAATAGATTCGCACATTTGTTCTGTCTAATTACTAACTAGAATCCATAAACAATAGCAGAATTTAGATTATTTGATGTGATGGTCCATCATTATTTATTCTAGAAATAAGATTGATAGTATTTGAAAATAAAATTTAAATCAACTTTAATATACATGTAGTCTACCTGGTTGATAAATTAGATATTAGAACACGCAGTAAAGGCACACAAGAGACCATATGCCCTTAAAACTGCCATGATGTGCGAATGAGATATGAAAACTGACAACAGATTCTATATATTATTATACATGAATGAATAACTGAATAATTATAAATTGACCCTTAATTTCAATGTAAAAAACATAATACTATCATTATGAAATGTTTAAGGTTCAATTTTGGAAAGGAAATTGACAAAAGTCACGATTTTCTCGTGTCTTCAATTCTTAACTGTTATTTTAAATGCATGCAGGCACTTACCCTGCCATGAACAAAAAACAACGAGGTTTTAATTCACCAAACAAGAACAACTTATCCTATCAGTCCCACATAAAACAAGCAGCTTTAACTTGGGAATTGTAAACTCCAAGTGAATTGAACAGAATACTAGGATCCAGGGAAGTTCTTATCAGGGCCATAAAATCCTTTAGCATAGGAGTCCTGGTCTGAACTGGGGATAAAACCCAGATGTGAAAGTCATTAAATGGTCCATACATGCCTGGGGATTTGTGTCCAGAAAGCATTGGCCGAACTAAATTTCTAATCTCTAACCTGCACTAACTTAGTCTAAGTTACATTTTTGGACACACCATGGGCAGACTGGGAGAAATCTATACCCAGTATGAATACTAAGCTATGCTAATGTGAGCAATGAGGTTAGAAATATTTTGCACACTAGATCTAATATGCTGCTAATGTAGCAGGGGTGATTAACATACGAAACTAACATAATGCTAAGCTGTTCTAACCTGTTTCTACCCAAATCACAAGTGCAGTTTCTGTACGGGAGGTAAGAGGGCAGTAATTAAAATTTGAGAGGATGAAAGATTTGAAGATACATTTTTTGCGTGAGACGGTCAGCATATGTCCAAGTCTCTTTAAGACATTTAGCTGCCTTGATGCCTTTGAACATAGCGAATCAATGTGAGTGTTAAACGTCAATTTACTGTCCAGAGTTATACCGAGTAATTTCACTTCCTCGATACATGGGATAAGATGTGAAGCATTTATGCCAGTTATAGATTTACTTTTGGGACCCAATGATATTGCTTGGAACTTCTCTGGATTTGCCTTCATGCCATTTAGTGCGAACCACTCAATGAGATGAAGGCTATCAGATTCCAGAGTGCTCCGAACTACATCAGGGTCCTTGTGAGAGAAGGAAATTGTGTTATCGTCTGCATAATTATAAAGGGAGCAGTCCTTCACAAAGCCAAAAATGTCATTCAGAAAGATGTTAAACATGGTTGGGCCCAGTATGGATCCCTGTGGTACACCCTTGGTGATGCACCTCCAGGAACTCACACTGGAGCCAAGTTTAACGCATTGTCTGCGACCAGAAAGATAGCTCCCCATATTTTCACAAAGATTATATGCACGTAGTTTCTCTAACATAAGATCATGAGGTAGGCAATCAAAAGCCTTTGAAAGGTCCATCATTACAGCGGCAACACTTTCATGCTTGTCAAGTGCCCTGCGCCAGTCTTCAATGGCACTTAACATTACGTCACTGCATCCATGATGCTTCCTAAAAGCTGAGAGAGCGGGGTTAAAAATAGATTCAAAATGCATTTGTAGCTGTGAATTTATCGCTTTCTCAAATAATTTTGATATAGTAGGTAAAATACTAACAGGCCTGTAGTTTTCCTTACTCAAAATATCATTTTTCTTGTGTATAGGTGTCACTTGAGCAACTTTAAGGCTATCCGGGAAAGCAACGACAGACAGAGAGTGGTTAAAAAGATTACTCAAAGGCACGTGGATTGCTGAGTTACATATTTTCAGCATTTTTGCTGAGATACCATCAATGCCAGTAGCCTTTTTTGAGTTTAGCTTACGTATCTCTTTGGAGAAGAACTCTTCAGAGATTGGTTTCAGGCTAAAAGTCTCTGGCGAAATACAGTTCTCTTTGATTTTGACGATGCTTGGATGTTCCTTATTTACAGGATGGTTCATGGGTATATTTGATGCAACGTCAATAAAAAATGAGTTGAAAATTTCACATACAGATTGTTGGTCAGTAATTAACTCACCATTTTCCAGTAATAATGTACTTGTTTTGGCTTTAAAGCCCTTATTTGTCAGAAATGGTTTGACAGTTGGCCAAAAATCAGCAGATTTTGGGCCATCTGAACATTTGTCATTAAAATACGACTGGATGCTTTCCTTCTTGATACGTGTGACCAGATTTCTTTGTTTACGGTAAAGTTCCCAATTTTTATGTGATCTGTATTTAAAATAGCGTTTCTGTAAGAATCTTTTCTTATAGATAGCTTTTCTCAAAACCTTATTCATAAACGGGGCCGGGTTTTTATGTGGCCGCCTTGTTTTAACAGGGATGTGCTCATCAATGACATCAAGAAGAAGCCTTTCATGCATCCAGTATATATCATTGATATCATCAAATCCATATGCTGCATGGAACGGAATCTTCGTGATGTCCTCAATGAGCGCATCAGTTTTTAGAGATTTGAAACTCCTATAATTTATAGGATCTTTACGAGGTAAAGCCACATTGCTTTCAGTTGAAAGGAGATTAAGTTATGTACATCACTTATTCCCGTACAGAAGTTTAGATGATGGAAGCATAAATTTGCTTTGTTTGTCAGAATGACATCATTTAAGGTTGGATTTGCGTTTTTTGTAAAACACGTAGGAGTTTTAACAATATTTTTCAGAGATAAAACCTTTAAAAGTGCGGAAAAATTTGTGCATTTGGATGAGTTTAACATATCTATGTTAAGGTCACCAATATATAAAAGGTTGTCATATTTTGTGGTGTGTTTGTCACATATTAATTTGAAATCATTTTCAAAAGTCTTTTTTGACATACATGGTGGTCGGTATAATCCTGAGAATAGCCATTTTGCTCTGTTAACTTGAACCTCAACCATGATGGATTCTATGTCTTTAAATTCAAGATTAGGTTTTCGACCACCAGGTATGTCAGATCTTAAATATGCAACAATGCCACCGCCCTTAGCGGTTCGATCTTTACGCCAGAAATGATATCCTTCTACATCCCTGAACTGGGCATCTGGGAAACTACTGTCAAGTTTAGTTTCACTTAAAAAGAGTAAATCAACAAGATTATTTGAGAGAATATTTCGGATATCAATATATTTGTATCTCAGACTGTTTATGTTGAGATAAGCGACTTGAAAGTTTCTTGGATTTTTGTGTCGAAGTTCCTTTAGTTCATCGAATATACACGGTGTAGATGATGAATTTGAAGATGTCGAAATGTCCACAAGATCTACATCAGAAAAGTCAGTTTCTTCAGAATATGATACAGTTGATGTTAATGATGAATTAAAATAAGGCATCTGTTGTAGGCCTTCCACACATGCTCTACATGTCCATTTTGTGTTTCGGTCGTGTGTTGAAATGAGCAATGGCCTCCCATCCGAACACTTTATATGAGATCTAAGGTTGCAGATATTGCACGGAATATAAAGCTCGGCCCTTGGAACAGCTCTTGAGCATACTGCACATGGATTTCTTATCGGCCCTGGGTTTGGGCACTGACCACACAGTAAGATGTTTAAAACAAGAGTCAGCTGTCTAATAGACACATTTCGAATACCACTACCAGTGCTGTGTGTTGTTGTCTTCCTTGAGCACAAATATTTGTTTCGGATATTTGTGTCATTTATGGTTTGTGGGAATATCTGTGATATGCCGAAAAGGCCAGATGAGTTTTCCATAAAATACAAACTGCTGGTTCCGCCAATAAAAGAGTGTTTTCCCCGGGTGCTGGTTCTGCCAATAAAAGAGTTTTTTTTTTTACCAAATTCCAGGCTCCTGTGGTCCAGCACTGAAAACTCTACATACAGAATACAGGCTATATATACTGGTACTGCAGCAAAAGCTAGGTGTCATCTTCGTATGTTTTTCAAGAGTTATCTATCCTGGAAATGCGCTACAATATAACCGTCTGCATCTTTCCGCCCGCATTCTGTTTAACTGTAAATATGTTCATAGTCCCATCAGTCTGTTGCATGTAAACCTAAGTATTCCGTGCCCATTTCCAATTTAACACTGTTTCGGAGTCGAATCTGCACTGATTGATGACAATCTGGGATGTCTATACACTCCGGTAATACCAAACTTTTGCCATAAACCTGGAATGGAACATTCACAAAGCCAGTACACAGTCACCGGTGATATTTCAAAATCAAATTTTCAAAACCATTTATGTATTTTAATTTGTATAAACATTTTATAATTAAATGTTAGGATTCCACAATTTTGAAAAGTTGACAACTCTATATCTCAGACTCTCTGTAATGTATTGTATAATTATATTAAATGTACACAATACAACCAATCTTTTATGCATTCCCTGCATCAGTGAGAATGCGCAGCAAACCAATTTTTACATTGTTATGCAGCCCAATCAGACATCACACATTTTATCCCATATTAAATGTGATTTACTCAATCTCACACATTCGGAACCATAGACTGCGAATTTCAAATTATTTTGTGGACAAAACAACCTTGCCATCTTCAATGCAATAATATATCTGCATGCTGTTACACATAGTAAGATTTATATAACCACAATTTATAACACAATTCCGGAAAAAAAAAAAATATATATATATATACGATTACAGCGCATAGATCGTCACTCTAATCAGCTAAAATATGACCACCATCCATGTCATGTCCTGAGGCATAACATGCCATTGTCCATTCGATTTGGTTATTGAGTTAATGCATGAATCTGTAATGCTATAATGTCTTGGACAGTGTTCGCGCTGTCGGTAGCCAAATTAGCCAATGGCTAATCTTTTTCGAATTTGGCTAATAAAAATTTCATTTGGCTAAACTTTTGGCTAAACTTTTTTTAACCCAAATGGAAACTGAAAGCATGATTTTTTGGCAAGTGGGTTTTCGTTGTGAACGATCTAGTCCGAACACATCGTAAGTGGGAATATATTGTCGACTGTACAAAGGGAAACCCGATCGCGGACAGTACAAAGGAACCCGTCACTCTGCACGAAACAGCAACAGGTCATTGTTTTACATTTAATCCGCTAATCCCACATTGTCTGTCTGGTCACTGGCAGGGCTCCTGCACAAGGCATGTTTATGGTAACATTGTTTTATGACCGTCAAGGTTTATGAGCACCAATTGTAAGACAATAGCTTAATCAGCCAAATGTGAATCACGACAGATATTTTGTGGCTATTTGTCGTCAATGCCGATGCATTCAAAACAATATGCATGCTTTTACGACAGATTGTAATTTGATAATGGCGTAACAATATTAAGTTATCAGTTTCCAGATGTCACTTCGATATTTTCGCAAGGATAATTAATATTTAATGATTTAAAAAAAGATATTGATATAAAACAAAAAAATAATGTAATTATAAAGGACAATCCCGGGTTACCTACCCCCCCCCCAAATCGTTCTTTCACATAAAGATTAATAAATGTTTAATAAATGATATATATATAAATATTTTTAGTTCATCAAAATCAGTTAAATTATTGTGTATTTTACCTGTGACTGTTAGATTTGACGTTGTAGTCATTAATTGTGAACCGACCAGAAAACGATGATTTTATTTGGCCATAGTTTTTTTAATTTGACCAAAAAACATTTGGCTAAAGTTTTTTTCATTTGGCTAATATAATTTTCATTTGGCTAAACTTTTGGCTAAAGTTTTTTTCGGTCCAGCGCGAACACTGGTCTTGGAGGCTTCAAGATATTTTAACTTCAGCAAAGGTTCAAATTCAATATGGCTGCTCATAAAAATTTAGGCGGTTCGCACCTGAATACGACAGCAACGCAGATGACCATACACCTCTCGCTTACGAGAAGCGCCACCTTCAACGCTTCCGTCTTTCACCAGTAAGGGAAAGCACTTTAACTCTCATATCCTCTGCATGGTCAAACATTTCAAAGAATATTGATCCTAGGTCTCCCATAGCAGTTGAGGCCTCTGCAGAATGAGGTTCCCAGAGGGTGAATTTAGTAACGCTAGCCCACTGTGTGGGATAGTGTCACTTAGTTCACACTCTAGGGATATCATTCTGCAAATGTCAGAAACACTATATCCAGGCTTGGGGCTAGCATCACTAAATTTACCCCTGGGACCTCATTCTGCATTATATACAGGCCTCATCTGCTATGGGAGACCTTGACACAGATTTAAATTCCCGGATGGTGAAGATGGTGATGTGCACCTATTGTGCACCTCGATTATGCAATGTGCCATCTGCTAATTTCGGGATAGAGAGAAATTAAACTAAAAAAGAAAAAGAATCTTTGTGAAGAAGTTTCTAAAGAAATAAGAAAAAACTTGTTTAATAATTTGATAATATGATACTTTCCAGAGAAGATGAGACCTAAGCAGAATGAGGTGTCCAGAGGGTTAATTTGGTGATGCTAGCCCATTATGCGGGATAGAATCACTAAATTTACCCTCTGGGACTTCATTCTGCAAATGTCCAGCACCATATTTTGAGGCCTGAAACAATTTTCTAATAACATTGGAGATCCCTCAAATCACAAAGAATTCCCATGTCAATTTTCTTTTGTTCAGTCTTAGCTGGGTGAACAAGCCTTGAAATAGTGTGTCTGTCATTTGCAGTTTCGCTGACCCACACAGCGGGGGACAAGCGTCAATAACTTCTTCTCCCTCTGGGGACCTCATTCTGCTTGGGCCTCATCTTCTGGGTAGTATCTACAGTCTCAAATTAACATTGTTTTTAGTTTCTTTTTCCCTTCTGTTGAGTTTCTATATTCCAAATTGCAGAAAATGCATAATCTAGGTGACTAATGGGTGAACATATCACCAACATCAAATGGGGAACTTCAATCTGATCCTAAGTCTCCTACAGCAGTTGATGCCTCAGCAGAATGAGGTTCCCAGAGGATGAATTTGGTTAGTCTAGCCCGCAGTGTGGGATAGTTTCACTAAATTCACCCTCTGGGGACCTCATTCTACAAATGTCAGACAACCATATCCAGGCTTGTGACTAGCATAACTAAATTCACCCTCTGGGGACCTCATTCTGCATGGCCTCATCTGCTATGTGAGACCTAGACACAGATTTAAGTTCCCAGATGTTGAAGATGGTGATATGCACCCATTGGGCACCTCGATTATGCAATGTGTCGTCTGTCGTCTGATTTTGGTTGTAATAGTACTTTAATGTAACATCAAACATCAAATATTTCAGCAAACGATCAAGCCAGATGCAAAGATGTCCAGGTTGGAATATGAGAACCAGATATTTCTGGATGCTTTCCATGAAGATGGACTGTTGATTATGGCAAAGTATGTGTTCTAATCAGAAGAGTGATTATCGGTACTCTGATACATTTGGTGCATTTATTTTGTAAACTTTTTTTAAGTTTCTTTGCACTCAAGTCCATTATGAGGGCTCCTCATCCGTTTGCAGCTCAGTTGTTATAAATTATTATCAAAATCCACCGATAAATATGCATTCCACTACTTTATTAATAATAATATAGACAAGTATGAAAGCTGGCTAATTCAGATTCAACTGGACTCCCACTACTACCACTCGTCTCAAGCCCTATTTCAGTATAAAACATGCACCAATTGTAAAAATATTTATTCCTCTCAATCAATTAGATATACTCTCTTGAACACTGAAACTCCTTAATGATTTGCCAATTTTTGCGATGCCAATCACTTTGAATTTCCCAACAATGCCGAATTAAAAAAGCTGATGAGTTGCCATCCGAGTCTCAAAAAATATTTAGAAGCAAAGGTTGGTTATGAATATCAATCTTGGATGGCTATTCGTCAATCTTACACAGGAGCTTTCCATACTTCTCTGTTATTATTAAAGTAATGATATTAGTATTTGTTGGCCTATTTTGGTAATAATTTGTGCTTTGCAGCAAGAGTGTAGTGATTTGCTGAGTATATTTGCCTATTTGATCTCCTTTATGAGGTGACAGCTAGGGTTTTGCTAGAGGAACAGCGGGTCTCTTTTAGGATCCCTTTCCCCCTAACCCAAATTTCCCCTCCGACACATTCCCCTGTCTGATCCACAGACTACAGTAATGCCCTAAGTAATCAACCTCTTAACCACAGCAGAATTATGGGTAACTTTTCAGTATTTAGTCGGAAATATGGCTTGTTGCCATTCATCTGAAAGCTCTCGGGGAGAGCTTTCTGATGAATGGCAACAAGCCATATTTCCGACTAAAGCCTGAAAAGTTACCCATAATTCTGCTGTGGTTAAGAGGTCGATTACTTAGGGCATTACTGTAATTTCTCATGGAAAGCGGACATTGTAAAAAGCCACTTGTTTGATTCTGCCTGGTTAAATCATGATTAAGTTATCAAATGTTCTTATGCCGATTTGAACTGATTATTGATGATGTAGATTAGATTTCGGGTGATATTTGATTCGGAATATTTCATGATATAAAATGTTTTAATTTGGATATAAAAATAAATTGCAATTTTTAACAGTTTCATCGATGCATTGTTGCTGCGGTACAGGAACATTGTCTACACACTTAATTTACTCACAGATTTAACTTAATGGTTTTGGTAAAAATTTCTACTTCCCACAGGGACAAGCCTACAGTAATCCCCTAAATAATTGACTCCTTAACCACAGCAGAATTATGGGTAACTTTTTAGGATTTAGTTGGAAATATGGCTTGTTGCCATTCATCGGAAAGCTCTCACTGAGAAGAAATTGATATACTTCGTCCATTAGCATAGTTTTATTGTTGGTCTTTAGAAATGGAGAAATGGTGTACAAGTAGTGGTAAAATTTATCCCCTCATAAAGTACAGATCCCCATGTAAAGTAGAATTAAAACAGCATGTTTTCGACATACCCATATTCCCACTTTAACTGAATTGATAAATAGCTGTCTATGACAATATATATATATATATCAATATATCAATAACCATTTTATCAACAGGGGCCTTGGGGTGGACAGAGTGATGCTCAGCTTCCTAGAGGTTTATAGTGATCCTGCTAACTTAGTGTTAGTACTCAACACTAGTACTAAGGAAGAGGTATGTATTTCATGATATAGAAAATACACCCATCCATCCATCCATCCATCCGTGGGTCTATCCGTAGCAGCTTCCTCAAGGTTTATAGTGATCCAGCTAACTTAGTGTTAGTTCTTAACACAATACTAAGGAAAAGGTATGTATTTCATAATATACAAAATACATCCATGCATCCATTCGTGAGTCTATCCATAACAGCTTCCTGGAGGTTTATAGTGATCCAGCTAATTTAGTGTTAGTTCTTAACACAATACTAAGGAAACGGTATGTATTTCATAATATACAAAATACATCCATGCATCCATTCGTGAGTCTATCCATAACAGCTTCCTGGAGGTTTATAGTGATCCAGCTAATTTAGTGTTTAGTTCTTAACACAATACTAAGGAAAAGGTATGTATTTCATAATATACAAAATACATCCATGCATCCATCCATCTGTGAATATATCTGTAGCAGCTTCCTGGAGGTTTACAGTGATCCAGCTAGCATGGTGTTGGTGCTTAATACCAGTAATAAGGAAGAGGTATGAATTTCATGATATAGAAAATACATCCATCCGTCCATCCATCCGTGAGTTTATCGTAACAGCTTCCTGGAGGTTTATAGTGATCCAGCTAGCATGGTGTTGGTGCTTAACACCAGTATTAAGGAAGAGGTATGTATTGCATCATATAGAAAATATATCCATCCATCCGTATATCAGTGATTCTGTTCATAACAGCTTCCAGGAGGTTTATAATGATTCATCAAGCTTGGTATTATTGTTTAACATCGTACCAACCAAGGAAGAGATATGTATTTCATAATATAGAAAATACATTCATCCGTCCATCCATAAGTGAGTCTATCTGTAACAGCATCTTGGAGGTTTATAGTGATCCTGCTAGCTTAGTGTTAATACTCATCACCAATACCAAGGAAGGGGTATGTGTCCATGATATAGAAAGTATATCCAATTGTCCATCCATCCATCAGTGAGTCTGTCCGTAATAGCTTCTTGATGGTTTATAATGATCCAGCTAGCTTGTTGTTGGTGCTTAACACCAGTATTGATGAATAGGTATGTATTCCATGATACAGAAAGTATATCCATCCATCTGTCTGTCCGTCTGTCCATCAGTGATTCTGTCAGTCACAGCCTCTTGGAGGTTTTAGTGATCCATCAAGCTTGGTGTTGGTGTTTAACACCAGTACCAAGGAAGAGTTATGTATTTCATGATATAGATAATACATCCATCTTTCCATCCATCTATCTTTCCATCATCTATCCATCCATCCATCCATCCATGCGTGAGTTCATCCGTAACAGCTTCCTCGAGGTTTATAGTGATCCAGCGATAGAACCCGAAGCCACGACAAATAGTTTTCATGGCTGGCTCAACCGATTATCGTGGCTGGTTATCTAGCTAAGCCGGCTCAGTCACGACGTTCATGGTTGACGAAATATGGCGGCTCAGCCGGCTGAGATGTTATCATTTAGCGTCTTTTCGTTTCCGAAATGTTTCTAATCCCCTGTTACCGGTTATAGACGCTGTTTTTTTTAGCGTTTGTGGTGAACCCGTAAAATTCCAGATCACACATAATCTTTTGATGTTGGGCATTTCCATTATGGTGAAAATTCACGAAGGACTGGCATGGATATACTGTGTAGTTTCCCATCTAATCGGTATAAGTAGTTACATTGGGACTTCTGTCGACTTCAGACTGCTATCATAACTGCCATCTTGCGATATATGCATGCATCATTGAATGATGAACCCGTAGTAATGAAATATAATATTTCAAACTATAATTTTCTATTCTATATGTGCATATATTGACAAATGCCAGCGATGTCTGAGAATGGGTGTTGTCGATATAAACAATTTATATTTTAACCCTTTCAATACCGAATGGATGTGCCCAGTCAGTTATATGAAAGCATGCATTGGGATAGTCTATTCCATATTAAGGGGCCCGCTGTTCTGATTATATAACAACTATGCCGTGTCCATGCGAGTATATGCCAATATGCCAAAAGATTTGAAATCGCATCGAATCTCTAATCAAATCCTTGTCTCGAGTGCTTAGAGAGTGAAGATATGGAACAGTTGGGAAATGCTTTAATTGCTTGTCATAACAAATCGAAAACATCATAATGATAAGAGATCGTGAATGGATCTTCATATGTTCATTAGGGCTGCCCCGATTCAGACCTTCACAATGAAATACGAATCACGATTTTACTGTCACGATGCAATGCGTATCGCGATGCAAATTTTAGGCAACTGACTGTTGTGAAAACTGGATGAACCACTTAATCATTTTTAGTATGTATATTCTCATCAGCGTATTCATTGAAGTAAATTACAAGACCTAACTAAAATGACCAAGATGCATGGCCAGGTATTAGAAGTAGACTATAATAGCTAATACAGTCGCCAAAGCTGCCCAGATGGGAAGTTTTGAGTGGAAAAATTTGGATCTCTGACTATTGATAACTCTGCATACATGAATTGTTCATGCATTGGATTTCTCCCTTTTCAATTCGGTGCATTATATTGTGAACTTTAAAACGTGATGTATCAGAGTCACAAAAATCGTGGCAGCCCTAATATTCATGCAGCTCATTTTCTTCATAAATACTAATGGATGGATGGGAGTAACTCTATAATATGCTTAGGAACTTTCACATTCGGCAAACTTTGTCAGTCTTCATGTTGTATACTGACATCTTACATTATGAATTCCTTGACCTTTTGCAGTAAACCGAACGGAGACTGTCAAGGGTTGCTGAATGATTTTGTATGTAATTCAAATATCATATGCAACTCCTGGAACCCCACAGCCCAAAATTCTGATCAAATTTTAAAGAAAATACAGCCAACATGTTCAGAAGTTGTGACCTATGCGCTCAGCCAAAATCTCTGCTGTTGTTCACTAATTTCTTTTGATTGATTGATTGATTAATGAAACCAGACCTAGCAACTCTTAGTTTCATATTACAAATACATTTATAGAAATTCAATTAAATGCGGTTTATATGGTAATCTTTGACTACAAGGCTTTTATGTAATCTTTAACTATATAGGATCAAATTGAATCCCCACATTTATAACTAGATCAGTATAAAAAGCATCTGCCATAGAGATATGAGTTCAAAAACTCATAAATGTAATAATGTTGGAGCTTCTACATAGGCTGTGAGTCGGTGCCATTCTGATCTTACCTGTTGAGTAAAAAGTTTTTCCTCATATCCTCTGCTTTAGTCACGACTTTAATTTCCCTGTGTTGTCATATCAAATCGATCTTCGATGACAACAAGAAAAGTGGTGAAAATAAATTACGAACTTTTAGGCTTTTTAAAGATAACTATTCTATGGAGAAATATCTTATTGGAACAAAATGTGTGGATGATAGAATGCGTTTTACAAGGCTAAGGATTAGTAACCACAATTTATCCATTGAAAAAGGTAGACATTTCAAACCGAAGAAGAAATCCGTTGAAGATCGAATATGTTTACATTGTCCGATCAAACAGAAACTGGATGAAGATGAATTTTATTTTATAATGAAATGTCCGTTATATGCTGATTTGAGAAATGAACTATATGAAGTAATGAAAGTGCAATATAATTGATTTAGCGCTATGTCAGAAACTCGGCAATTCAATTTGTTTCTCAAAAATGAAAAACCAGATTTTTTTTATAAAATGAGATCCCAGCAGTAGCAACTATATGTAGAGTAATAATCAACCAAACTGCATGGTTGGATCCTATACATGTATATAAATGTATACAAGGTAGTTTTCATTTTGAAGTATTAAGAGGCACTTATATATATATTATATTGTATACGAAATACTAAATAACTAATTATATATTCAATGAAATAACTACATCGCTTGTTGTATATTACTTGTTGTATTTAATTAATATTGTTATTGTGTGCATACTGCCTTACATGGTGTTTTATGCTAATAAATGTTATGTTATGTTATATGTACACTGCATTGAAACATGCTTGCTGTCTCTACAGAAGATGGACAGACAGATCCTACTCTTTTATATATACAGGTATATAGATACCTTATCTACAATTTCTGTCTAATAATGACTCAGTCAAAAATGACTAAAGCCCTCAGACTAAACTTCTGCTTTGTTTCTACATTGATAGGAATATTTTATTGAGAGACTTGAGCAGAATGGCGTGAAACCGTTACCAAAGAGTATCACTAATGAATACAGCGCTAGTGACAGGTGAGGATATATTTTATCTCAATAATTGAAATCACTTGCTCGCAGGCCTGGAAATAGTGTGTCTGTCATTTGCAGAATGAGGTCCCCAGAGGGTGAGTTTAGTGATGCTATCCCACACAGCATGCTAGCATCACCAAATTTACCCTCTGGGGACCTCATTCTGCTTAGGCCTCATCTTCGGGGAAGTATCAACATAATGTATAGTCTCAAATTAACACTGTTTTTAGTTACTTTTTCCCTTATGGAAAGTTTCTATATCCCCTAATTTGCAGAAGATAAAATGCATAATCAAAGTGACTAATGGGTGAACATCACCAACTTCAACTGGGGAAATTCAGTCTGATCCTATGACCCCCACAGCAGTTGAGGCCTCATGCATAATCAGGTTCCCAGAGGGTGAATTTGGTGATGCTAGCCCACCATGCAGGCTTGCTTGTTCACAGTGAATCCTCCATTGGTCACCCAGAGGTCCCAGTTAAGAGGTAGCATCAAATTTTTTATTATATTATCCTGCCAGGAAATTCACAAAATAGAAATGAAAACAATACTGTGCCGAATCGCATTATGACAACTTCCAAAACTAGTTAAAAAGTCTCCCGGCAGTATATCATTAAATTTCTTTTTGCATTCTGAAAACCATACTTGGACTCCAAATAAATAAATTACTTTTATAATTTTGACGAAAATGTACTCGCACTGTCAACTGTTTACAAACGGATGCTACTCCAGAACTTTGAACTTTGCCTATGGGTTGGGTATAATTTAGGAATCGGACAATTCCCCGGAATCAGCCATCTTGTAGTCGCCACGAAGCGATTTCGCTTATATACAAGAGAATAACTAAGTCATCTGACCTATATGTTTGATTCCTATTTTCAGACGATATTAAAATAAAATCATGAATAAATACTGGTGTATGTTGAAACGTGCACCAGAGCTTTAAATAATGCAAAATGAGACCGTAAAATTATGGTTTGTTTACCCTCTAATTTATTATCTGAACATCTCTCCAAATAAATGAATAGGAAGCAAGTAACTACCTGTTAACAAGTATCCTGTTATCAAAGCATTAATCCATTAAAGACATATTATGTGGTTATTTCAGTGGATCGAAATGATAGGTGAGTACCCAGTACTGTCATCAATTTGGATATAACACAATTTAAACACATATGATAATGATGAGCTTATTCTCTGTTCCGTTTTGACCATCCCCAAAGAAGTGTTCCACATCACTTTAACTCTTTTTGTCCCCGACGTTCCATTGGAGGATTATAGTAATGACCCTCATCCATCCGAGTGTGTGTCCGTCCATGCACCCGATCCTGTATTCTGGTCAATTTTTTAAAACTTGGCACATATATCAACCAGCATGGGAACCTGCGCACCATTGATTTTGAGTTCGGTCGGACTCACTTGGGAGGAGTTATTGCCCTTTTTGGACATAGAATTATAAATCCTGGGATGCATATTTTGTCCAAGCTTGTATTCTGTCATCTTCCAGTCAATTTTTTAAAAACTTGGCACAGATGTCAACCAGCATGGGAACCTGTGCACCAGCGATTTTGAGTTCAGTCAGACTCATTTTGGCAGAGTTATTGGCCTTTTTCGACATAGAATCGTACATCCTGGGACACATCTTTTGTCCGAGTTTTTATTCCGTCATTTTCCAGTAAATTTTTTTAAAACTTGGCACAGATATCAACCAGCATAGGAACCTGCACATCTGCGATTTTGAGTTCGGTCAGGCTCATTTTGGCAGAGTTATTCCCTTTTTCAACATAGAATCGTACATCCTGGGATGCATCAATTTTTTTTAAACTTCGCACATATGTCAACCAGCATGGCAACCTGAACATCTGCAATTTTGAGTTCAGTTGGAGTCATTATGGCAGAGTTATTGTTATTTTTCGACATAGAAATGACCTTTTCTCGACACATTGAAGATGTGCAACATATTTATTGAATATTCACTTTGTATCATATTGGTGTAATCAATTCCTCCTAAAATTTGTAGTCTAGGGATCTGAACCTACCACCTTCATCGGGGGGACCTTTTATTACACTAAATACTCATTGAGTAGTTTCATTAGGAAACATTTCCCATTAATCGTTAGTAATCCAGCAATTGTATTTTCTATTTATACATCTGCCGTGCGCTCATTTTTCAAGAATACCCCTCCAAATGAATAATAAATTGACTCTCTTCCAATGTATACTTTTATAATTTAATATTGAAAGGCTTAATGAAATCAAAAAGAAAACTTGAAAATTATCAGAAATAACAAAAGGAAAAATCAAATGTTGAAATTAATCGACTCCTTAACCACAGCAGAATTATGGGTAACTTTTCAGAACTTTTCAGGATTTAGTCGGAAATATGGCTTGTTGCCATTCATCGGAAAGCTCTCCCCGAGAGCTTTCCGATGAATGGCAACAAGCCATATTTCCGATTAATCCTGAAAAGTTACCCATAATTCTGCTGTGGTTAAGGAGTTGATTACTTAGGGCATTACTGTAGCTAAGTTTAGAATTCATTTTGTACAGAAAGGGTTAAACGGACATGACTCATTCGAGCTTCCAAATTCTCACTACATAATTTGGAAGGAGGTATAAGATATGTTGACAACTACATGAAATATTGATAAACCTGCTTCATATGCTCTGATACCTTCCATGGTCACAGCTATTTTCTAGCTGTTTTCAATTTTCAAGTGAAATAAAAGCTCTTTATTTCTAACATAGGAATAGACTTAACACGGAATGTTCTTTTCTGTTCCATGCAGTGCAAATGGCTGTTTGGGACCCAAATATCGTGTTCAAAGTTGTATTTTCTATGACTTCAATGCATTTTTCTGGGACATATAATGCCTGTAGAAAGGTAGTTAATTTATCTTACGACCTATTTCGATACCGGGAAAAATTAAAAAGTGAATATTATTAGTGGTAAATTGGAGTTCAAACCACCATGTGGCTTTAAAATTCTACAATATTCCACTTTATATACACCCATTTGAAAAAATGAGACATATTATGTTATAGTCTCCTTCCATCTAGTTGTTCGCTTTTTTTCATATCCGGATGATAACTTTAGTAAGTCTGAACTGAGTGGAATGAAATTTGGTATGTGAGTTTACTAGCACAAAATACAGGTCAAGTTCAAATTTGGGTTTCGCCTGCCAATTTTCACCAGAGTTACGGCCCTTTTTGTTGGAATTTACACTCAATTTTACTTCCAGATGATAACTTTAGTAAGTCTGAACTGAATGAAATGAAATTTTGTATGTGAGTTTACTAGCCCAAAATAAAGGTCAAGTTCGAATTTGGGTTCCGCCTGCCAATTTTCACCAGAGTTATGGCCCTTTGTTGAAATTACCACAGGCATTTTTTCCACGCCCTAGTGATGCTCTTGTTGTTATATTCTTCAGGCAGAGAATTTACTTGGAAGGTGGTGTCCTGTTTATAACATCTCGCATTCTGGTTGTGGATCTGCTGACAGACCGAGTGCCGATGGAACACCTCTCTGGAATATTGGTGTACAAGGCTCACAGGTAAAGTAATAAGGGTTGACCCTGAGGTACATGACGGGAGTCGCACTGGTGCAACATTAAATATAGGAGAGTCTCCCATAGGGAGCCTCGCATATAAAAGAGAATGCACTGGCTTACTATGGGAGTCTCGCATATATAAGAGAATGCATTAGCACAGAGCAAAATTTCAGGAAGCTCTTGTCATGGAAGGGTTAAATGGGGAATACTGGTTTATGAATGCTCACAAGTAAAGTCATCAGATGATATGCCACAATAAATGCCACACTAAGCGATATGCCACATGGAGGTATGCAGTTGGCAACCACCCAGCTCTTATTTGATCAGTTGTCTGCCTCTGAAGCTGCCATCATCCTTTTTTGCCATAATTCCTATTTTCCCTCAATATAGTTGAGAAAAACAAATTTTTCCCTATCTGTAAATTTTGAAAAACATAATTGCCCAAGAAATTTTGAAAAACAAAATTGCTTTAGAAACAATTTTTGTTTAATAATTATGATCTTATATTGCAGAATAATTGAATCTTGTCAGGAAGCATTCATTCTTCGACTCTACAGGCAGAAAAATAAGGTGAGAGATAACTAATACAATATTCCAGAATTTATTTTGATTCAGATTGATTATTCATAAATTTATAAGGTAAGGAATTGAGTACAAACTCCAGGGAAATATCTCTATCACGGAGAAATTCTGAAACTGGAGTAGCGCTTTCGAGTTTGGTAAATCTTCATCAGTTTGCTTTATGGGTGAATTGTGGATAGGGTCTCCCTTTTAGGGTCAGAAAGCGAGGTCCTGATGAAGATTGGACCAAAATTAAAAATTCTAGACCAGTTTCAGAATTTCTCCATGATAGAGATATTTCCCTGGAGTTTGTACTCAATTCCTTACCTGATTTAACTTGTATAGTCCGGCCGCCAAGTGCCAATATTTCACTGGACCGTGTATAGCATGATAGTCCTTGTGAGCAGTTTATCATCAGTATGCAGTTCCCCAAATATAACAAGGTCTATCGATACTGACTTTGTTGTGTGCAACCAAAAGAATTTAACGATCATTTAAATATTGTAATTTGGTCAGTGGTCACGAATAGTGACAGCCGAAGAAGAGTGTTGTCTCGAAATACATGTATGTCCACCTACTCGGTATCGAAATTACTAATTAATTCTAGACACACAAATTAAGTTATTTTCAAGTGCCCAAATTCACTGGACCGGTATGCCCAAATTAGCCACGGATTAGTCCCTGATAACATGGCCAATATACACCTCTAGTCAATTTGTATTGCGTTCCGGTTTTTATACCTTTTTGATTGATCTTTTATCAATATATTTCACCACATTTTACCAATAAACTTGGTGGTTTAGACAGCCTGTGGTGACAATATACCTGATAGTTATTGTTGCCAATGGTCTTTTGTTGAATACCCACATATACACTGTTGTATTTAGCTCCTATTCAATATTTGAAACATAACTAATTTCCGTGTGACAGTTTCCTATTTTCATGTTACCGGTGGACAACTACGGTGAGATCCTAAATCGAAATAACATGATCCAACGCAGGCCATTTTTTTCTATGTGGCGATGCCTGAGAATCTAAACCTTTTTTTTTGTGGCATCCACAAAAACATTTTGTGTGAGCTGAGCATTTGTTTGTATACAGCAAGTAAAGAGTGTGTGACCCATTTATTACCAAAATCTTAAGTGGCGAGGATTAGTGAGCACTATACCGGTATGTTGTAAGCAACATGTTCGCAGTTTTAACCGAAGTTCACCTAGTGGAGTATACCTGGTGTTGAGCATTTTGCTTATCGCAAACTCTTTGCATACTGTACTGTAATAATTTGGCTTTTGTTTATGTAACACAGCAGATGCACTTTACAATAACATAATATTTAAGCGATATCTATGATTGGTATAAGAACAAAGTCTGTTTATATTTTAATAGTCTTTCTGTTTATGGCGGTTTTAACGGATGTGACTATTTTAACAGCAATACAATTGCAAAGGTCATCTGTGCCTTTAAGGCATTCTCAGAGAACCTCACTTAGTCATTATGTGATTTTCTATGCATTTTCAATCCATTTTCAGACTGGTTTTGTCAAGGCATTCTCCGAGAGTCCACAATTATTTACATCAGGATTTTGTAATGTTGAGAGAATGATGAAACACCTTTTTGTCAAGAAACTCTTCCTTTGGCCGAGGTTCCATTCTAATGTACTTGCATGCTTCGAAAAACATAAGGTAAATTAACAGTAGTTAAACCATAAGGTAAATTAACAGTGGTTAAACCATAAGGTAAATTAACAGTGGTTAAACCATAAGGTAAATTAACAGTGGTTAAACCATAAGGTTAATTAACAGTAGTTAAACCATAAGGTAAATTAACAGTGGTTAAACCATAAGGTAAATTAACAGTGGTTAAACCATAAGGTAAATTAACAGTGGTTAAACCATAAGGTAAATTAACATTGGTTAAACCATAAGGTAAATTAACAGTGGTTAAACCATAAGGTAAATTAACAGTGGTTAAACCATAAGGTAAATTAACAGTGGTTAAACCATAAGGTAAATTAACATTGGTTAAACCATAAGGTAAATTAACAGTGGTTAAACCATAAGGTAAATTAACAGTAGTTAAAACATAAGGTAAATTAACAGTGGTTAAACCATAAGGTAAATTAACAGTGGTTAAACCATAAGGTAAATTAACAGTAGTTAAACCATAAGGTAAATTAACATTGGTTAAAACATAAGGTAAATTAACAGTAGTTAAACCATAAGGTAAATTAACATCGGTTAAACCATAAGGTAAATTAACAGTGGTTAAACCATAGGTAAAATAACAGTGGTTAAACCATAAGGTAAATTAACAGTGGTTAAAACATCAGGTAAATTAACAGTGGTTAAACCATAAGGTAAATTAACAGTGGTTAAACCATAAGGTAAATTAACAGTGGTTAAACCATAAGGTTAATTAACAGTAGTTAAACCATAAGGTAAATTAACAGTAGTTAAACCATAAGGTAAATTAACAGTGGTTAAACCATAAGGTTAATTAACAGTAGTTAAACCATAAGGTAAATTAACAGTGGTTAAACCATAAGGTAAATTAACAGTGGTTAAACCATAAGGTAAATTAACAGTGGTTAAACCATAAGGTAAATTAACATTGGTTAAACCATAAGGTAAATTAACAGTAGTTAAACCATAAGGTAAATTAACAGTGGTTAAACCATAAGGTAAATTAACAGTGGTTAAACCATAAGGTAAATTAACATTGGTTAAACCATAAGGTAAATTAACAGTAGTTAAACCATAAGGTATATTAACAGTAGTTAAAACATAAGGTAAATTAACAGTGGTTAAACCATAAGGTAAATTAACAGTGGTTAAACCATAAGGTAAATTAACAGTAGTTAAACCATAAGGTAAATTAACAGTAGTTAAACCATAAGGTAAATTAACAGTAGTTAAAACATAAGGTAAATTAACAGTAGTTAAACCATAAGGTAAATTAACATTGGTTAAACCATAAGGTAAATTAACAGTGGTTAAACCATAAGGTAAATTAACAGTGGTTAAACCATAAGGTAAATTAACAGTGGTTAAACCATAAGGTAAATTAACAGTGGTTAAAACATCAGGTAAATTAACAGTGGTTAAACCATAAGGTAATTTAACAGTGGTTAAACCATAAGGTAAATTAACAGTAGTTAAACCATAAGGTTAATTAACAGTAGTTAAACCATAAGGTAAATTAACAGTAGTTAAACCATAAGGTAAATTAACAGTGGTTAAACCATAAGGTTAATTAACAGTAGTTAAACCATAAGGTAAATTAACAGTGGTTAAACCATAATGTAAATTAACAGTGGTTAAACCATAAGGTAAATTAACAGTGGTTAAACCATAAGGTAAATTAACATTGGTTAAACCATAAGGTAAATTAACAGTAGTTAAACCATAAGGTAAATTAACAGTGGTTAAACCATAAGGTAAATTAACAGTGGTTAAACCATAAGGTAAATTAACATTGGTTAAACCATAATTTAAATTAACAGTAGTTAAAACATAAGGTAAATTAACAGTGGTTAAACCATAAGGTAAATTAACAGTGGTTAAACCATAAGGTAAATTAACAGTAGTTAAACCATAAGGTAAATTAACAGTAGTTAAAACATAAGGTAAATTAACAGTAGTTAAACCATAAGGTAAATTAACATTGGTTAAACCATAAGGTAAATTAACAGTGGTTAAACCATAAGGTAAATTAACAGTGGTTAAACCATAAGGTAAATTAACAGTGGTTAAAACATCAGGTAAATTAACAGTGGTTAAAACATCAGGTAAATTAACAGTGGTTAAACCATAAGGTAAATTAACAGTCGTTAAACCATAAGGTTAATTAACAGTAGTTAAACCATAAGGTAAATTAACAGTAGTTAAACCATCAGGTAAATTAACAGTGGTTAAACCATAAGGTAAATTAACAGTAGTTAAACCATAAGGTAAATTAACGGTAGTTAAACCATAAGGTAAATTAACAGTGGTTAAACCATAAGGTTAATTAACAGTGGTTAAAACATAAGGTAAATTAACAGTGGTTAAACCATAAGGTAAATTAACAGTGGTTAAACCATAAGGTAAATTAACATTGGTTAAACCATAAGGTAAATTAACAGTGGTTAAACCATAAGGTAAATTAACAGTGGTTAGTTAAACCATCAGGTAAATTAACATTGGTTAAACCATAAGGTAAATTAACAGTGGTTAAACCATCAGGTAAATTAACAGTAGTTAAACCATAAGGTAAATTAACAGTAGTTAAACCATAAGGTAAATTAACAGTGGTTAAACCATCAGGTAAATTAACAGTGGTTAAACCATCAGGTAAATTAACAGTGGTTAAAACATAAGGTTAATTAACAGTGGTTAAAACATAAGGTAAATTAACAGTGGTTAAACCATAAGGTTAATTAACAGTGGTTAAAACATAAGGTAAATTAACAGTGGTTAAACCATCAGGTAAATTAACAGTGGTTAAACCATAAGGTAAATTAACAGTAGTTAAACCATAAGGTTAATTAACAGTGGTTAAAACATAAGGTAAATTAACAGTGGTTAAACCATAAGGTTAATTAACAGTGGTTAAAACATAAGGTAAATTAACAGTAGTTAAACCATAAGGTAAATTAACAGTAGTTAAACCATAAGGTAAATTAACATTGGTTAAAACATAAGGTAAATTAACAGTGGTTAAAACATCAGTTAAATTAACAGCGGTTAAAACAAGGTTATTTAACAGGTAAATTAAATGACTGCTTTATTTGTCAAAGTAATCCATATTCCATCACCGATGGCAAGTTGGAAAATTTTCGGTGGGCTGTAGGCGGGCAGCCCGCCTTGAGAGTGGTTATATTGTTTACTTCTTTCAGTATTTCAAACTGATATTTATACCCTCACTTTTTCAAAGAAAACTGCGGGTTATACTGGATTGTCCATCCCTCCATCCCTCCGTCCATGGGTTATCGGGTTTATTCACAAAAAATATATTCTGTGGATAATCTTCATATAAGAATGATGGTGTATGTTGGCATCTATACAACATTCATAAAAATAGTGATATCGATCGAGATTAATGGCTTTGAGCGTCGGATACACCAGTCGAGTGTTTATAGAGTCCCAGACACAGAGAACAATGCAATGATAACTGGCATCTTCTTGGTCTATTTTAAAAGGACAGAAAATTATAATTCACAAAATTAGTTTGTAGAAGAATCGGACGAAATCCATTGAATACATTCATCATAGATCTATTATGATATTCACTCTACTCGATTAATACATAATATATGATCCATGTCAGTTTTCTGTTAGCTGACCAACCACCGCCTTATATTGTTTTTGTGCACAATTTGCTAGTGTTGAAACGATTAATCGATTAGTCGAAATCGACGCGATTATTAAATTAGTCGATCCCGAAATATGCTAGTCGACTAGTCGAGAAAAAGCACTACCTAAGTGCTATCATGACAGAAGTGCCATTGCATGGCAATATTATCACGTAATCTGTAACAGTTAATACATATTAACTTCTTAGAGCTTATTGCATTGTTCCTTTAACCCAATATACGTACACATAACACTATCATTATACAAGCATAAGGGCCCTGCCCTTGCAAGTTAAACTTTTTGTGGGGTCCTGTTGATATATATATATTATAATTATATTGAATACGAAATAAATCTTATTATTGAATCTTAACGATGCCACTGCCAGTCATGCACGAGCGGTGAACTCCATGACCTGAACTGAACCCAATGTATGCACATGTACCGGTATGCGCGGTTTCTTTTATGTTGATCATCAAAGACACAAAGTGTCGCTGCCAACCGAACACTGTCTAGTTCAATGGGAACAATTGACCAGTGAAAACTTCTAGAGTAATGATGCAACAAAATGGCTTCAATGATATACAAAACATAATTCGCAACATGTCAAGCTGGTAAAGTCAACTCAGTAACTGAATAGATCCTAGATCATTCCAATACCCATACCGCCCCCCCCCCCCACCCACCCCGCGACATGAGGCGCCAATTCAGAGAGACAATAGAACACACCAGACATCTCGTTAGCGAGACTTACTAACGAGACTTGCCTATTTATTTCCTGGTTACCGGCGACAATTTTGTTTATATAAAATGTTTTATTACCAGCATTCCCCAAACCATGAGATTATATGGAGGATGCAGGAGAGCCTGGTTTAAGACATCAAATTGGGAGACTTACGGGCAAAACGGGAGATTATATAGTTCACGTGCTTTCTGTTTTAACATTCTGAAACGAAGAGTATAGGATACTCAAAACTGCACATGGCCCTTTTTATACGTCATATGGGCATAGAAACGGGAACTCTTAGAAGGGGTCCGACTAGTCGACTAGTAGTCGATTACCTCTGGCGACTAGTCGATTCCTTAAAAACACTAATCGTTTCAACACTACAATTTGCATATATATATATTTCCCACAGATACAAGTAATAGAGTATGAAATTCCTCTGACACCGCTGATGACTGCATGCCAAACTGCTCTACTCGATCTTATAGACGCCTGCATCAAGGAGTTGAAGAGATACACAACATTTGTAAGTCAGTGTAACAATATTTATTACAAAAATAAATAAATCCAAGCCTGCAAATAGTGTGTCTGTCATTTGCAAAATGAGGTCCCCAGAGGGTGAATTTAGTGATGCTATCCCGCACAGTGGGTTAGCATCACTAAATTCACCCTCTGGGGACCTCATTCTGCTTAGGCCTCATCTTCTAGGAAGTGTCTATAGTCTCAAATTAACATTGTTTTTTTGTTGTTTTCTGCACTTGTATTATCTTTTCATCATACTGTTGTCTGCTCATTTTTCTTGAACACACCTCCAAACGAATAATAGACCAATCCAATATCTACATTATAACGCCATTGGCCGATCCTTTGATAAGTTGAGATAATTCTTTTCCAGGTTGACACAGATGAGTTTAGCGTGCAGAATGCCATTGGTCGGTCCTTTGATAAGATTATTCGGCTCCAGCTGGATCCAGTGTGGCATCAGCTGGGGTCAAAGGTCAAGCAGCTTGTTGCCGATATGAAAACACTGCGACTGATATTAGAGTACAGTATTTCACCTTCTATAACTTAGGCCAGACAAAATTTATTATCTGTTTATCATACGTTTTTTTTTAAATGGGACGTATTATGTTACTGATCTGTCCATCCGTTCGCTTTAGGTTTCCCAGATAATGAAATGAGTAAGTCTGAACTGAATGGAATGAAATTTGGTTTGTGGGTTTACTAGCACTAAATACATCTCCAGTTCGATATTTTTAACCCTTTCGCGATGGGAGCTGCGCCGCTGCAGCATTAAATATTATTGTGCTAATTTTCACCGGAGTCATGGCCATTTTTGTTGGTATTTGAACTCAATTACAATCAAATAATTTAGTCTAAATATGATTTTCAGATAATTTTTCAATTCTTTGACCTTTTCCAATGTTTACTGTCTCAAGTATTGATTAAACTTTGCTATCTTGTTGGACTAATTGAACTTTTATCGGTAATTCCACTGTAACAGTAATGTTTACATAACAACAGTTTTGATATGTGAAATCTCATTATTGGAGAGTTATTTATAATGAAAATAAGAACAAAGTCAATCCAAGCCTTGAAATAGTGTGCCTGTCATTTGCAGAATGAGGTCCCCAGAGGGTGAATTTAGTGATGCTACCCCACATAGCGGGCTAGCATCACCAAATTCACCCTCTGGGGACCTCATTCTGCTTACACCTCAGCAGAATGAGGTTCCCAGAGGGTGAAGTTTGTGATGCTAGCCCGCTATGTGGGGTAGCATCACTAAATTCACCCTCTGGGGACCTCATTCTGCAAATGACAGACACACTATTTCAAGGCTTGCAATCTATATTTTTATGTACTTGTTGATGATAGTTGTTTTACATACTTTTATGTTATTTCGCATAAACCCACTTTGAATGCCTTGGGTCCCTTTTATAAATCCCATTTTTGTTTAGTTTGGAGTTTCTAGTGTTCCTTTGTTCAGGTTTTCCAGATTATCAATATTTTACGTGTATTTGCCAAATAAAGCCATAAAAAAATGCCCAAAGAACTTTCTTGCTAACACAAACATGAGATATCATATCGTTAAAGATATGGAAGGCATTCGCGGTTGGTAAAGCTGAAAAATAATACAAAGCTTGTAAAACCATTATCACAATGAAGAACGTGACAAAATAGATAGACTTGATTCTTGTTTCCATTATCAATAATTCCCCAGTGGCAGAAAAGCTGTTACAGGCATCTTTGTTGTAATTTTCAGCAAAGAATGGTAACTCTAAAATAATTATAACAATTACTATTATAGGAACGGATTACTTTGTGTTGCAAGTTTCTTGAATAAAATATATATTACCAGCAATGGTGGCACTTTAGTTGCCTAACATTTATTTTTTAGTATTAAAACACAAGAAATCATCAGTTGTAGCACATTGCACACATATTCTGGCAAATGCCGTAATTTGGACACCTGAAGAAGCACATATGATTTTAGGTGACATATCGGTGTACGATATCTTTATAGTGCTTGTTACTGGCTAGTTCAAACGTGAAATTCCAATAATCCTAACCTTATGACGAATGTCTTCCATGGCTTTAATATATGTGACTATATCGTTAATATATGTGACACTATCATATTATTAGTATATTTGACTATATCATATCGTTAATATATATCCATGATTTCAGGTATCTGACGCAATATGACTGTGTGACGTTCTACAACTTAGTGAACTCCATCAGGTTTGGCATTTTTCTGTTTTTCTTTGTTAGATGTGTATAGGAGAGTAATTTTTAACCCTTTCATGATGGGGAGGGCTGTGCTGGTGCAGCATTAAATATCTTGTACTAGTACATTCTCTTCTATATGCGAGTCTCCCATAAGGAGCCTCACATATATAAGGGAATGCACTGGCTTACAATGTCAAGGTAAATATTGTTAGGCCAATGTATTCTCTTAAATATGCGAGGCTCCGTGTGGGAGACTTGCATATATAAGAGAATACATTGGCACATGGTTTTCGCAAAATTTCAGGAAGCTCAAGGTTAAATATTCATGTATTGACCATCATAGGAAATAGTTGTAACGTGTTTATTCTATAATCTGTCACCAAAGTGTATCCAGTTAATGGATTCAAGCATTTATCAGGTTAGTAGAATCCCTGCAAGCTCCTGATTTTGTGACTTTCCGAAAAAAAGAAATTATCCATCACACAACGCGTGATTAACGACTGAAACTCCGTGCAGATGTGATAGTAGAGACCTGAATTTAAAACTTATCTGGATTCATTTCAAGAAGTATCAATTTGAAGACTTTTAATTATCTGATTATCAGAGGAGCTGCTATTTGTAAAATTTTCCCTAAATATTATGTAATTGTTGCCGAGACGAAAAGTCAAAACTTCTCCTGTAGATTGATGATGATGATGACGATGAAAATCCAAGTGATTTTGTGTGTGTCTGTTTGTAACTCTGTCACAATTTTTGGGCCTCTAGAAATATATCACCCTCATGTCCAACTGCGCCCAAATGTTTACCAAGTCATGTGGCACATCTTAGAATACAACACGCGAAATTTCGACCTGAGGAATAATGTGTTTCCCAAACGTTAGATATTTTCACTGATTTAATGCGTTTGTTCAAAGACTAATGTGGTTTCAGCAGGGTCCGTCATTAGAAAACACCAAAGCGAAATTCCGCACAAACTCTGCGCACCATTTGCTGGCTTTCTTTATATCATTATCAACGGTGCAGAGATGACATATTTTCCTGCATGTCATGTTTGTCACCCCTCATTTTGATGGGCTATCTCCTAGTATGTGTTATATTATGCAGGTTTATACATGTTGTACTTCTGTTTTAAGCACTTTTAACAATTATGCAATAAGTATGTTTTACAATATACAACCTATGATACAATATAATATGATAAGTTATGGTATGATAATATTCTTTATGATATGATTTGATACAATGATATATGATTCAATATGATTGTGATAAGATATGGTATGATAATATTTGTTATGATATGATACACTATGATTATGATATGATGGTATATGATATTACAGGTCCAGTGAGAGGGCTTTCGGACAGAATAGCGGCTGGATGTTTCTAGATGCAGCAGATAGTTTATTTATTGTAAGCTCATATCTCATTTTATAAGGCTTACAAATTTGTTCCAAAAATCTCAATTTCAAACTATCAAGTTGAAGGAAAAAAATCATTATACCTTGTAACCAATGTATGTTATAGTCCTATAACAACACCTGTTTACCCCCCACAATATGATAGATATGTTCTAATTATGTAAAAAAAATAAAAAATTTAGGTAGGTCGATAGAGAATTTGACAGGAAATATTTGCAAAAAACACACTACATTATTGATATTTTGAACCCAACTATTGTTTGCGCTCAGTCAACCATATGAAATCATTGCTTCTGCGAGAAAATAAATAAAACATTTTTCATTGCATATTTTAGTTTTTTGGTAGCAATTTGCCGAACTGTCCATTTTGGCTGGTAATGCTGTTGTATCCTTTTACTTTGAAAGAAAAAAACCTCACAACTAAATCATGGTATTTTAATTTCAGCGTGCCAAAGAAAGAGTCTATGGAATTCCGAAAAATAAGAAATTGAAGACAGAAGAAAAAGAAAAGAACGAAACTGAAGGTGATATTAGTTGATATTAGTTCCCAGATCCCACGTCATAAATGATCAATTCAAAATAATAAATAAAAAAAGCACTCTGTTCTCAGACACCTCCATCATCAATAGTAATATGTTTATTTGCAAATATAGAATTAGTAAATTATGTTTCAGTTAAAAGGCTGCTGTATGCCAATTTCATTAAATTCCGGGATAATATCAATGATCTAATATTGATACTAAATGTACAGAAAAATAATTAATTTGAGTCAAAGATGTCTTCTGTTAACGTTCAGATTATTTTAACAGGTTATCTTAAAATCCATTTAATAATATGATATAAATTTAATATATGGCTGCAGTTAAATTTCCATGTACAAGACGTAATCAAATTAATTGACGGAACTCAAGCTACTCGCTGACAATGCAATAAAATTAATAAGTATCTGGGACCAGTATGCATATAATGTAACATTTATTTGTTACATTTGCTGAAAACTCTACAAATAGAAATATCTCGATTGCGAGCATTCTATTTTTGCATTCCAGCTTATCTTCCATCTGTAACATAGTCTTATTCTCGCCAGTTACCTTGCTCGTACTCAAATAATGTAATTCTGTTGACCTCATTCTACGAATCAGAGAATATAGAAACCAATAACAACATTTGAGTACATGCCCCCTTTATCCCTTCCATGACTGGCACTTATATAGAGATAAATATTATCTCTATATATTAAAGAATAAAATCTGTCTGTCATGTGCGCAAATCACACACAGGGGCCGTGGGCTCCTCTGATGCTGAATAAAGGCTTCCAAAGGGAGCCTGTTTCAGCTAGTTATACAATAATTTTATTCCCAAAATTTGGATAAACATACAGTTGGATAATAAAAGTGTAATTATATGATGTTGTGTACGGTATGTGTTTCTTGTACTCTTCCAGGTTGTGGTGAAAAGTCATATTGGACTGCAATATGACTTTTCACCACAACCTGGTCTCATACAAGAAAAACACATACTGTGTACAACGTTGTATAATAACTTTATAATATCAACAAGACAACAACCTATTTATATATCTCCAAGTGCATCTGTCATTTGCAGAATGAGGTCCCCATAGGGCGAATTTGGTGACGCTATTCCGCATGGTGGGCTAGCATCACCAAATTCACCCTCTTTCAGCTGAGGCCTCAACTTCTATGGGAGACATAGAATCAGATTGAAGTTCCCCAGTTGAAGTTGTTGATGTTCACCCATTTGTCACCTCGATTATTCATCTTATCTTCTGCAAAATTAGGGGATATAAAAACTGAACAGAAGGGGAAAAGTAACTCAAAACAATGTTAATTTGAGACAATAGATACTTCCCAGAAAATTAGGCCTAAGCAGAATGAGGTCCCAAGAGAGTGAATTTAGTGATGTTAGCCTACTGTGTGGGGCAGAGTCACTAAATTCACCGTCTGGGGACCTCATTCTGCAAATCACCAGCACATTATTTCTCTCTTTTTCAGAACTCCTCTTAGAAGAATGTCCGAAATGGAAGGTTTTATCAGAAATCCTAGAAGAGGTCGAGGAAAATAATAATAATTTGGCTGAGGGTCCCGGCAGAATTCTAATCGCCGCTTCTGATGACAAGACGTGCAGCGAAATTAAAGAGGTGATTGATTAGTTACTATGGAATCATTGATGCAGCTGCATTTAGTCATGTGTGGGAAGAATTTAACCAGGCAGAAACTTTCACACTTTCTATACTAAAGCATCATTGACGAGTAGTTACCCCATAGGAAACGTTCAGATAATAAGTTCAACCAACGACCATAGGTCATTTGTTGAACTTAATATCAAACCATTTCCCTCAATAAATAGGGCTGCTTCTGCACTTTTATTTATCTGTCATCTGCTTTTATCACCTCAACATCCCTTCAAATGAATAATAGACCATTCCAAATGTGCACTTTTTAACTGACTGGGAGAATCCATTTAGTACAGAAAAGGTTAACCAGGAAGAAACTTCTCTTCAAGCTTTGTATAATATGTAATATATCCACAGAACGACATGTGTGTTAACCCTTCCATGATGGGAGCTGCACTGGTGAAGCATTAACCCTTTACCCAACAAACCGGCCAAAACCGGCCAAATAAAGCTTCAACAGCCTAAAATATCTTCGGTCTGTCTCAATAGAACCATACAAATATGGATATCATTGGAATCGGCTCCTTGACCACATTGTGATAGTTACAGTTATGCCCTGTGCCAATGCATTCTCTTATATATGCGAGTCGACCATAGGTCGCCTCGCATATATAAGAGAATGCATTGGCCTAAAAAAAATCTTTTTTTAACACTTTTTACCATTTTTTAATTTTTAATGTGTTAAGCCAATGCATTCTCTTATATATGTGAGGCGACCTATGGTCGACTCGCATATATAAGAGAATGCATTGGCACAGGGCCCTTCTGTTGGGTAAAGGCTTAAGGATCCTGTGCCAGTGCATTCTCTTATATATATATAAGAATGCATTGGCACATGGTTTTCAAAACTTTTTTGGGTTTGTTAATACGCCAGCATGGAAGGATAAAATGAAAGGTACAACCTCAGGTTCTATCCTTCTATGATGTCACAAGCGCTGTAACGACAAACCCATTAGCACACATGTCATTCTGCGTTTATTACATGCCACCTGCCCTACAATCTGTGAATTAATAAAAACAGACTTACAAGGTTTATTCAGGCACATACAGTGCTTGTTTTGTCATGTGTGATGATAATTTTATTTTATAGTTCCAAATTGCTGTTTGAGGCAATGTCCTGAGACGTTAACTATGCATTTGTCACAATTGGGTCATACAGATTTGTAAATATGACACAGCAGGAAGTTATTGATTACAAACACAATACATTGGCTCCTAGAATTCTTGCTTACAAATACAATACAAATACTTCAAAATTTTTAATCTTTACAAATACAACACAAATACAAAATATGAATGTAATTCTAAGTGCATAATGCAAGCATGTAATAAATATGTTATCAAAGAGATAGAGAGAATATAATATGTCAATATTTTGCTGAAAACATTTTTGTTTTGGTGTTTTTGTTTTAGAATTTTCCACTCTTTTGTCCCAGAAATTCTGTCGCTGTGTCCAAATTTGTTATTTTTCCTTTCAGTTTGACTAAATTAATATATATGATGTCCAGAGCATATGTGTCCTCCAATCTTCATTTATTGCTTGTTGTCCAATCTCTCTTCATTTATCTATACATATTGATATCATGTGATGTATTTGGGAAATGTATACAGTAGACTTAACCCTTTCTATACTAAATTCTCATTGACGAGTAGTTATCCCTTAGGATATATTCAGATAATAAGTTCAACAGGTCATTTTGTTCAAATTCTCATCTGAATATTTCTCTCCAATAAATGGGACTTCTTCTGCACTTTTATTATCAGTTGTTTGCTTATTTTTCCTGAAAACCCCTCCAGATGAATAATAGACCATTCCAATGTATAGATTTATAATTGAGTGGGATAATCCATTTAGTATAGAAAGGGATAAAGCAAGTAGAAGAGTAATATTTTGCAGTTAATTGCACGGATGGCTTTCATTATACATGTAGGTTATAATTTTGAAATAAAGTTACCAAGTTATTAAAGATTCCTCAAGAATATACTAATAGTAGAGTATAAGATAGTAGGATGCGACCTTATCCACAAAACACACTTCATGTGAGTCGAGCGTTTGTTTATATACAGTACACAAATAATGAGCAATAAGCAAAACACTAAACACAGTGGCAAATTTTTAGGAGAGTTTTTCCGGTGACCCATTCAACACCAAAAATCTTGAGAGGCGAGTGCTATACTGGTAAATTGTAAACAACTTGGTAGCATTTCTACCCAAAGTTCACACAATGGCTTATCGCTTACTTTTTATGTACTGTTTGTTTACATAACATGGCATTTATTTACATAACACAGAGCACTAACATGATGATAACATGCAATTTTACTCGATATTTATGATTGGTATAACAACAAAGTTTGTCTACAATATAATATTCTTTCTGTTTATGGCAGCTTTAACAGATGTGACTATTTTAGCAGCAATACCCACCGCTAACACTTACCATATCTTTAATGCTGGTCAATGTTTGATAAATAACATCTTTTTACAGTATTTGACTGACTTTTTTTTACAGTATTTGACTGACTATGGGAGGAACTTACTCATCCGACTGTACAACAGAACTCTCGCTCAAAAGGGAGGGCCATCTGATGCTGCAATGATTCCTGAAATAGTGAGTTGTTTCGTTATTCATATATCTCATGAAATCAATGAGTAATAGACCGCCACAAATTAAAGGTACTCAATCCGATAAAACTCCTCTCAATTACTATTTCAATGGCTTCGGGGGTCAAACATATTTGATTCGAGTCGAGGAAGTCACCCATCAAAGCTCAGATTTGTTAGATATCGATTTTAGAAATCTATTATTTTGCATTATCGAGAATACTATCTGGCCCAGAACTCAGTCAAAATTGCGTTAAAATTACCACTTGATTTTAGAGTTATCCATCCTTGTCTGTTTGAATAGATTTGGAGTACACATCCAGAGCAGATTACGGCAGTTATTAGTACTCATCTCGAGAACATAACAAATTTCAAAAATCAATATCTAATAACTCTGAGCTTTGTTTGATGGGTTCCTTGACTCGAATCAAATATTTTTTACCCCCAAAGCCAAAGAAATAGTAATATAGGACCCTCTGATCGGATTGTTGTTGTTGGAATCTGTTGAGATGGGGACCCTCTTTACGGATTGAGTACCTTTAAAATGAGTTTACAGTATAACTAATTGATCTCCGTCCCGATATGTGGAGTTGAGAAGATGAGATGCGACACATTTCAAGCATCGAAAAGTATTTATAACATACTTAATTAGGCAGAGAGACTACCAAATAAATGCGTTAGATTATTCCGTGGGACTGTTAGAGATTCCACATGATTCCTTATTCCAAATTGTGAATTGCAACCCAGAATCAAAATATAACTTGTTTTGCTAGAGTTTTGGTATGTAAATCATTAATCATGATGTGAAATTTAATTTCAGATATCAGTGTAATCCTTATAAGCAATTTTGTTAACTTAAAAAGAGAACTCAAAGAACCACCTCAAACCAGCTTAATTATGTTATCTTGTTAATTGTTAAAAGCATCAAGTTTATTCAGAGATACAGTAATGCTCTAATTAATCGACCCCTTAACCACATCAGAATTGTGGGTAACTTTTCAGGATTTAGTTGGAAATATGGCTTGTTGCCATTCATCGGAAAGCTCTCGGGGCATTACTGTATATCCCAAATTTCAATTTTTAACTATAGGTCTATGAGAATAATGCCTGAAATTTTTTAGCGTACTAACTGTTTATCTTGCTGCATTGATTTGTACCATAAGCGTAACTCACTGTTAGTCTTGCTGCATTGACTTGTAGCATATCTCCCAACGATGTGACAGTAATAGAGTGTATTTTACACCTGATCATGACAATGTAGGTAGTCATTGGAAATATTGAAAATGTTTACGGATGCGAACAATCTTCATTAATCAGAGATATGTTCTTTTTGGCTTTCTTGAAATGTACTTGCGAACTTATATTGTTCATGATTTTTCAAAACACATAACTGTACTGTCTTTTATAATTTGAAATGAGGTTGAAACTTCGAGGAGTTCCAGCCATTGGGACTTATATGTTGTAAAATGCTCCATCACCCATCCGATACCCTTGTAATTGTATTCCCAATCTCTCCCCCCCCCAATTCGCAGGGCCCTAGCTCTTCTGAGCCACTTCAAAAAGGTACAGTTACTATGTTTTTTCACTGCCAGTACCTTCTATAATTTTTATTTTTCGATGCGCAGACGGCTGAGAGTAGAAGTACAAAGGATGAAGGAAAAGACAAAAAGAGTAAGAAGCCGAAAAAGACTGAAGAAAAAGAAAAAGGACAGACCTTAACACAGATGATGCGAAAGGCAGATGGTGATGGAGGGGAAAAGGTACATGTCCAGAATCCAGAATAGATCCGAGAGGCAGTAGAGCCTCTTGCTCTATCAATAAGATTTAGTCTGACATCAAGAATTGAGTCTCAGACACCACCGCATTAAAATAAATGGCCCGCATTGGACAGTTAATTTCGATGTATGATAAAAAAGGTATTAATTTTTTTTATTATTTTACCAACATGCCCATACGTATTGAGCACTATAATTGCAAACTCTTAACATATTTCTGTGTAATGTGTGAAGATTCACTATCATGTATACATATAGTGACATAGAACATTAAGTAGATGAATACATTGAAGAAAATGATTAGCTGATCATCATAGTCTGGTATACTAATTGTAACTCCAGAACAATTGAAAGGCACTGGAGGAAAATTTGAATCACATGTTATAATGTAGAGGTGTCAATTTATAGACAAGGGAAGCTATCATAATCCATACTTACGATGTGCACACAAAAAAATAAAAAATAAAAATATAATCCCCCCCCCCCCCCCTCATTGATTCAGAAAAAGAAATTGTCTGAGACTCAAATAATAAATATTTTTTGGCCCTACTCTCCTCATCTCACTCTCCTTTAACCCTTTACCCAACAGAACGGCCCTGTGCCAATGCATTCTCTTATATATGCGAGTCGACCATAGGTCGCCTCGCATATATAAGAGAATGCATTGGCTTAACACATTAAAAATTATAAAATTGTTAAAGAATGTAAGAAAAAATGGTAAAAAGTGTTAAAAAAAAGATTTTTTTAGGCCAATGCATTCTCTTATATATGCGAGGCGACCTATGGTCGACTCGCATATATAAGAGAATGCATTGGCACAGGACATAACTGTAACTATCACAATGTGGTCAAGGAGCCGGTTCCAATGATATCCATATTTTTATGGTTCTATTGAGACAGACCGAAGATATTTTAGGCTGTTGAAGCTTTATTTGGCCGGTTTTGGCCGGTTTGTTGGGTAAAGGGTTAATAAGTGCAATGTACTCTAGTCTTGAACCTATTCAGTTCAAAGAGCTTGAACCAGGATGTCAGTGCAAATAATGGAACAGCTCTATCCATGTTCTTCAAAATCTTTCTTATCTGTATGAAGGATGGTAGGAAGAGCCTACCCAATGCTGTTGTATCTTGTGAACATTTCAAAAAATTATGAATAGACTATTCCAATGTTTGTTTTAGACCTGAATGGGAGAATACATAGAGAATATGTACAGTTTTTGTTTGAATACCGAAATATCTCATGAGTGTCTGGAAAGAAAGATCAATCAAATTATCAGGAGCGAGTGAAAATTTTATATTTCTTTCCACACACGAATGTGATGCTTCCAGTATTCAAACAAAAATTGTAGGTGTTCTTTTTATTATATGTGCCTTATTAATGCTTAAAGTTGCTAATTATTTAGCATTTTCATTTTTAATAGTGCAACAAATCAATATACGGAAAGCAACACCTGGTTAACCCAAATTCCTCACACTGATCAGCTGATACTTAGCAAACTGCTTTCAACTGATGATGTCTTGACGTAATTTGGCAAGCTACAGTGAAACAACAAAAAGCTACAATAAAAAAACAACATTGTATTAAACTGTAGCTTCTAAGAGACACATAGGAACATTTACATTTCATAATTTTCCACTATTTTATAGGCAAACATATAATAATTGAGGGAAATGATTAGATAATAAGTTCAACAAACGACCTATATGGTAATTTTTTTAACCTATAATTTGAACATTTCCTACAGGAACTACTCGTGAAGGACAGTGTCAGTTTTAAACCAGATTGTTTTATTGTTTTATTTTGATATTAGGATAAAAAGAGAAAGAAAAATATTTATCACACAAGTAGTCCCTAAACCTGGCCTCGTATTTTTAGTAAGACACATGTTTAAAGGTACTCCTAAACTACTATTTCTTTGGCTTCAGGGGTAAAAAATATTTGATTTGAGTCGAGGAACCTACCCATCAAAGCTCAGAGTGATCAGATATCGATTTGTGAAGTGTGTTCTTTCAATTGTTTGTGGCCTAGAAACACAACGTCAAAAGGATGGTCTCGGTCAAAATTGCGGATGAAGTACAAGTGTTAATACAGCTAAATTTTGTGCATACTCAAGTGATAACACGGCCATATTTCGTTAGCGTCACTAAATTCACCCTCTGGGGACCTCAAACAAAATGTTGATAAATGACACGTTTTGGGAAATTTGATACCATAGTTGAGAGTGGTTAGCATTATTTTGTTGCAATTAATCGTATTTTGAAGAAATGTTGTTGTTGTATCTAGATGATATGAGGACCCTCTGATTGGATTGAGTACCTTTAAATAAATTATGCTCTTATACACAGAAAGAAGAGAAGGATGATTTTGAGTTTTCATCACAAGACGCTTACTATGGGATCGTGAGCGAACCGTATGTTGTCATACACCCTCTATATGGTTGCTCTGACGTAAATGGATTGTCTAAAACACTGGAGGAACTGCGTCCGAGATACGTCATACTGTATGATGCCCAGATGGCTTTTGTCAGGCAACTCGAGGTAAATATAATTGTTATTTAACCCTTTCTGTACTAAATGGATTCCCACCAAGTTAAATAAGTGTCATCGGAATGGGCTGTTATTGATTTGGAGGGATGTATAGATAATATAAGCAGACGACAGATAATAAAAGTGTAGAAGGAAATGTTTAGATAATAAGTTTAACAAATGACGTATTATCAGAACATTTCCTATGGGAACTACTCGTAAAGCACAGTGCCAGGTTTAAGAAAAATATATACAGTAATGCCCTTAATAATCGACTCCTTAACCAAAACAGAATTATGGGTAATTTTTCAGGATTTAGTCGGAAATATGGCTTGTTGCCATTCATCGGAAAGCTCTCACTGAGAGCTTTCCGATGAATGGCAACAAGCCATATCTCCGACTAAATCCTTAAAAATTACCCATAATTCTGCTGTGGTTAAGGAGTCGATTATTTAGGGCATTATTGTACTTACAGGGTTTCCACTAGAGGGGCTGTTAGTCCCTTTTATGGTCATATCTCCCCTCTGACACATTCCTCTGACATGACATTATTGCCCTATTCTGAAAGATATCAAAATGTACATGACTAAAAGCCAGGTGTTTCATTCTGACTGGTCACATTGTCAAATAATGCATGTTACTATGATGCTATCCCAATATGAACTGATCACATGTGTAAACCTTTCAGTTTGTCCTCAAACAAGAGCATCGGTAGGGCATGGCAAAATACGCCTGTGGTAATTTCAACAAAGGGCCATAAATATGGTGAAAATTGGAAGGCGGAACCTAAATACAAACTTAACCTGTATTTTGGGCTAGTAAACTCACATACCAAATTTCATTCCATTCAGTTCATATTTACTAAAGTTATCATCCGGAAATGAAAAAGGGAACAGACAGACGGACGGACCAATAACTTAATATGTCACGTTTTTTTTCAAAACGGGCGTATAATTAAAACACTGTTAATTGTGATTCCTTGAATAAATCTACTTATATTACTGTTCATGTTCAGAACTTGGGCTTCAGTCAGTTATGGGCTGATTTGCCAGTAATAGATATATTCAGTTGATTACATAGACTGAGATCCCCACAGTAGCTATAGGGGTCTCATATCCCCAAATCCCGAGTGGAAACACTAGATATATAATTGTTTCACTCGATTTCTATGATGATGAACAGTTTAGCTGTTTTGCTGATAATTGCACTGTATTTTTATACCGTAGCAAATATGCTTCCAAAAGATTTGCTTCAGAGAGATTCATATGGTAATAGTGAACACAGATGCGTGATGTTGTAATGACACTATGAACAAGCCATGAAATAGTGTGTCTGTCATTTGTAGAAAGGCAGCAGCCACAGGTTGAATTTAGTGCTGCTCTCCCGCATGGTGGGCTAGCATCACCAAATTCACCCTCCGGAAACCTCATTCTGCTGAGGCTACAACTGCTATGGAAGACCTATGATCAGATTGAAGTTCTCCAGTTGAAGTTAGTGATGTTCATCCATTAATCACCTCGATTATGCATTTTATTTTCTGCAAATTAAACAGAACAGAAGTAACTAAAAACATTGTTAATTTGAGACTATAGATACTTCCCAGAAGATGAGGCCTAAGCAAATAACAGATGCACTATTTCAAGACTTGACTATGAGAGCGCGGACCTTGTCATTCGACGTTGCTTCACACAGGATGTTATTGTCTGTCTGTGTGCAATGTCAATGATTTGATGAGAAAAATTAATTGCTTTCGAGTTTAGTGATGTGATTAACCCTTCCATGACTGGAGTTTCATTAAATTTTGCGAAAACCCTGTGCCAATGTATTCTCTTATATATGCGAGTCTCCCATGGGGAGCTTCGCATATGTAAGAGAATGCATTGGCCTTACAATATTTACCTTGACCTTGTAAGCCAGTGCATTCTCTTATATATGTGAGGGGTCCCTATGGGAGACTCACATATATAAGAGAATGCACTGACACAGGATCTTTAATGCTGCATCAGCAAGCTCCAATTCATGAAAGGGTTAATTCCACTTAAATTCCAATTTATCATCTATATTCTTGACGTAGGTTTTCAAGGCAAGTAATCCAGGGGTGCCATTAACAGTATACTTTATGATGTACAAATCATCAACAGAAGAACAGAAATACCTGACGTCTCTCCGTAAAGAGAAGGAAGCATTTGAATTTCTCATTCGAGAAAAAGGGGTGAGTTCCTGTTATATTTATAGACAGAACACAACGCGCATCTCATTAGAGAATATTTTATTGAACGAGTTGTGGATGGCGCAAGGATTTATTTCACAAGAGCGAAATGCAACTATGTGCCATCCGGAAAGAGTTCGATAAAATATTTGAGATTATGATGCAAGTGTGTTCTGTATTTATTCTACACCGTTGTGTCAGATAAGGTTGATCCATGACTCACCTTCATTGGTGCTATACAGCTATCTTTATTGTGATTTAAATCTGACAAATAACCAGTAATGATCAGGGCATTACCCGAAGCGGATTTTTTACATATTATACATCATCTTTATTGGCGACATAGTCAACAAGAATAGTTCCGGCTTGTATTCCACTATACAATAATATGTATTCAATGGCCAATGTGCCTCACGCCAATTGTGACAAATTTGAGATACTTCTTATCAAATAATCACATTTTAGCTTTGAAAAACGATCTCGAAATGGCTGGGGTTAAAAAAAATAATATTGATTTCCTTATCACAATCAAAGAGGAAGCAACGACTCCTTCAAGAAAAAGTAGAGTTCCATTTTAAATGTGTCTTTTCATGTTGACAAAATTGTTCAACCACCCTTATCACCCATGTTTATCTCAAAGTCAACACTAAATAACCCAACACAAATTGAATATGATAATTATATTCTAATTAACATAATAATAATATTGATCGATATCATTGCGCTAAGATCTTAGGTCACACTGCGCATGCCGATAATACACGTTTGTCTTAATAAAATATATGAGGCCGGGTTTAGGAGCTAATTATGTGATGAATAATAATATGTCAGGGCTGAGCTTTTCGCTATATTTGACAGTTTTTGTCAAGTCGTAAATATTTAAGTTAGATAAAATAGAATAGATAGAGCACTTTGATATGTTATTTTAGACAATGGTAATAAATGAGGATCAAGATGGTAAAAATGAAGATAATCCTGAATTAGAAAGGGACATCACTCTATCTGGGGCTAAGAGCAGCAGACACGGAGGAAAGGAGAGCAAGCCTGGTCAACGAAAAGTGAGTTTTCTCTGTATTATTCTATTCTGTGTTAACCCTTTTATGATGAGAGTTATTCCATGTTCAGATAATAAGTCTTTTGTTAAACTTATTATCTAAACATTTCAAGTGTAGCCGAGGATGTCTTCATTTGAACGATGTATCGGGCAGCTCCACATGTTTAAGCATCTAGGAGACACAGCTATATGAATATACATGGTGAAAATTTATGTGCTTTGTGGTCGTGACTTGCAGAGCTCAAACTCTCGGAGAGGTCATTGTATACAGCATACATATCTGTTAATTGAAAACTGATTTTTATTGCGTAAAGAGTGATTTCTATTCATCCATGACAGGCTTGGTATAATATATACTGTATCTGCTTCATAGTAATTCTGCTTGTTTAATTCTTTTGAAGCATCCTGAAAATTGTTTTTATTTTTCACAGGTCATTGTGGATATGCGGGAGTTCAGAAGTGAACTACCTTCTCTTATTCACAGACGAGGCATAGAGATCGAGCCAGTAACATTAGAGGTGGGTCTTTTGTACCTTCTAAATTCAGTGTAATTCTAAAATTAGTTTTTTGAAATATGTCTATTTTTCAGTGTATTTATCCCCCCTGGTCAAGTGGTCCTGCTAATGTACTATGATGTTTGGCTAATTCGAGAGACCTAACAAAAAGCCAGTATCTGCACCAAACATTCAAGAATATATCTATTTTTGAAAAAATTGAATAATGGCTGCGCTGGTGTTGATTATAGTCTATTTGCAACAACTGATACAGCTAGTATTGAAATATTTTGCAATATACACGTCTTTGACTGTTTGGTACACATAATAGCTTTTCCTGGTTATGTTCAGATTATCCGAACACTGCGAAAATGACAACTTTAGAAAAAAATATTGGTACTTTTTTCTTAACATTATCAATTTGCCCTAACAGTATCATAGCAATTCAGCAGGACCCACCAGGGGTGTTTATATTGCCTAACTTGTGTTTTATGTTGAATCTATCATAAAGTTCATAATTGTCAAAAAAATCGAGAGAAATATGTGACATGAATACAGTTATGATACCATATCTATTAAAGAGAATGCTTCTATATTGACAGAAGTCATTAACATAATTGTTAAAGATGTATTGAGGGTTCTAAACCTCCAGTTGCAACAACATCAAAATATAATTTACCATCATTTTCTGCTTTGTTCTAATGAAAATATGTTGAAGATCAACTATTATAAAGGCACATAAACTAGAGCTATAAATATGAAAGAATATTGGAAAATAGAAATTTTTTCAAAATATTTTTGGTGTCCCTCTGAAACATTGAAACAATATTAAAGAAAATCCATAGTGAAAAATAGTGTCTTTCATGTAGCACTTCTTGTTCTTAAACATGTTATTTTATACACTGGAATATTAAAGTGATGTTGAACACTCCACTGAGGGGTTCAGAATGGAATAAAAAACAATTCATGCCAAAATAAGTTATTTTAAAAAATAAATTTTACATCAAAACATGCAGAAAATAGCTTCATTGTTATAAACAAATTACATGCAGTGACTATTGTTGGAGGAATCATTGCTGTATGTTTATGCCCAATAAATAAATCAGAATAAAGTTGTAAATATTTACATTTGTGCGTAGTTCACATGTTGAGTTCTCTGAAATGGCACATTCGATGTGTTTTGAATTTTCGATAATCTTAGTTGATTGGTACATTCTTCCAGTGGAGATAGTGTTTGGTTACTAACTTATTTGTTTTTATTCACTGATGTAAGTCCATAATATGTCTTTAATAAAAAGCCTTGGCCAGTAGTCCTTGCTGTTTGAAGGCGCCACCTCGGGAAATTAGTTCTTGCTATTCCATCCCAAGTCTGTCAGTAGGTGTTTACTATTTTCCCTCAATGGTGTCTTTTGAACACCAAGCAGGACAATTGACAGAGGCTGAGATACAGTAATGCCCTAAATAATCGACTCCTTAACCACAGCAGAATTATTGGTAACTTTTCAGGATTTAGTTGGAAATATGGCTTGTTGCCATTCACCGGAAAGCTCTCAGTGAGAGCTTTCCGATGAATGGCAACAAGCCATATTTTCGACTAAATCCTGAAAAGTTACCCATAATTCCGCTGAGGTGAAGGAGTCGATTATTTAGGGCATTACTGTAAATAGTCCTGCTTGCTGTTCAGAAGAGACCATTGAGGGAAAATAGGCCTCGCTATTCCATCCCACGTCAGTCAATAGGCGTGTTATTATATATGACACAATTCTCGCCTCATGCCAACCATGAGTCAGTAGATGGGTATAATAGTTCGAAGACTATAGCCCTGACAATAATTTGTTTGCCACAATTCTCACCGTGTGCCAACCATGACCACAGCAGGCGGGTAATAGTTTGAAGACTATAGCCCGGGCGATAGTTCGTTTGCCACAATTCTCACTATGTAAAAACTGTGATGTCACCACATGCTTAATAGTTTGAAGACTATAGCCCGAGCCATAATTCGCTTACCGGGCAGTGGTCAAAATCACTCTCGGTCAAGTGATCATGCTTCATCCAATCAAAAGTCAGAGCTCGTTACTTTCTACAGGTTGGAGATTACATATTGACGCCTCAGATGTGTGTGGAGAGAAAAAGCATCAGTGATTTGATTGGTTCACTAAACAATGGTCGACTGTACAACCAGTGTGTTTCTATGTCCCGATATTACCAGCGACCGATTCTACTCATCGAATTTGATCCAAACAAGTCATTTGCACTTCAGGTATGTAATTTAATAGTCATAGTTCAATATTTGGAAATTTTTAACATGAGTTACATATATCAGACTTCAAGGGTATAAACTCATTTTCATTATAATTACCATGTTGTTTGCATCGTTCATAGAGCACATGGGTGTATTTTGCACTAATCCATGGCTCAAATTCATTCATTTGTTGCATATATTCTGTTGAATATAAAAGGAGATGGTCCCATAAATGGCCAGATTTAGTGTATTGTACCCCTTTAAAACTACTATTGTGATTGCTCTGATTATAAATGCATTTTCACCCATTATGCTTGAAATTTGTATTCATTCACTTGACTGAATTCACACCAGTGAAAATTCTTTTGGCCAATTTTGTTGGCCATTTTTCAGACAATTTGGCCAAATTTAAAAACCAAAATATAGTTTGTTAAGAAAACCGAAACGAGAAAACAATAGATAAAATAACATATATATTCAAAATAATTGATAAAAATTACCACAATAATTATGCACTGATTCCTAATTGCATCATAAAGCAGTCAAGTATTGTCAACTGACTAAGACAGGGTGCTGTAATATTACCTTTAAACATCATTTTTTTATAAGTATGCCTGGGTTACCTCTGGTAAAATCAAGCGGGCAAGCAACTTTACTCTGTACAGTCTGTATACCCAGTATCTTAGCATATAAACTGTTAAAAAAAGATTGGCCAAATGTAATTTTCTTTGGCCATTTTTGATAAAAAATTCTGACCAATGTGACCACCGACAGCGTGAACCGGCTGAATAATGATGCTGTTAATTCCTCATTATTTTGACTTTTACTGTTTCACTGCACATGACTCGTTTCAACTGTCATCTAATATATATGTAAGTATAAATTTTATGTAGACATGCATACATTGACAAATTTAAACTGAGTTTGCTAATATTTTGTGTTCTCTTCATATTAAACATACGCTGTGAATTAAAATTTGAGCAGCTAGTTCATTGAATCCTATCTATAGTAATGCCCTAAATAATCGACTCCTTAACCACAGCAGAATTATGGGTAACTTTTCAGGATTTAGTCGGAAATATGGCTTGTTGCCATTCATCGGAAAGCTCTCCCCGAGAGATTTCCGATGAATATCAACAAGCCATATTTCCGACTAAATCCTGAAAAGTTACCCATAATTCTGCTGTGGTTAAGGAGTCGATTACTTAGAACATTACTATATGATGACTATTATGGTTATGTTTAAAATTATTCTTTTTTCTCAATGGCCAAATTTTCATTTGAGTTTTGCATTACATATGATATTCATCTCTTTTGCACTGTTTTTCCAGGGAAAATACCCAATGTCTAGTGAAGTTTCAATGCAAGATGTCACGTCGCGCCTGACCTTACTAACTATACACTTCCCAAAGCTACGAATCCTATGGTGCCAGAGTCCGTATGCAACAGCTGAAGTCTTCGATGAACTGAAGGTATAAATATCTGTTTCTCAATCTGTCAAGCTTTAAAGACATATTTATGGACTTGTTCGAGTGCGTAAAATTTATAAGTTAGTACTCAGGCACTGCCAACCTGGGAATGTAGCATTCTACTAAAAAGAAATCGACCATACCACTCCATAGAAAACACCGTCTGAACTAGGCTCAATTGTAAATATTTACATCTCGATTCAGGACGCAACTATCGGCGATAAACTAACGTAATGATTTCACCACCGTAAGCCATTGCATTTAATTTAATTAATATATAAGAATGACGATGTGTGTTGTCAATTTGGATTAATATTCGTAAAATTAACAACTTTTGTAGATTCTATTTATTGCATGATCCAAAACCTCGATAAAACACACTTAAATAAAAAATGCATGTGAAATTAACATCAGCTTCTAAAAGGCCTGCGATGAGGTTTCACATAAATATGCGTTGTTTGTCCGCATAAAGAAATAGTCCCAGACAAATAAAGAGTCATTGACATATTTAATGGCATATATTTAATGAAATAAGTTTTCAAATACTTCATTCATTAGAGTTTGTTGGAAAAATAATGGAAGCCATAGTATTTGAGACGTAGCATGCGGAATGTAAACAAACGACAAACCGGAAGTAAAATGTCACCTGGCACTATTTCCTGTTATGAAACGAACGTTTAATATCACAATTTATAGAATGGGTTTATTGAATGGAATAAGGGTAGGATCATGTAATAAATAAGAGATAAATAAGAAGATCCAGTCATGAAAGGGTTAATACACTTCAGGAGTTTTTCGACCAGGTCTATATTATAAGACAGTTATCTTCAAGGCATGACAACCAGGCCTCAAAATATGGTGCTAGACATTTGGAGAATGAGGTCCCCAGAGGGTGAATTTAGTTACGTTACCCTGCACAATGGTCTGGCGTTACCAAATTCATTCTCTGGGGACCTCATTCTCCATGGCCTCATCTGCTTGGGATACCTAGCCATAGATTTAAGTTCCCAGATGTGTTGAGGATGGTGATGTGCATTCACTGGGCACCTCGATTATACATTTTGTCTTCTGCCAATTTGGAGAAACACTTGTTAATTTGATAAGAAAGATACTTTCCAGAGAAGAATGAGGTGGCTGCATTTATTGCTTGATAAACCTCTAAAAAGTTTGTGTAAACCGTATGGTGATTAGTATTGATTCTTACGGGAGTTAATTGTTTGAATGTAGAGGGTATGTGATTATAATCAAATGAACTTTTTCAAGCAAAAACAAAACTTGTCATTGGATATTTATATTGCCAGCCCAACATCATTATGTTTCAGAAGTCCCGAGATGAACCGGATGCAAGGAAAGCAATGACTGTGACATCTAGTGATGATGCATTGAGCCAGTCTGATAAATACAACCACGGTCCACAGGTAATGCATTACTAATGCAGCGTATTGGAATTTTCTTATCTATTTGCTAAATTTGACAAGCCATGCTTCCAATTCCACTGATTTTCATTAAAAATGTAGCCCCTGGTCAACTTATATTGGATAGCTCTGGTTTGTTTTGTTACATACTCTGTGCTAGGGCTTCAGGGTTTTTAGTTTTATCGCGATATAATTTTGTATATTGAGTAGTCCGTTTCGAAAAATTAGAGAGTCCGTAGCTTTATAAAGCCTGTGTCTAGTAAATTTTTTATTTATCTTGAATTCTAAAGAGTTTGTCATAAATTTGAAATATTTCAGAAAATTTTGACAAATAAAATTATCCACAGTATTTAGTCATATCGCGATATATGGTTCAATAGCGTAGAGAGTATAACTAGAGTTAATATCGTGAAGCTCTACTCTACGCTGGCAAACACTTCAAAAATTATATAGAAAAGGCAAGCTTTGTGGTGGAAAATAATATCATACAGGGATCAAATTGGACTATTATGGGGTGTTTTTCTGAAACAAAGATCTGTATATCGCTCACTATAGTGTCAACTGAATCCCAGTCAAGTCACAAAAGAAATAAATACAAGGCACATCAGCATGTATATTTTGATCACAAAAACTGATTGTTGGACAACAAGATATCAGTTTCTTTGTGGCAAATTCTACATGTCAATGTGCCCTGTATATATGCCCATACTCACCATATTTTGGATCACACATTTTTGGCCTAATTTCAGGATTTGCTTCTCAAAATGCCAGGTATAAATCTGAAGAACTGTCATTCCGTGCTGAATAAGGTAGAAAATCTAAAGGAGTTATCTACCCTGAGTGAGGGTCGATTGGCGGAGATACTCGGTAATGAGAGGAATGCTAAGTTACTGTGGGAATTCATTCATAAGGACAAAAAACAGGAGCTTTCTGCTGCTGCCTCATCAAAGCAAGTAAAAGGAGATGGAAAGAAGGCATTCAAGAGAAGAAGATGAGAGTGGGGCGCAACTCTTGATGGATGTAAGTATTAAAATACACATTAAAACACTGTATCATAGTGATGTGGACCTGACCTGGTCCGGTCCAGGATTTGTGTATATATGTATGTGACTTCAGCATTTATACGGTTGTCTGCTCTAGTGATGTGAGATTCCATCAGGTTTCAGATGTTGCCACATACAAATTTCCCATACAAATTACATTCATCTTCATTATTGACACTAAGAGTCTAATTAAGACTATTCATTTGTTTTGTTTCTGTTTACGCAATTATAAAATATCACAGTTAATTAGTCTGATAAACATTTCAAGACCCAATGAGTCAGTGACCAGACCGGACCGCCTAGTCAGTGGACCGAACCACTACTATATCAATTGCAATTTGTGAACTCCAAACAAATCATAGGGAATAACTGATGCATATATATATATATCACCCCCTCCCCCAAAGGTGAACCATGTTTATTTGCCTGGTCGGTGTACATTCAATGACTTGATTGTCAAGTTGAGCACATTTTGATCGTTTAAATATTTGGATTGACAAAAAAATAAAATAAAAAAATATATATATATATTTTTTTTTAGAATGGAGCTCCTTGCTCAATTAAAATTCTGTGATAAATAATGGAAAATTCATTTCTTGTGAGAAAAGTATACATTATGGGTCGAAAGCTGGTCGAAGGGTGTTCGGTAAGAAAATGGAAAGAAAACCGTCGAAATGGCGGTCAACATTCAGGTTCCGTACGAGTCCTGAAAAAGTCATGGAAAATGACATTCCAATTTCCAGGCCTGGGAGTTGTGAAAAATTACAATACATGTAGTCCATGGTCTGTTTCATCATTGCTGGTCTTATTTCTAACTTACGTTTTATGTATGTGCACTTCCGACCCAGTTACTTTTCCTTGAATTGTTGTTACTGAAGGGTAAAACAACAAACACTGATGCCCGTCATAATTAACATAACTCAGGCTTTCGGTAATAATCTTATCAGGTCATGGAATAGCCATGGAATTTCAGTCTCAAAAATGTGTACGAACCCTGACATCAAAGTGTCAAGTTTATTTAAGCTGATTCAGTACCTTCCGACGAGGAAAACACAGCGAGCGCCTTTATATTCCCTTCAAAGATACGTTACACACTGAACTACATGGTATATTCATCTTTATTCACAAGAAAGGATTCTATGAGATCCGTTTAAAATTTATTATTTTGGTACGAAATAGCTTAAGTACCTTTTTGAATCATTATTTATATGACGTAGCAGGTCAAGGTCATTTGTTCACTTGTTATGTATATAAGCAAGTGGGGACACAGTCAAGATCTCTTTTTCTTCTTGTGACTCGAAGGGAAGTACACGCTATGAGCAAATGAAAACCACATATTATTGTCGGCTTCATTTAACAATTCCGTTCCAATTTGTTTAATTTGTTGTGACATCGTTTCATTTTTGGGAAACGACACAATAATTATTAAAATAATATCAGAGTGACAATTTCATTCAATTTCACTTGTTTTATTTTACGCAATAAATAAAATTTAAACTATTTTATTATGTTGCAAATTGTGGGTAATTCCCCAACTTCCGGTTTCGGAGCACGTGGTTTAGAATTCCGAATTGAATTCGAAATTGAATTCGTCTGTTTATATGCAGCCGTTCACGTGTTGAACTCTCTTTGGGAATGCCTATACAGCACAGTTGCTATGTTATCTCTGTTCTTGTGGTTTTAGAATGTAAGTATTAGAACATTCAACCAGTGAGACAACATTGCAGTTATAACTTTGTTTATGTGGAATTTGCCACATGACAACATTCGTTTTGTTAACGTCGAAATTCTGAAATTGTCACTCACACATCTGTTTCATGTTGACATATGTAGCAAAATTAGGGATCAGGTTTGGGTCCTTTTTTCGTTTATCTAGGAATTAACTCACTTGTGTGGTTTTGCTTGGCTCATAGTTCACTATGAATTCGTTTACAATACAATACACATTGAGATTGTTTGCCAACAAAATAACTTTTTTGTCAGATCACTGACACAATTTCACACGTAATAATGTGACACATCAGTCACCTAATTTCCTGGAATATTTTTAGGTCACTTTCCTGATCCTTATAACTGGTCATAAAACAAGCAATTTTCTTCCTCGTATGGCCTCGGTTTCAGTCACCCCATTGTCAAGCAGGTTCAGGCTAATCAAATTCCTCGTTCCATGCAGACCTTGAGGGGCCCCGCCGCATACTTCACCAATGTCACTGTGGCAAGGCGCCATACTGTTCCGAGGGTGGGTTCCACTATGTACGGATCCGACCATGCTCGCCCGCTGCTGCTGGATCCTACCTCAGATTTTCGTCCTCCCATCTCCCTTTCACAAGCAGGTGGGACGTACAAAGATCTGTCAGCCCCCTAGGGAGCAACTTAACTGGTATCGCATCACGTCACAATTTGCCATCCAAACTTGGATAATAGCCATGCATTTTAGTATGAATTTTATGTGACTTTGAGATTGAGAACAAAATACTTTCATCATGTCAATGTGAGGCTCTTTATTGGATAATCAAAATTTCTAAAGTAAGTTGCTCCCTGGCGTCTACCCTCGGGTGGAATTGCTGTTAAGACCATTTCCCGGGACTCTGCATGGCCATAAAATGCTTGCTCTTTGACGGGAGGTGAGTTGTAGCCACTGGGGCTGTGGCAATTCATTCTATGTATATTTGACTGATCTGCCCATTCAACATGTAGTTCAATGCAGATTGTGTTCATTTAGAAACATTAAGTGTGGTGTCATCATGTTGGTGAGGTATCTGGATTTGTGTCGTGACCAAGTACGTCGCCACCGCCCTACTGGCTGCACGGTATGATTCAGCTTCACGTCAAGGTTTAAGCTGGCTCCAGTTAGGGGGGGGAAACAGTCTGAACATTAATCATACCTCGAAGTCTCTTCCCAGGCTTTACGCAGCCCTGTTTATTCAGTTTTTTAACTTTAAAGATAACAAAATCCATGGTTTGGATCTGCCGATCCCACATTTAGATTACAATTCTAATTAACAGGGCTACTTGCCATCCAATGCGAATCCTGATTCTCACTTTGGTTTTCGGAGAGATCTTGCTGTTTTTTTCTTGTGGCTCTAAAAAAGAGCTAGAGTTAATTGCAAGGCATCGAGGTGTGGCAGACGCAGTTTCTCGCCTCCGATTTGGGTCCTGGGAGGTTCGAGGGGAGACCGAGCATTGGGCCACCAGACAGCGCGCCGGCTGATGCCGGATAATCTCGGGTGCTGTCCATAACAGTGTACATAGCACAGTCATCGGCCGGGGCAGAGACTTTTAACAAACACTCAATTTGTTCTACAACCATGAGGTTTTACCAGGGCTCAAACTTATTACCTTTCCACTTGTCACTGATTAGCATTGTCCTTTGTTTATGGGTGACCGTTCGATTTTTCTGGTGATAAATTTACACAGATCATCTTTCGCCCTTACTACGGTTCCATGGGGCGAAACACCAAGCCTTGGATTCCTTGCGAGTGTCAATCTGGCTTTCTGCAGTTATAGGCTCTTTTTTCTGCGAACCAAGTTGTGACTCACGTTTCTCTGTGCGTAGAACATTCATCAGCTTTTGACTCTACAGTCTTAGGACAATCCCAATGGGCTTTTTACCTGTAGTACCAGGATTAGATCTATTCTCGCTCAATATCATGGCTTTACAGTTTGGGTTAGCTTATCAGGTTACGATATAGACAATTGAACTCACGCAATCTTCTAGGGTGGCGGTACAGTAGGTAATAACCTGTTCCATGTGAACAGGTGCATTTCAGAACTTTGAGCCTTGCATCATGCCAACAACACACGTTGATGCCCTGCTTGAATGAGTCCTTTGTAGGGGTGCCACGATTAGTCGTATAATCGATGAACCGTTGATAAAGCCGTTCATCGATTACCATTTACATCGTCGATTAATATGCATTATTTAATTTGACATCGGGACATGTCCAGTATTATTGAATACCGTGTTTGTTTTACACAGTTTAATCTACAACCGATGGGTTAACAACCTGTGATCGCATATCAACGAGATTCCGTCAACAGGAGTACTACTAACCTATGTTGCAAACAGTCTGCAGTTCATTTGATGATGCGCCATGGTTACTCTTCATGTCGTTGTTAATTCTACAAATTGGCGGCCCTGCCGCTTTGAAATTATGGCGATGTCATTGTATATTTCTACTTGTAAGGCGGAACTACATCTTTGATATATGCCGACTGTCACTGTCTTCAATGAGCTGAATGCACTTGCCCTTGAATCTGATTGAACCAATGGGAGTTGATTGAAATTCTCTGGAAACTAGGGAACCTATGGCATTTTAATCAGCAATGTTCTCCATGATGTCATTTGAGTATACTGTGCTTGAATAAGTATCCTTAGAGGTTAATTGTATAGGCTATTGCGTATCATGCAGTGAATGCTGAATGAACCTCGATATTATCAAATACAAACCGTCGGCCATTCATTATGCATTCCTACTTTTCTATGGTTTGCATGTTTGGCTATTCAGACATTGAAATTCATATTTACGTTTGTTCTAATGACCTCACAAATTATATTATCACCATAACATGGCCGATAATTGTGCAGGTATAGAATACATTCTGTTCATTGGTCAATAAAAGTGGTTTGTGATGCACTTCATTAATGTAAACATGTCCTGAGCCGATTCCTCAAACAACAGCAAATTGTAGTTACCCAGCACCAAGCCAATAGGCCATATTACAGAATACTTCCACTGCTGGTGTTAGGTACGATTAATCGATTATCGTCTATTGTTGCCGACTGATTGTCGATTATCAAAATAAATAGTCGTGGCACCTCTGGAATCGGGCTTTATTGTACTCAGTGCTCCTTTTTTGACATGCTGTCTTGCATTACTCAAACAGACGGGCAATTCGTCTAACGGCGCACATGAGACAATCATTGTTGGCGACAGAGTCTCTGCCCGCGGGGAGGACCTAGGGTCCGGGTCCTCGCTGTATGAGCGACAGACAATCGTCCGACCATACACACATGTGACTGGTCTTCGGTAAATTTTGCCTTCTGTTCACACCTCTGGCATACCTCCTGTCGATCGAGTATATGCTTTCTCCTTGGTCGTTGCAGTGGGCTAAAAAAAACAATAACTGCTCATGGACCCGGGCCCTTCGGCTGTTAAGAACAATCAGTGAATAACAAGCAGACACAATCTTCTTGTTATCCACAGTCTGGTTGTTTTTGGGACCTTAATCATCCATGGCCTGTTCCTTCTTTCAGACTGTAGTTCATCCATGGCCTGTTCCTTCTTTCAGACTGTAGTTCCATCACGATGGGTCTCCTCCTTCTACACATTTTCTAATATGTTACATGCAGACTGCAAAGTATTCCTTTGAATCAAGTGTACGTGTAACTGCATACACTATTGGATTGACAGGCTGTGGAGGTAGTTACAACTCAGGACTCTCCGAACTTTTTCTTCTCGATTGTTTCGATACCAGAAAACATTTTGGGAATTTCCAAGTCCGATTACGCTCTTCATGGACTTCGTTACCTGTTTCCAGACTTAAAGTAACTACCAATCATGGGCATTGTCGGACGGAATATGGCCTCTGTCCGGTGTATTAATTCACTGAAGTAACATACTGTCATTTTGATGGTCAGTCCGCAAATACTTCTTTTGCGCCTTTATCAGTTGGTCGAGTTAGACACCGTTACTGCCAGTAGGTCGCAAAAACCTTACAATCTTGATGCGGTGGCTATTTAATTCTGGGTTTTCTTCACCATACATGACTTGGTGGTATGTTTCTAATCGTATTTACAGTTGCCACTTCCTCGTTTTGCATCCATATTGACCATTCAGGTAACAATAGATTTCCTTCCTCTGGTGTCGAAACGTTGGGATATCTTGGTTCGTTCAGTCACATACCATGGAGCAGGGTGGTCTATGCTTTCTGCATATGACCAGCTTACTCCAGGGAGGAGGTGGCACATGCATGTACCTGCATATGACCTTGGGGAGATTTCACAATTACAGGTTTGTCTGTCTTCAGAACCAAAAGGGGGGGGGGAGGTGCAGAGATTCAGCCAATGGGCTCATTCTTCCACTTTCTCCACTCTACCTTGTATCATCAATAAAATTTGCAAATCGGTACCTTTTGGATCCATTTGTTGCTACTCAGCAGGTTCAAATTAATTACTCTTAACTACAATACAATAGTTTCTCATTCCTCGCAGCCTCCTCCTATGAGTTGATTCTACCATGTAGTTCAGTGTGTAACGTATCTTTGAAGGGAATATAACATTTTCAATAGAAAATACATATTCCCTTCAAAGATACGTTACACACTGAACTACATGGTATATTCATCTTTATTCACAAGAAAGGATTCTATGAGATCCGTTTAAAATTTATAATTTTGGTACGAAATAGCTTAAGTACCTTTTTGAATCATTATTTATTTATATGACGTAGCAGGTCAAAGGTCATTTGTTCACTTGTTATGTATATAAGCAAGTGTGGACCCAGTCAAGATCTCTTTTTTTCTTGTGACTCGAAAGGGAAGTACACGCTATGAGAAAATTGAAACCCACATATTATTGTCGGCTTCATTTAACAATTCCGTTCCAATTTGTTTAATTTGTTGTGACATCGTTTCATTTTTGGGAAACGACACAATAATAATTATTAAATAATATCACAGTGACAATTTCATTCAATTTCACTTGTTTTATTTTACGCAATAAATAAAAAATAAAAACTATTTTATTTATTGCAAATTGTGGGTAATTCCCCAACTTCCGGTTTCGGAACACGTGGTTTAGAATTCCGAATTGAATTCGAATTTGAATTCGTCTGTTTATATGCAGCCGTTCACGTGTTGAACTCTCTTTGGGAATGCCTATACAACACAGTTGCTATGTTATCTCTGTTCTTGTGGTTTTAGAATGTAAGTATTAGAACATTCAACCAGTGAGCCAACATTGCATTTATAACTTTGTTTATGTTGAAATTGCCAACGTGACTGACATTCGTTTTGTTTACGTCGAAATTGTGAAATTGTCACTCATAAATCTGTTTCATGTTGACATATGTAGCAATATTAGGGATCAGGTTTGGGTCCTTGTTTCGTTTATCTAGGAATTACTTGTGTGGTTTTGCTTGGCTCATAGTTCACTATGAATTCGTTTACAATACAATACACATTGAGATTGTTTGCCAACAAAATAACTTTTTTGTCAGATCACTGACACAATTTCACACAGAATAATGTGACACAACAGTCACCTAATTTCCTGGAATATTTTTAGGTCACTTTCCTGATCCTTATAACTGGTCATAAAACAAGCAATTTTCTTCCTCGTATGGCCTCGGTTTCAGTCACCCCATTGTCAAGCAGGTTCAGGCTAATCAAATTCCTCGTTCCATGCAGACCTTGAGGGGCCCCCGCCGCATACTTCACCAATGTCACTGTGGCAAGGCGCCATACTGTTCCGAGGGTGGGTTCCACTATGCACGGATCCGACCATGATCGCCCGCCGCTGCTGGATCCTACCTCAGATTTTCGTCCTCCCATCTCCCTTTCACAAGCAGGTGGGACGTACCACGATCTGTCAGCCCCCTAGGGAGCAACTTAACTGGTATCGCATCACGTCACAATTTGCCATCCAAACTTGGATAATAGCCATGCATTTTAGTTTGACTTTTATGTGACTTTGAGATTGAGAACAAAATACGTTCATCTTGTCAATGTGAGGCTCTTTCTTGGCTAATCAAAATTTCCAAAGTAAGTTGCTCCCTGGCGTCTACCCTCGGGTGGAATTGCTGTTAAGACCATTTCCCGGGACTCTGCATGGCCGTAAAAGGCTTGCTCTTTGACGGGAGGTGAGTTGTAGCCAGTGTAGCCACTGGGGCTGTGGCAATTCATTCTAATCTATGTATATTTGACTGATCTGCCCATTCAACATGTAGTTCAATGCGGATTGTGTTCATTTAGAAACATTAAGTGTGGTGTCATCATGTTGGTGAGGTATCTGGATTTGTGTCGTGACCAAGTATGTCGCCACCGCCCTACTGGCTGCACGGTATGATTCAGCTTCACGTCAAGGTTTAAGCTGGCTCCAGTTAGGGGGGGGAAACAGTCTGAACATTAATCATACCTCGATGTCTCTTCCCAGGCTTTACGCAGCCCTGTTTATTCAGTTTTTTGTTTTAACTTTAAAGAGATAACAAAATCCATGGTTTGGATCTGCCGATCCCACATTTAGATTACAATTCTAATTAACAGGGCTACTTGCCATCCAATGCGAATCCTGATTCTCACTTTGGTTTTCGGAGAGATCTTGCTGTTTTTTCTTGTGGCTCTAAAAAAGAGCTAGAGTTAATTGCAAGGCATCGAGGTGTGGCGGACGCAGTTTCTCGCCTCCGATTTGGGTCCTGGGAGGTTCGAGGGGAGACCGAGCATTGGGACACCAGACAGCGCGCCGGCTGCTGCCGGATAATCTCGTGTGCTGTCCATAACAGTGTACATGGCACAGTCATCGGCCGGGGCAGAGACTTTTAACAAACACTCCATTTGTTCTACAACCATGAGGTTTTACCAGGGCTCAAACTTATTACCTTTCCACTTGTCACTGATTAGCATTGTCCTTTGTTTATGGGTGACCGTTCGATTTTTCTGGTGATAAATTTACACCGATCATCTTTCGCCCTTACTACGGTTCCATGGGGCGAAACACCAAGCCTTGGATTCCTTGCGAGTGTCAATCTGGCTTTCTGCAGTTATATGCTGTTTTTTTTCTACGAACCAAGTTGTGACTAAAAAGCACTTTCTCTGGGCGTAGAACATTCATCAGCTTTTGACTCTACAGTCTTAGGACAATCCCAATGGGTTTTTTACCTGTAGTACCAGGATTAGATCTATTCTCGCTCAATATCATGGCTTTACAGTTTGGGTTAGCTTATCAGGTTACGATATAGACAATTGAACTCACGCAATCTTCTAGGGTGGCGGTTCAGTGGGTAATAACCTATTCCATGTGAACAGGTGCATTTCTGAACTTTGAGCCTTGCTTCATGCCAACAACACCCGTTGATGCCCTGCTTGATGGAGTCCTTTGTAGGGGTGCCACGATTAGTCGTATAATCGATGATCCGTTGATAAAGCCGATCATCGATTACCATTTCCATCGTCGATTAATATGCATTATGTAATTTGACATCGGGACATGTCCAGTATTATTGAATACCGTGTTGTTTTACACAGTTTATTCTACAACCGATGGGTTAACAACCTGTGATCGCATATCAACGCGATTCCGTCAACAGGGGTACTACTAACCTATGTTGCAAACAGTCTGCAGTTCATTTGATGATGCGCCATGGTTACTCTTCATGTTGTTGTTGTTAATTCTACAAATTGGCGGCCCTGCCGCTATGAAATTATGGCGATGTAATTGTATATTTCTACTTGTAAGGCGGAACTACATCTTTGATATATGCCGCCTGTCACTGTCTTCAATGAGCTGAATGCACTTGCCCTTGAATCTGATTGAACCAATGGGAGTTGATTGAAATTCTCTGGAAACTAGGGAACCTATGGCATTTTTATCAGCAATGTTCTCCACGATTCATTTGAGTATACTGTGCTTGAATAAGTATCCTTAGAGGTTCTTTGTATAGGCTATTGCGTATCATGCAGTGAATGCTGAATGAACCTCGATATTATCAAATACAAACCGTCGGCCATTCTTTATGCATTCCTACTTTATATGATTTGCATGTTTGGCTATTCAGACACTGAAATTCATATTTACGTTCGTTCTAATGACCTCACTAATTCTATTATCACCATAACATGGCCGATAATTGTGCAGGTATAGAATACATTCTGTTCATTGGTCAATAAAAGTGGTTTGTGATGCACTTCATTAATGTAAACATGTCCTGAGCCGATTCCTCAAACAACAGCAAATTGTAGTTACCCAGCGCCAAGCCAATAGGCCATATTACAGAATACTTCCACTGCTGGTGTTTGGGTACGATTAATCGATTATAGTCTGTTGTGGCCGACCGATTGTCGATTATCAATATAAATAGTCGTGGCACCTCTGGAATCGGGCTTTATTGTACTCAGTGCTCCTTTTTTTTTTTGACATGCTGTCTTGCATTACTCAAACAGACGGGCAATTCGTCTAACGGCGCACATGAGACAATCATTGTTGGCGACAGAGAGTCTCTGCCCGCGGGGAGGACCTAGGGTCCGGGTCCTTGCTGTATGAGCGACAGACAACCGTCCGACCATACACACGTGACTGGTCTTCGGTAAATTTTGCCTTCTGTTCACACCTCTGGCATACCTCCTCGACCTCATGTCGACCGAGTATGTGCTTTCTCCTTGGTCGTTGCGGTGGGCTAAAAAACCAATAACTGCTCATGGGCCCGGGCCCTTCGGCTGTTAAGAACAATCGGTGAATAACAAGCAGACACAATCTTCTTGTTATCCACAGTCTGGTTGTTTTTGGGACCTTAATCATCCATGGCCTGTTCCTTCTTTCAGACTGTTTGAAGTAGTTCCATCACGATGGGTCTCCTCCTTCTACACATTTTCTCACATGTTACATGCAGACTGCAAAGTATTCCTTTGAATCAAGTGTACGTGTAACTGCATACACTATTGGATTGACAGGCTGTGGAGGTAGTTACAACTCAGGACTCTCCGAACTTTTTCTTCTCGATTGTTTCGATACCAGAAAACATTTTGGGAATTTCCAAGCCCTATAACGCTCTTCATGGACTTCGTTACCTGGGGTTTTTGTTACCAGTTTCCAGACTTAACGTAACTACCATTCATGGGCATTGTCGGACGGAATAGGGCCTCTGTCCAGTGTATTAATTCACTGAAGTAACATACTGTCATTTTGATGGTCAGTCCGAAAATACTTCTTTTGCGCCTTTATCAGTTGGTCGAGTTAGACACCGTTACTGCCAGTAGGTCGCAAACCTTACAATCTTGATGCGGTGGCTATTTAATTCTGGGTTTTCTTCACCATACATGACTTGGTGGTATGTTTCTAATCGTATTTACAGTTGCCACTTCCTCGTTTTGCATCCATATTGACCATTCAGGTAACAATAGATTTCCTTCCTCTGGTGTCGAAACGTTGGGATATCTTGGTTCGTTCAGTCACATACCATGGAGCAGGGTGGTCTATGCTTTCTGCATATGACCAGCTTACTCCAGTGAGGAGGTGGCACATGCATGTACCTGCATATGACCTTGGGGAGATTTCACAATTACAGGTTTGTCTGACTTCAGAACCAAAAGGGGGGGGGGGAGGTGCAGAGATTCAGCCAATGGGCTCATTCTTCCACTTTCTCCACTCTACCTTGTACCATCAATCAAATTTGCAAATCGGTACCTTTTGGATCCATTTGTTGCTACTCAGCAGGTTCAAATTAATTACTCTTAACTACAATACAATAGTTTCTCATTCCTCGCAGCCTCCTCCTATGAGTTGATTCTACCATGTAGTTCAGTGTGTAACGTATCTTTGAAGGGAATATAACATTTTCAATAGAAAATACATATTCCCTATAAGATACCCTTACCGAACATAATCGCTTATTAAGCGTTTTCTTAGCGTTTCCTTAGCGTTTGGGGCAATTTGTTAGCGTTTGAACGTTATGAGAAGACATTTCTTAGCGTTCGAATGCTAAGAAAACGCTTCTGTTAGCGTTTGAACGTTAAGCATTGATGATCCTTAGCGATTTTTTTTATTCCTTAGCGTTTAGAAAGTTAAACGCTAAGAAAAACGTTAATATATTTGCAATTTTCTTATTCCTTAGCGTTTAGAAAGTTAAACGCTAAGAAAAACGCTAACATCTCTTCTCTGTTATTATAAGCATTGATAGATCTGAGCGTTTCTTTGTATTCCTTAGCGATTTTCAGCCTTTCATAAACGCTAGTAAATGGTTCTTAGTGTTTCTTGCATGACCGTGCATTTGAGGCTACCATTATCAATTCAGAAATAAACTAAGTCGAGTTCAGGTAAATTTTATGGAAAAATTTATCTAAACTTCATATCTCCTATATATTTGACTTGTTTTTGACAATCTACGTACGAGAATGACCAGAATTCTTTACACTAGAAAATGATGTAGAATTCTGAAAATATTTTTTAAATACATTTTTAATAGGTTCATGTACTGGTAGTTTGCCTTGGAAATAATTTGAATATTCCAGACATGTACATTTAACTGAACAAGCGATAATATTTGACAAGTCTGGCAGGTATGACATATGTATACCTGTACATGTACTACTGTCTAATATCTTCCAACAACAAGTACCTGGTAATTTGTTTCTTTTTGTTTTCATATCTCCTATATATGTGACTAATGTTTTTGACAATCTACGTATGAGAATGGCCAGAATTAGTTAAACTGAACAATGACGTAGAATTCTGAAAATATTTTTTTTACAATTAATACATATATTGAGTACATTTTGTTGTCTTGGAAATACTTTGAAAACTCCACACATTTAACAGAACAAGAGATAAATATTTGACATGTCTGGCAGGTTTTACATGTACATTGTACCATACATGTACCACTGTATACCCTTTCTTTAAAAAAAATCACTAAATAAGTATAATATATGTTTATGGGATTTTTTTCAAACACTAATATTTAATGTATAGTGCACAGAATACAGAGAATTTTGTTTCTTTCATGCAAGCCAGTGCAAGCAGAGAATCTCTTGTAATTAAACTAATTAAGTCCATGTTCAACAACTATTTCAAGGAAAAAGTGGGGTGGAAATCTATTGTTGTAAGAAATATTGGCTCATCTGTGCTTTATATATTATCAAAAGAAGTGATTTTATGAACATTATTAATTATTTTTTTTTTTTTATATATAAAATAATAATTATATTTGAAGTCAGACAGACCAGTCAATATGAGTTTCTATCACTTGAAAATATTTTTCTTTAATTATTCTCTCAGAAAATGTGGCTATTTTAGATACATTTAAAATTGTATAATTAATATGAATTAATTGAAACTACCCCAATTCTAAATTAAAGTGAGAGAATATTTGCTTAACTAATTCAAGTAATGAATTTGTCTCACTGTACTTGCTAGTTCTCTGCATCCCCTAAAATATTCTCAGAACCAGATAATGCCTATACATAAAATTAAATCACTGCCTTATGCAATCATTGAGTCTGCAGGACGATCCCCTGGGGCAATTTAAATTGTTAAGTTGGGAGAACTGGCCCATAAGCTTGGAATTTGATACTTCTTAAAATATGTAACAGATGTGTGGCCCAGTGTTGACTCTTTGTTTTGACCATTTTGTCTCTCACTGATGAATGATGTACATGTTTATGCAGCTTTATACTCAGATTTTGTTCTAAAAAGTAATGTGAAAAGAGATCATTTTTCTGTGTTTTTGATGGATTAATTTATGAAGTCTCACAGAATCCACAGCACCTGGACCAGGCCGGGAAACCATTATTTGTGTCTCTGGTAAGTACTTTCATAATTCAAATTAATTTATGTTGCTTATGGCCTCATAAAACTTCAAAATATGATATTTTATATAGAGAGAATGTACTGTACAATTAATATTGGCATGATCATCTTTCATGCAGTCACACACAAAGGCAATATTAAATCTTAGCTACAGGGATCGAACCATTACAAGCTAGCTATAGGCCCTCCACAATTCAACTACTCTCTCACAGATTTTTGAATTCCCTTTAAACCATGCACAACCCTGTATAAATGGGATTTAATATATCAATCTCATAAGGATAAACCAATTTGAATAAAAACAAATGACTCACATATCCAGGGTTTAATCTACATATTAATATATTGTAGGGGTGGAATCAGGGGAGGGGTCAATTGTATTATAAAGTAGCCCCTGCATTGGGGAAATGCTGATGCCACCCCTGATATATTGCAACATTTAAAAGAAACTTACTATGGGTGTATATATATATGCATGATGCCCATGCATGCGAATTAACTTTGAAGTGCTTAGAATTAAATTTCTACCTACAATTTTTACTCGACCAACATATAATTCAATGTACGCATGGCTGAAGTATATATTTTTCTTCTATGGTCCCAAGATCAAAATGAAATAAAAATATGGCTTGAATAACACCAGCATAGCTTTAAATATGACTTATTCTATTTCAATTTCAGAGATCACAATTTCTTTTTCAAAGAAACAGTCACAGAAGATTTGAGAAGAAACTGCATGACTACAGTAAGGAAATCTACTTGAAATGTACCAGTGCAAGGAGTCAAAACAATCTCTCTGTCAAAGTAAAGATAGCAATATTAGAAGGGTAATTAAGCTTTATACTTTAAATACAGTACAATTAATAGCTTATCAGGTCCCCTCAATATAGAATATCCATTGTGCTAAACATTTATCTGTCATTTATATGCTTTGTTGAATGGGATTTCTACTTATAATGAATATGAACTCCATATTAAATTTTGGGTATTACCAAAAAAATTAACTTAACAGCAAAATTGATGAGTTATAAATTTTCTCAGCAGATAATATTTCATGGTTTGACAATACACATAAAACACATATATTCTATAAGTTGGCTGTAGTGCACCTAATAAGAAGAACATATGCCCTATGTTTGACTTCAAGGAAACAGATATATGCTCAGCCTGTAACCCGGCCTGTACAGATATTCTGCATTGTATGAATGTATATATATATAGCTTCAGTACCAATTATTGGATTGTAATGTCCTTTGGTACTACTATGACCATATTATACCAGCATGGGAAGAAGGATATCCACATACAAACTATTTCATCCATTAATTAACATCCATTCAAACTTTCAGCACTGCACACTTTCCAAACTGCAAATCAGGAAATATATATGTCATGCTATGCATTAGAGTTGTAATAAATAAGCCAATCATGAAATTGATCAATAATCAGGTGATACATGTACGAAGCCTTTAAATAGCTATCATTATATTAATTCTTCAATTTTCAGAATTCATAATTTCGGTCTCCAAAAAAGAGATGTGGGACATCATGAAGGAGACTGACGTTAATGCTAAAATATGCTCAAAGTGTACAAATGAAAGAAGTCGGATGAAGATTTCGTATGATAAGGTCAAGACTAATGAAGGGTAAGTTATTCTTGTCTCATATGGATGTCATACTGTCCAGCATGTATGATATCATACCTTTTCATGTGTCATAAGAATGTGCAACATTGTTTGGAACATTGTGTAAGTATATATTAATGCCAAGTTTATGACCGCACAGCTAGACAAATAATTTTGTGTAAAGTAACTCCATCAGAAGACCTGCAGGTGATTGTGCCTGATCGCAAGGGATGTCCTTGAAAATTAGTTTGTCAAATACAACTGTGGGGGACCATTTTGCATAAAACAAAGAAAGCAGAGTAAAGTTGCTTAATTGTGTTAAATTGAAGGAAATTTCATCAATGATTCTTGGAAATCTGAATTTTTTCTTTTATTGTTTTCAGAAATGAATCACCAAAGTAAAGAAAAGAACTCGATCAGGATAGAATGTTATATATTAATTACTGTTTAGTTATAGCCTGAATTTCCTCTGGCCTTCACATGTTATTGTGACCGAGTGAAAGACAGAGTTAAAAAACTTCAAAACCCTGGTATATATGTTTCACTCAATCTTTTATAGCACGTCACCACCAGGTTTTGATGAATTTCACACTGCAGTCCTTCACCCAGTAATTATAGCATATGAAGATGAGAGGAAAATCAGGCTAAGATCATTTGATTATATTTGAATAAATTCTATTGATTCTGAAATGGGAGTAGCCTCATACAGTTCATAATTCCACCATGAGGAAGGAATATTTTGGGAGAGTCAACAATCAGTGAATGAGTATGTAAGGTACTGTAACATTTAAAAAAATGCATATTCTAAATATGTGTGAGCAAACGGCGAGGCATTTCTAAGCAGCCTTTTAAGTCATAACCAGAAGACTGTACAATTCAGTAACTTGAGGGTTAATATTAGCGTTTAAATGATTATATTTGAACGCTAAGGTAACGCTAAGAAAACACTAAGGAAACGCTAAGGAATAAGGAAACGCTAAGGAATTGCAACAGTATATTTGCCAACATACCAACAATATGCAAATGAGGTAAGCATTCAAACGCTAAGCTTAGCGTTCGAACGCTAAGCTCATAAATATTTCACCCTATATACACGCTAACCAAACGCTAACCAAACGCTAAGATAGCGTTTGAACGCTAAGCTTAACATTTGTTTGCCCCATTCATCTTAGCGTTTATTTTATGCATTTGAACGCTAAGGAAACGCTAAGAAAACGCTAAGGGTAATCGCTAAGCAAACGCTAAATAATGGCGTTCGGTTTTGGTAAGGGTACTTACACACTGAACTCCAAGGTCCCTCCCAAAATTGGGATTTTCCCTCCCCGCTGCTCGGTCACACCCCTCGAGTCTTGTAAGAGGATAAAAAAGAGATCTTGACTGGGTCCACACTTGCTTATATACATAACAAGTGAACAAATGACCTTTGACCTGCTACGTCATATAAATAAATAATGATTCAAAAAGGTACTTAAGCTATTTCGTACCAAAATTATAAATTTTAAACGGATCTCATAGAATCCTTTCTTGTGAATAAAGATGAATATACCATGTAGTTCAGTGTGTAAGTATCTTATAGGGAATATGTATTTTCTATTGAAAATGTTATATTCCCTATAAGATACTTACACACTGAACTCACAGGTCCCTCCCAAATTGGGATTTTCCCTCCCCGCTGCTCGGTCACACCCCTCGAGTCTTGTAAGAGGATGAAAAAGAGATCTTGACTGTGTCCCCACTTGCTTATATACATAACAAGTGAACAAATGACCTTGACCTGCTACGTCATATAAATAATGATTCAAAAAGGTACTTAAGCTATTTCGTACCAAAATAATAAATTTTAAACGGATCTCATAGAATCCTTTCTTGTGAATAAAGATGAATATACCATGTAGTTCAGTGTGTAAGTATCTTATAGGGAATATGTATTTTCTATTGAAAATGTTATTTTCTCCCGCAATTCAGAAGGCGGGTGCAATTATTATTGCACCCATAATATAATCGTAAGTTGGGTTATTCTCAAATAAAACATCATTGTGGGATAGACCTCTGTCTAGTTACTTACATAAGCCCATAATTGAACTGAGATGGGAAATGATCTAAATAAACTATTTAACTAATTTACCCAACAGAAATTGGATATTTTTTGTTTTTCAAAATATTTACATTGAGAAATGATAATTTGTGATTAAAAATATATATTAAAGATGGATTTGCTCTTCCTAAATATGTTTTATATAGTTTCCGAGGTATAAAATAATAAAAATGAGTCAAAGACACCTGTCCGGAAATGCTGCTATCAGTTATTATTGATTTTATACTGACATTTTCTTATATAAAACGATAATCAAATTGGAAATTTTTTCATTAAAAACATTAGAACAGACAATCATGAAGCGTTCATGCTAAATTAAATCAATATTAATTGATAGATGCATCTCCGGACAGGGGTTTCAGTTCATATTTATTATTTTATACCCAGGAAACTGTAAAAAAAAAAAAAAATTATAGGAAAAGATTGACCATCTTTAATATCATAATCAGTTGTTTACACTGAAATAACAAAGTAATCTTATCATAGGAACAATCTCAACCTGATGAGACCTCAACCTTCACAATGATAGGAATTGGATACAGCCACGTGACACAGTAGCTCTGAATTTGATTACATGTAGTAGCGATGTGACCAACAACGGCAGTAACTCCGAACAGATATGACGGGGAAAAGAAATGCCAAGAATGACGACTATGATAGGTTCTACGATGTAGGGTGCTGGCGCCTGAAGAATGGTATCATTCTATGTATTAGAATATAGAATAAATTTCATAAATCGATATAATCCTCTTTTCTGAACTAAATTGTCCCTCCCCGGCACCAGTGGTTCTGGGTGCTTAAGCAGCATTGTAGCGAGCGTACATTTCTGCGCCAGCCAGATGGCCTTCAGTCATTTTAGCACAGGGCAGTGGCCCTACCCATAGTGGTAGCAAGTCCGGTCCCCCTGGCCATGTTCTCCCATTAGGAAGTGGCCTTGCCTGCCACTCAACCATCTTGGGGTCTGGGAAGAATGACTTCTCCTCATCCTACTGCTATGCCAGGATATCCAGCTTAGTCAGGACCTCCTGCACATGGGGGGGGGGGTGGCTCTCTGGTCCGATGGCTCCATCAACTTATGGTTGTCCAACCTCATTTTGGCCACGGGGTTCTCCATTTACAGTAATGCCCTAAATAATCGACTCCTTAACCATAGCAGAATTATGGGTAATTTTTCAGGATTTAGTCGAAAATATGGCTTGTTGCCATTCATCGGAAAGCTCTCAGTAAGAACTTTCCGATGAATGTCAACAAGCCATATTTCCGACTAAATCCTGAAAAATTACCCACAATTCTGCTGTGGTTAAGGAGTCAATTATATAGGGCATTACTGTACTCCCTGTGCAATGAATTGGGCATTAGGTTATCAGTCATGTGCTTTGGCAAATGGCAGTCCTGATGCCGAGGTGATTACTCCCGGGTATAGCCATAGCCATCTTCAGAGTGGGCCCTCCTCCAGTATTTTGACATCCATTAACCCTTTGAGTGCCAGGGGCCGATCTCATCGGCCCTAAACCTACAAAATAAGTCTGTTAAAGAATATAAGAATAAATTATTAAAATTGTAAAAAATTGTAAAAAAAACAAAAACAAAAACAAACATTGTTAGGCCAATGCATTCTCTTATATATGCGAGGCGACCTATGGTCGACTCGCATATATAAGAGAATGCATTGGCACAGGGTATATGGGTTGATACAAAAATCGACCTGGCACTCAAAAGGGTTAAGGACGGTGCAGGTCGTTCTCTCACTAAGGTGAAGAGTGAATTGTTCTCCTTGCACCCCAAGGTAACCGAGTCCTTCTAAATGAAAAAGATAAGAAAGAAGAATAGCCGTTTCTTCTTCCATTACACTTAATTGGTTGGGTCATAAACATGAATTCGATGGCACCACCTGGGATGTTTCTTCAAAAATAAGGGGGGGGGGGTCAAAGTTTGAGCAATGTAGGACTCTGAATATATGAGTTATTTTCACGAAACAAATCAAACCGGATTCATGAAGAGTTCACATTTATGTGGAATCTACATTCCCCTAATATTTGGATATTAACTTTATTGCTTGTGCCTGCATTCTAATTCATATAGTTCAGTATGAGGGCTCCTTTAGCTGAAAAATATTATTTTATATTAAAGTATAATTACTATTTCCTTAAAGAAAGCAAGAACTCTGAACTATCATAGATCCATCCCATGGCTGTGCCATTTCCAACCCAACAACATGCCAATCTCCTGATGGAGTCGGAAATAAAACTGAGACATTACAATCAATTGAGTACAGCCTGTTATATGGGTGCTTTCATGCATGGCTAATCTGGACAAGTACAATATAGAGTGGTTAGTAGGCGACCAAAAAGTTGACCCCTTTCCTCCTGTGGTTTTTACAAAGAGGGATGTATATCCATATATTCAGTGAGGGAATTCTTTAAGGAAAAATGAATCATACTTATAAAAATAATATTTTTCGTTCAGCTGTGTTAAAGGGACTTCATTGTAGGTTATAATTTAGAAATAACATCAAATTATGATAATTTCCTCAAGAATATACTAATAGTATAGCATAATGATGATATGAATGTGATATTATTCACAAAACACGCTTTGTGTCTGAGAAAATACAGGTCGACTTTGTTTAGTTTCTCGCAAAAAGCACAGTAGATTGTTTATAAGCAGAATCACGGTATTGCGCCATTTCCTTATTTAGATTCCCACGCTTCATATCTCGGTTGTAAAACCCCTAATTTGGTGTGCCTACATCTTACAACTCACAATACGACTCATAGTAATATTCCTTATTTGGTATGTATGACCATATATAGGTTAGGAGAAAATACTAACTGTATTGAAAAATATTGCAAGAACAATTATATTATGTAAACGTTTTCTGTCTGATTTCCCAATCATGAAGTAATGTGGATTAGATTTATTTTGAACTGACAGCGGGTAGAAAGGGTCGATTAAAATAAAATTTCGTGTGATTTGAATGCGATTGTTGATTGCGCCAATAATGTTATTTACGCATTCCACAGCGCAACAGAACAATTTCATTGGACGATACAGTAGTTCAAGTGTTTGTCTATAAACAATCGTAATGTAACTTTTTTATATTTGTTTACATAACCAAGGGTACAAATAACCAAGGGTACAATAACATGCAATATACATGTTATTTATGATTTGTATAAGAACGACATCTCTCTATTGTATATATTCTTTCTGTTTATGGCTGTTTTAGCGGATGTGACTATTTAAAAACCTGTACCCACAGGAAAGGCTGCCCATAACTTTAAGAAATTTGTATGGTCAAAACCGACAAGACGTATCTAAGGCTACATGGATGAAAAGGAGAAAGCAGTGATATAAAGTTTCTGATTTTATTTTATTACAAATAAGCATGACAAAACGTCAAATCAAAATAACAAATTGGTCGATCATAATCTTTGGTGTATGTATATATTATTCATAAACAAATTAGTTGTGAATTCCAGTTCTGTGAGTACTATACAGTAATGCTCTAAGTAATCGACTCCTTAACCACAGCAGAATTATGGGTAACTTTTCAGGATTTAGTCGGAAATATGGCTTGTTGATATTCATCGGAAATCTCTCGGGGAGAGCTTTCCGATGAATGGCAACAAGCCATATTTCCGACTAAATCCTGAAAGTTACCCATAATTCTGCTGTGGTTAAGGAGTCGATTACTTAGAGTATTACTGTATGAGTGTGTTCTGTATATAATACAATCATGGATAGTAAATAATACCGTGAATAAAAAGTATATATAAACAAATTATCTAATTATAATTGATTGCAGAGTGTGTGGTGGCCTGAGATTCTAAACCTTTGGTTTCAGAGAAATCAATAATTTCTCTTAAAGGTACTCAATCTGATCAGACGGTCCCCATACCAACAAGATTCAACAACAACATTTCTTCAAAATACGCTTTTGTTATCAGAATTTATTTATTGCAACAAAATAATGCTAACCGCTGTCAACTATGGTATCAAATTTCCCAAAACTTGTTATCTATCAACATTTTATTCAACAAATTATGGCTGCATTATCACTTAAAGGAATTAGTCTGTCAAAAAAAAAAAAAAATTATCGTCATAATACTAATAATATATGTCTAACAGACCCATTTTGCCAAGAAAATTCAAAATCGAGCAGATAGTATTTTTATTATTATGATATTAAAAAAATCGCGGAAATATCCGAAGTCAGTCACGTGAGTGCGATCACATGACCACAACGCGGTCACATGACCGATCATCTGCATCGACGCTTACCGATGACAGCGGTGTGTGGAGCTTGAAATAATTCCGCCAATCGCGTAACGAGTTGATAAATTACGCTGGTTAATTACTACGCCTTTACGATAAATAGCGATTACGGAATAAAACTGTTTGAATGTGCTGAATTATGAACTGGATTTGCTAGAATGTTGGATTATATAACGAATAATGATGGCTAAAATGCACTTTGATGCGATAAAAGTTGTTTGAAATGAGATTAATTTATGCAGAAATGCAATGAGCGAGCGGAATTTCGTGTGAAACTAATTTAACTGTTTCTGAAAGAATACAAGTTAGGCCATATACCGGTACTTCATTCTTCGTTGTATGGTACAAATTTCGGAAGCTAGTTTACACACTAGTGTCATCCCGTTGTGTGCTATATATATGCGTACAATTAAATACAAATGGGGTGTGATTAAAAAGGTGGTGGTTATTGTACTAGTACATGTATCATGATGGCTAATATATTCGTCATAATAATGTTCCTGTGTGTTTCTTCACACAAAACATTTTGTGTGGAGAAGTGCACGACTGTGAACAGCTTGCTAAAATCCTTCCAGTCAAGATCGATAAGTGAGGAAACAAAATAATTCACTCGAATACACAACAGACTGTTGAAACTACAATAATTATTAGTTAGGCTGCAGTTTGACATTTTTGTTAATTGAAGGCTAGCCTGGCATTGTTTTTCAGTTTGTGTTTGTTGTTCGTTTTATTTTACATTATGATGGCACATATTGACTTTCTAGAGAGGATTTTTTTGCATTGTTAGCATAGAAAAACTCCAATGATTGCCTCTAATAAAGAGCGTCTATGTTTTCCTCGCGGTGTAGACAATAAAGAGCGTTCTCAATTATGAACGTGCTATATTTCGATATGTCATGGGTGAGTTTGTATGTGGTATTGTGACAATTAAATATAAAGAGCGTCCATGCTTCCGTCTCCCAAAAGCGGTAGACAATAAAGAGCGTTCTAAATTACGCACTGTGTTGTCTTTTTGGAGGTACTAAATAATGGATCGCTAGCCCGCCCACAACTGAACACACTACATCTACTAGGCATCTTGGAATATGTGGAGATGACAGATACTCGGGATATTTATATCGAAAGTAAAACAACAAACAAACACAAAACAAAAGCGCCTAAATAGAGTTAAAGGGGTACTGTACGCCATTTTCATTAAATTTCCGGTGACAACAACGATCTAATATCAATAATATATAGAAACATAAGTAATTTGAGTCGAATATGTATTTTGTAAACGCTCAGGTTAATAGGCTATCTTAAAATTTAATAATTTAAAAGTTAATAATTTGATATAAATTGAATTTATGACTGGAGCCATAAAATGGCGTCAATTAAATTACGAATTACCGTAATCAAAAACAGTAATTGAGGGATACTGGATTGTTAAACCGATCGCACACACGATCGCTTAAAATATTATGATGATACGGGGAGAACACTCAAGCCACTCACTGACTAGCGACGATACAATAACTTAAATGATTATATGGGACTAGTATGCATATAATATAACTTTTATTTGATTCATTTGGCTGAAAACTTTACAAAAATTACTCGACAACGACAATTTGTATTTTTGCATTCCGGTAAATTTGTCATCCGTAACATGACTTCGTACTCAACAGACTAATGGAAAAATTGTTACCTTATTCTCCGTCTCGGAGACTATAGAAACCAACAACAACATTTGGCGTACAGTACCCCTTTAACATTATTCAGCCCAGCGCTTCTTATATATGTATGACCAGAGAGATAATGTTCTTTCTATTCACTTTGTGGCATTTTAGAGTGCAAACAAGTTCGCGACTGACACTGATGAATAGTCACTGAGTGATTACAAATCACTGAGTGAATACGCGAGACAATCAAAGCACTAATTACTGCCATCTATTCACCAAAACAGACACGTGCCGGCATGTTATTAATGGCTACAAAAACAACAACCATTCTAGGCGCTATTAATTACTTTATTCACATAGTTATTGTCTTCTATTCCAGATAAACGGCCAAAGCGTAACATAATCTATACACCACACGTGCACATACGACTCCGCATTTTAGTATCGGCTGACTTATGATTACGTCATCGTAGTCTGCATAATAAACTCCGGCTCCGAATCTGTGTTTTTAATTTGCTCCCCACAAGTACGTCACTCGTAGTTTAGTCACGGAAATCTCCGAATACCGGTGGTGGTATTATTTATTTATTTTACGGGTTATTTATTATGCGATCGGAATAGGACTTGGATCATTTTAATCACAACGGGGAGGGCTTTCCGATTGCGTTTTGTAGTTTCTAGACCGAATAAATCCTTTAAAGTATTAAAAAAATTGACTGTGTTACCACTTGATTTTAGAGTTATCCATCTTCATCTGCAATTTTGTCCGAGACCCTCCATTTGATAATGTATTTCTGGCCCATATATTATTACTCATCTCGAGAAATAACAAACATCAAAAATCGATATCTGATCACTCTTGAGCTTTGATGGGTGGGTTCCTTGGCTCGAATCCAATATTTTTTACCCGCGAAGCCAAAGAAATAGTAATTTAGGAGCATCTGATCGGATTGAGTACCTTTAAGAGAAACTGAATTGAAAAATTGCAAAAGAAACTAATAAAACTCATTTAAAGTGGACATGAGCTGTTCGCCTAGCATTCCCAAATGATAATGCCTCGATCTTCCCACTTTCATTGCAAAGTGTAATAAATTATTGCACAGAAATATAGTCTAAACAGGTGACCGGCATACTAATGATATAGCAAATAAACTGAAATCACAAACCAAAATTAAAGTGCCAACATAAAATTGAGCAGTTTTTGAGCATACCATAAATAAAAAATCACAATGCCATTATATTTGTGAGATTTAGATTGGATAACATCACACTTCGCATGTCAAACATCAATAAATTATAATGCTTTATGTGTGTGGCAGGGAAAATACCATCCAGTAGCAGTCCTAAGAATATGGGTGTTATTCAGCTTAGGCCTCATCTTCTCTGGAAAGTACCTTTATTATCAAAGTTTTTTTAGTTTCTTTCAGAAACGTCACAAATATTTTTTCATTTTTAGTTTAGTTTCTTTATATCGCCAAATTGGCAGACGACACATTGCATAATCGAGGTGTTCAATGGGTGCACATTAAAATATTCACCATCTGGGGACTTAAAATTATAGCAGATGTGGCCATGCAGAATGAGGTGACAAGAGGTTGAATTTGGTGATGCTAGCCTGCTGTGTGGGTGAGCGTCACTAAACTCACACTCTGGGGACCTCAATCTGCAAATATCCAGCACCATATTCTCAGGCCTGAGTCAGACAGCTTAGTCAACACTAGTGTGTTCTGAATTGTGCCATCACATAGTCTGTATTTAATATATAGCATCAATTTCTTAGTCAACAGTGTGTTCTGAATTGAACCATAAAATAGTCTGTATTATATATGAATGCTAATTGTGTGAAATGATTCACAATTGAGTAATATCAGCTGATTAGGCCATATAAACTTAATAGTTTGTTTCTCAGGGATTTTTTTTTTCAAAGTGATGAGGGAGGCAGTTATTTATATTTATTATTTTTTTCAAATTAATTTTGTGGTGAGGCAGGTATTTATATATATAATATTTATCGGAGTCCCATATTAAGGAATAATACTGGATATGAGGAATAATACTGGATATGGGCAATATACTGAAGCAGGGAAGCTGACCATCATATATCCCCTTAATAATCTAGATTTGTAATAAAGTTGTATAGAGGAAACAGTTTGAGTTATTCACTCATGGAAGAAGATGTGGAAACTACATCGGTGAAATTTGATGTAACTCAGGGTGACCACCAGCCAGATCAAGCTTTATTGGAAGGAGTTCCACTGGACTACACATGAATTGATAATATTAAATCACAACAATAATTTATGAAATAAAAGGTTTATTTTCTAATTAATCACAGACTTTCATAAAAATCTTGAAGTTTGGAATAGTGCTGATCCACAAACCAGAGTGCATTACATACAATAGCCACACATTGCCGACCCACACTGTCAACGCTAACCTTTCGGAAGCCCACTTTGTTTTCAACCAGTCAATGAATAGCACAATTTGTTACGGTTTCTAGACGATTGGTACCTTGGACGTTTGGTACCTGGACGTTTCGTACCCACGGGTCGATTGGTACCTGGACGTTTCGTACCCTGTGGACGATTGGTACCATTTCAGTGTGGATGATTGGTACCATATAAAATTGTGTTGGGCTATATTTAAAGTTAATTGTGATAGTGTTTTTCAGTTTTATTGGAATATCATATATATCATGTACACTGACGAAAAATAACAAGTAAAAACAAAGATAAAAACAAAATAGATAGTATATAGCACATTGTTTAAATTACGATATATTGTCGATTTACGACGGAGAAGCTTTTGGTGCGAAGAGTTTGGCGCATGATTTCAGCAGCTGGCAAGTGGAAAGTTGTTTGGATCCATCTTCATATTCAGCCCAAAGCGTGAATAGTTGTGCCTGGTTTTCCCGATGTCGGAGCCTCTGGTACCGCTTCAATTTCTTTTCACCAACGAGCTTGACGTTTATGTCAGTGATCACTGTCTCGTCGAATAACTGGGGTATAAGGATGTAGAATGGGATGTTGCTGTTTCTGGTCTTATCTGCAGGAAGAAAGTCGGTACTTATATCGAATTCGCAGTTTCTGGGGTCTTTTGGTCGTCGTTTCTGTCGATTTCGATTTATTTGTCGGATGAGATTTTGTGGCTTTGGTAGGTCGACGTTCGGATCAGCCTGAAACTCTGCTTGGAAGATGCCTTCTTCTATCGTTGATGCTGGAATAAACATACGTCGGCATTCCTCACATGCCCATTCTATGTGAGAAGCTGTTCTAATGGCATGCCGATATTCTTGTAAAGAGACACCTGTATTACAAGTTCGATGTTGCCATCTTTGGCATCCTGTTGAAAGAAAATGAATAATATTATTTTAATTCTGCTCTGGAACTCTGGTTGCATGGTATATATGATATACGAGTTATATTACGATGCAAATAACGGCTGAATATTTTTGGGAAAACAGACAACAAGTTTGTACTAACCTTCGCATTGGAGACCATGTTGTCGAGGTCTAACTTCTGCAGAACACGAGATACAGGATATGTCGTCGGATAGTGAGTCAGACATAATGAACAAATGACTGATAATGACCACTCTAGAATTAACCGCCAATTTATATATATTCTTTATCACAACAGTGATAATCGCACGCGTGGTTGTTTTTATTGTGAGTTATCATTGTGAAAACATTTAAATTTGATCAACGACCAGTTATCCTCAGATCAAAGCCTGGTGATTACAACTCGGTGATTACAGCTCAGTTAGTGATTAAGAATCAAGACACCTTGACCATTTATCACTAGCTAAAACAACACGCGCTGTGACCAAACAATTAACCGCGTAGGCATTACCAATCATAAAGGAAAGATATTATATAGGCATTGCTGCAAAAGTTACAAATATTGACATTAAAGACTCGCCCAATAGATAAATAAATGTACTAAGATTAATAAAATATACGGTCCAATTGTCTACAGTAAGTCAAACTACTGATATAACACCATAATATATACGTATATATTCTTAAAACATTAAATAAATTGTCTGGTACCAATCGTCTTCCCTGACTTGGTACCAAACGTCCAAACAAGACTGGTACCAATCGTCCTGTGGGTACGAAACGTCCAGGTACCAATCGTCCAAGGTACCAATCGTCTTGTTTCCTTTGTTACGTTTGTTTTTCACATTTGTCTTACCGGGCAACACCAACTCCTTGCAACTTGTCATCAGCACCGAGAATACATCAACTACTTCTCCCGATTTATTCTCTGGTACATCTTATTTGGTCACTCGAATTTGAAAATATCGTCCGAAAAATTGCGTGACTTCAGAAAACATGATGATGATCATGATCATGATGTCTCCTGCAACTGTGTCAAAGTCCCCCGTTTTCGTTTTTGAAACAACCAGGTCAAAATCATCGTCAATGTCTTTCGTGGACATGAAATCATCAGCCATTTGAGGAACAGTTTTTGATCTGTTGTCTGATATAATTGTCCATTTGCCTTCCGACGCATTCTGCACGATACAAATTTTCACCAAAGTCGCCATTTTGTTATTATTTTAAACAGGAAGTTCGTCAGAATTATCCGCCCTTGTTTGTGAATGTAAAGTCCGGATAGATTTGCAGTCCGGATAGATTTGCAGTTTGCGTAAAGTTTCAAGACGAAGTTATCGGTCTGGGGCGGTTCGGGACATGCGGTATTTATATATTTATTATTTTATAGGTGCCAATAAATAAGGGGGAGGCGCAGGTTTTTGGGGGACGCGGCGATCCCTGAGAAACGAACTATTAAGTGTGTATGGCCTTATAGTTCAGATACAATTGGTCAGATTTTCCCACCACACACGGAATGTTACAGACTATCAAATTTGACATGCGAACTTAGACTGTTTCCAATCTAAATCGAATTGATTTAAATGCTTTCAATAAAAATGCATGCAGGTGGTTGGTCAATGCACTCGGAAGCGATAGTCTCTATATCTACAAAGATACAGTAGTGCCCTAATTAATCGACTCCTAACCACAGCAGAATTATGGGTAATTTTTCAGGATTTAGTCGCAAATATGGCTTGTTGCCATTCATCAGAAACCTCTCAGTGAGAGCTTTCCGATGAATGGCAACAAGCCATATTTCCGACTAAATCCTGAAAAATTACCCATAATTCTGCTGTGGTTATGGAGTCGATTAATTAGGGCATTACTGTATTTAACTTCCTGCATCACTATCATAGTAATACTTACGCTGTGTGGGGCACCATCACAAAATTCACCCTCTGGGGACCTCATTCTGCAAATGACCAGCATCATATTTTGAGGCCCGATGACTGGTCATGAATATGTAAAATGTGCTGGTTTTTTGGGGGGGGGGGATGAGGCTATCTCTGAGGAGCGAATTATTTTGTTTCTCTGGCCTAACATTTAGCAGCTGGTTATTAGTGTGTGGTAAAGTCATATATAACCAGAAGTACTTTACTGAATGAAGACACGAATAGTGAGCCTAAAACTTCTCTACATCAAGTAGCTGCCTGAATCGCCTGGTCAAGATACTTCATAAATCTGTGCACGTCCTCGTATGAACAGTATAGTGGACACGGCGCAACTCGTATTACCGACGGCAGCCTCTCGTCACACTGAAATAGACAGGTACACTTCAATGCCCATTTGATGAGTAAACGTATCATTGAATTGCTAATTATCAGTTATAGTAAAATAGTTATTCCTGAAGAATCTTGTTTTCAAATGAATTCCTGAGAATAGGTGTGGTAAAACTGTGGTTTCTCAACGAGACTACAGTAATGCCCTAAATAAAAGACTCCTTAACCACAGCAGAATTATGTGTAGTTTTTCAGGATTTAGTCGTAAATATGGCCTGTTGCCATTCATTGGAAAGCTCTCAGTGAGAGCTTTCCATTGAATGACAACAAGCCATATTTCCGACTAAATTCTGAAAAATTACACATAATTCTGCTGTGGTTAAGGAATCGATTATTTAGGGCATTACTGTAATTAAGTAGACCAACACCCGAAATTTCTACGCTCAATGTCTATTTCCACATTAAGGACACAACAATAAAATAGCAAGGTTTACAAACATTTGGGTTGATAAAAAGTGGATTCAGGAGGGAAAATAAATAAAAATAAAATAATGCATCACCACCACAACAATTGACAAATAGCAGAATTTCAAAAGATTTTTGAATGTAATAAGTGATACTCAAATAATTAAACTAACTGAGGGTATTTCTTCCCATAAATAATGAAAAAGAAGGTGATAGCAAATAAGAGACATTGCATTCAAATATTGTCTTCACCATTTGTGACCAAGGACTTCATATTTTAATCAGTGTGAACATAAACCAATTATATAAGATAGTTCTATTTTTTATAATATTGAGGAAAATGTTGTAGGACAGGTTTGTAAACCAGGCTATTAAAGGTACTCAATCCGATTTGATGGTCCCCATATAATCAGATTCCATCGACAACATTTTTAGAAATCAGAATCGATTAATTGCCATAAGATAATGCTAAACACTGTGAACTACAGTATAAAATTGCCCGAAACATGTTATTTATCAATATGTTGTTCCACGAAATTTGGCCTTATTATCAACAGAAAACCTCTTGATTTTAGAGTTATTTTCATCTGCAATTTGGTCCGAGACTGTTGGCTCATCGACTGCTTACTGGGCCACTAATAATTCTCGATGGTGAAAAATAATAGATTTCAAAAATCGATATCTAATCACTTTGAGCTTTGATAGGTGGGTTCCTCAACTCAAATCAAATATTTTTTACCTGCGAATCCAAATAAATAGTAATTGGGTGCTTTATCGGATTATGCATCTTTAAATTGCTGTTGCCTGATGTAATTATCCCATTTAAACAAATGTGACCCGCCATATCAAATCCAGTCGGAAGTCGGGATTTTTTTACCCTGTGCCAATGCATTCTCTTATATATGCGAGTCGACCATAGGTCGCCTCGCATATATAAGAGAATGCATTGGCTTAACAATTTTTTATCATGTTTTTTAAATAAATGTTTCTTACAATTTTTAGGACATAAAATAAAAAAACATCCATTATCCTGCAGGGAGCCCCACACATATATAGAAGCACCTAGAAGAGTGTTGTCTGCTCATGTTTGTCTGGGGCTCTGTATGGGTGAAATTATAAAATTGTTAAAGAATACAAGAACAAATTATTAAAATTTAAAAAAAATTGTTAGGCCAATGCATTCTCTTATATATGCGAGGCGACCTATGGTCGACTCGCATATATAAGAGAATGCATTGGCACAGGGTAAAAAAATCCCGACTTCCGACTGGATTTGATATGGCGGGTCACAAATTAGCTTTTGGAAACAGTTCAGGCACAGTACAAAAGAAAATTGAAAGTATGTAATTCTTTCATGGCAACTTACCACTATACCCCTCTTGGTCATCTCGTTGAATATTTTACTGATTTCTATAGAGAATGAAAGTGAGAGTTGTGACCCCCTGGCTTCGGGGTCCTTTGGAGTAAATATCTCGATGTTAATATCTGGATTCACAGATTTGTCGTACTTTTGTCGAATCCTCTCCTCCAAGTATGCAGTAATCAGCTTTGCTTTCACTCGAAGCTCTTCCATAGAAGTTTTACTGAATATCTGTGAATGATATAAATAGAGGAGGTCTATATATATCTTATTTTTATTATGTGTTTCCAAAGCACTTCACCATTTGAATACAATGATAAATTTTCTCAAAATCAACCTTCACTCGATGCATAAAAGCCGACAGCTAATCCATGTCGTTTACTTCCCTATTTGCGAGAGAGAAATATATGTCCATACTACTCCATTGATTTACACAAATTAAAGTTCTGTTCTGAATTTCAACATAAAACAGGAGGTCTTATCATGACTATAATTAACAAGAGCATAGCTGGTGCATGGCTAAATACGCCTGTATTTTTGGCTTAGAAATACACATACAAACTTTTGTTCTGATCAAATATCCAAACTGGGATTATCGGTCAGAATCCAATATGTAATCAAATCGGGCAAAATATGAGTCAAAAAAGGGCCGTAAATCATGCAAAAATAATTGTACAGAACCCAATAGTCAATTGAATTAGCCTGTATTTTTGGCTTATATTTCCTGAATAACCATCCATATCAATAATAGACCATTTCAATGCATACTGATGGAAAATCCATTTAGTGAACAAAATGGTAAACGTACACATGGCGCATACCTCTAAGCTGGCCTTGAGAGAGGGACACAACAATCCTGGAGTGTTTGACAGACGATATGCTCTGGCCGTCTTATATGGTGTCATATCTGAGAAAAAGAAATAGTATGAATACAACTAGTGAACAAACTATGCGGCCCATAACTAAACTTAACTAAATAGCAGGGAATTCCATTACTTCCAAGAAACATTATATCAGTGTCAGCCAATCAAAACATTTAACGGTAAAGTGATGAAGCCAACCAGGCGATTGTCAGAATTCTAATATACTACAGTAAAGCCCTAAATAATCCACTCCTTATCCACAGCAGAATTATGGGTAACTTTTCAGGATTTAGTCGGAAATATGGCCTGTTGCCATTCATCTGAAAGCTCAGTGATAGCTTTCCGATGAATGGCAACAAGCCGCCATATTTCCGACTAAATCCTGAAAAGTTACCCATAATTTTGCTGTGGTTAAGGAGTCGATTATTTATGGCATTACTGTATCACGATTCCTCAGTTCATCACCACATACCAGTAGCTAAAATGTGCTAATTTTACACAGTCTTTACAAATTTAGAGATTACAACTAATTAACCCTTTCATGACATGAGCTGCGCTGGTGCAACATTAAAGATCTTATGCCAGTGAATTCTCATATATATAGGGAGCTTCGCATATATAAGAGAATGCACAGGCTTATAATGTCAAGGCACATATTGTAGACCAATGCATTCTCTTGTATATGTGAGGCTTCCAATGGGAGACTCACATATACACGTATAAGAGAATGCATTGGTACAGGGTTTTCGGAAAATTTCAGGAAGCTCCAGTCATGGAAGAGTTAAACATTAAAAAGTATCTATGAAGAGTCCAGAATTGACCAATAATACCCAGCCTAGAGAATAGAATTAAGTATTTCCAAAAATTTCAACAGTTAACACCCGTTTTTTTTATTCGCGAAAATGAAACCAAAAAGAGATACATGTATATGTCAATCGTGAAACTATTTGTGCTGTGATGTCATACTGCAGGGATTGCCTGCAGAATCTATGAATGATGGTGAAATCATTCAGACTCTGGAAAACGTAGTTTGTTCAATAGTATAATTTTAATGAGACTGATATAAATAGTAAACTATGTTCAAACGGAATTGAGGTATGACTGGTATATTGACAATTTTTATATTGACAATCTGCCCATGAAGGATTTTGCCATATATATGTACTGGCACTCCTGATCTGATGTACATATATGACTATTGACTGACAGCGTTCCAAAATATATTTTATTTCTTCTACTACTCATTGAACGTCTCTAAACATTTCTCTCCAATAATTAGGACTTCTTCCTGCTTCTTCTGCTCTTTCATGATCTGTCATCTGCATATATTGTTCCTGAAAACCCCTCCATGTGGGTTTTATTTAATAGTTTCCATTGATATGTTCACTGATACACAGCTTTGGAATATTTGTATATTCCTCTATTTTTGCATACTTGAACAATACACATATTAACGATGAAATAGGACTGCAAGGAATAAACCTATTACAGTTAACCCTTTGAGTGCCAGGTCCGATTTTTTTATCAACCCATATACCCTGTGCCAATGCATTCTCTTATATATGCGAGTCGACCATAGGTCGCCTCGCATATATAAGAGAATGCATTGGCCTAACATTTTTTTTTTATTTTTTACAATTTTAATAATTTATTCTTATATTCTTTAACAGACTTATTTTGTAGGTTTAGGGCCGATGAGATCGGCCCCTGGCACTCAAAGGGTTAAACAAAATGTGCGCGTAAAGGCGCAAACGGTTATCTCGTAGGTTAATGCGTTTCCAGGATAGATAACTCTTGAGAAACCTCTGAAGACTACACTTTCAGCATCAAAAAGAGCTGCTTCACTGCCGCTGTGAGGTTACTTACTGTTGTCCATGACAAATCTTGAAGATAGTTCATGGCCCCACCATCCCTCAAGTCGGGGGAAACTGTTCCCAAAATGCTTCTCATGTATGTATAGGCAGGCAAGAGAACCAGCTCCCGAATTTATATACTGAAATTAAATTTAAGGGCACTTCATGTTTAAATTAGCAACAGAATATAGTTTCCCTAAAGATAATTTAAATAAAACATTTGACAATTTTTGTTTGGATTCCAATGAAGAAAAACAATAATTTAATGTTGTTTACTATAATTTCCCCAGAAATTAAAGGGAGACTGTATGCCAATTTCATTAAATTCCCAGTGATAACAACGATCTAATATTGATAACATATAGAAAGATAAGTAAGTTCAGTCGAAAATGCCTTCTGTAAACATTCAGGTTAATAGGTTATTTTAAAATCAAAGTTAATAATTTGATATAAATTTAATTTATGACTCGACCCATGAATTAAATTAGGAATTTCCGTGTCCAGGACGGAATCAAATTGATTGACGGAAAGTGGATTGGGCTCACTGAGTAGTGACTACACAATAACTTAAATGAGTATCTGGGACTGGTATGCATATAATATAACATTTATTTGATACATTTGCATGAAAACTGTACAAAAATTACCCGAAGATGGTAGTTCTATTTTCGGCTAATCTGCCATCCGTAACATTACTTCGTACTCAACAGACTTTCAAATAATGAAAAGTTGGTTATTTATTCTACGAAGCAGAGACTAGAGAAACCAACAACAACATTTGAGTACATATGCAGTACCTCTTTAAGCTGAAAGTTCATCTCTTGAAGTTCAAAGTATGACATAATATCTAAACCTGGATATTATCAGAAACAAGATGCAGAGAGAGGGAGGCATGTGATCTAGTGTCTTTCGGAACCTTGTTCAAAAGTGGCAGTACATAAATTTTTTATTAAATAATTTCAGAATTGAAAGTTTTAATTTTGGAACATAAGATTATATAACCATACAAAGTGTTATAAGCTGCATACATTCATGTACTTTACTATGCATGTAAGCTATGTTCTCCATTATTTATGATAGCTTGATTTAGAATATTAAATCATACCAGTAGGGGGGTATGTACAATGATGACTAAAGACGTACCTTGTAGTTACACCAGCAAGCGAAATCAACGCCCCAATCATTGAGATACAAGGGAACATTTCCAGCTGCATGAGCGAGATCCCAGCCAACATGACATCCCTAAAATTAACATAAAAATTGTTCAAAGATCCCAGCCAACATGACATCCCTAAAATTAACATAAAAAATGTTCTAAGATCCCAACGAACATGACATCCCTAAAACAGAATTCAAATCATTATCAACATCAGATCCACTCATATAACATCACAACGCACAGTGATAATTTAATACTTTCTTTACCAAATGGATTCTCCCAACCAATTATAAAAGTATATATTGGAATGATCAATTATTCATTTGGAGGGCTGCTCAGGAATTTTAAACAGACGACAGACAGATGAAAAGTGCACAAGGATTCATATTCTTTAATGGGGAAATAGGCTGCTCACTGAACTAAGTGTCTAAACATTTCCCCAGGGAACTACTCGTCAATGAGTGTTTAGTAAAGAAAGGGTTAAGAAATTGAGAAACTTGAACCAATGTCCCACATCATGAGGCCATTTGTAAACAGCACGCATAGTTACCACGCCACGAAAACTAAATTAATAAATAAGACTGATCATTGAAACAGTGAAAAGTGATCGTTTTGTGGGGAATAAATCTTTTTTTACTATTTTCCTATTAATATTTATTTTGCTTCATACCATATTAAAATTACATGGAATTCATCAGGTGAGCATAACAATTACCAGTAAAGTGATGATTTCAATTTCGAGTTAGCTATTAGAGACCACAAATTCGGACAGAAATACTTATTACTGGAAACAGAAGTCGAATGCGTTTATTTTCTGAACTTTTACTTGGTTGATGTCAAATTCGACCAACTAATTTTTGGTCCGTCATTCCAAATTTGTCAATTGCGTAACAGAAAATCATGTTCGATGCATCTCTGGGCCTATAAAAGTGTCAGATTCCCAACAACATACTTGGTATAATTTTGTTGATTGTATATATATAAACTAATATTTTTTTACAGACTATATAATTACGTGCGCTCGCGCAACAGTATGGCGATCAGACAGATTCGTAGGTTGGTGTCACTCCATGACGTCACCAAAAACGACGTAAAACCTCGTGGAGTTCTGACATTCTTACTGTGCCGCGTTTTTGCTATGTTTATTTTATGTGTTGTTTTCGATTATTTGTTTGTCGCCGATATCACCATTTGTCGGGATTCGCTGTTTCTATATTTAAAACTGGCATGCTCGTAGTGAGTCTCGATTTCGATTTTTTTCTCCCAGGTCAAAATACGTCAGAGTTATGACAAAAATAGATCGACCTACATTTTCTCCATCAGAGCTCTACATCAAAGAGTCTATACTCCTTCGGGACCTACATAGACTCCTTCATTTGGGTATTTTTACTTATAATTGGGAAGTTTTATCATTTTTGGTTCGTGCGAAGACCTCTTTTTATCGTGCGGGGAAAGAGAGACATTCAAAACGCGATTTCGTAATTCGACGCAATAGGCTGAATAGCCTAACCTTCAGCCGAGTTCCGGGTCAAATACGACAAATGACGTAACACAAAACAAAACGCATTTGTTGACACAAACACCGTTTGAAGAGTTTATTATTACATAAAATGATCGTTATTGATTAATTATTGATTAATTATTGATATTTATTGTTGCATATTGGCTGTTATCAATATTTACACAAATAGTATTAATTATTTCTTATAATTGCTCCTTTGGTCAACTTTGACTATCGGAAAATGAAAATGAAAATATGCCGCTGAAAAAAATGTAATCGATATTAAAGTCTCATCCTTTCGGCAACATGGAATTGGTTTTAATTACTTAAATGATTAATATAGTAATTTGCATTTATCTGTGATGAAATGAGAAATGGTAATTTTTCTAACATTAAATTAAATTAAATAAATAAAATAAAATACAGTGAAATTATTTTTTAAATTATTGTTTATTACATTTTTGCGCACGTTGGCATCTCTCTGAGTGCATTCTAGTTATTTAATATGGTTATGTATAGTACTTCTCTACTGTAAATAGCATATGACCAGCATATATTCCCTAGTTCACTATTTAACATTTTTCTTATAGGCAATACACGACCACTATTGCGTACACAGTATACAGTAATGCCCTAAATAATCGACTCCTTAACCACAGCAGAATTATGGGTAACTTTTCAGGATTTAGTCGGAAATATGGCTTGATGCCATTCACCCTAAAGCTCTCAATGAGAGCTTTCCAATGAATGGCAACAAGCCATATTTCCGACTAAATCCTGAAAAGTTATCCATAATTCTGCTGTGGTTAAGGAGTCGTTTATTTAGGGCATTACTGCAGGTGCTAGAAAGGTCACTAACCTTAGCCTGGCCAGCTTTAGTAATCTTCTCAATCTCAAATAACTGGCCGGTATAATACTGTATTCCACTAAAACAAACAACAGCTATCGAGTCCCCCTCCTCCTCAATCTTCTTTAGAATATCTTCCGTTCGAAGCGTTTGTTCCCCCTGAAAAAAAACAAAAATGAAAACAATGTTTGACATACAAATCTGCTTATCTGACAGATATGAAGTTCACATTTTAAATATAGCGCAGCACGTTTTGAAGCTAGACAGTATGTGAGGCCCAAGTCACATTTATTTGAGCTTATTTAATAATGAAGTGAAAACTTTCGAGTATAAAAAAAAAAATTGATATTACAAATATTATTTTCAATAAGACATTTTTCATTCAAAAGATTTTTAAACAAGAAATATTAATTGTTATATCTATATCTTAGAGCTTCTTTAGAATGGTATAGTTTGGAGCCAAATTTATTAACAGTTTAGACCATAAAAATAACTATCTACTTATGAATTTTGTCACTTTCAAATCCTTCAGTATCTATAGTTCAGAAAATATCCTGTACGGTGCCAGACATTTGCAGGAATGAGGTCTCCAGAGGGTGAACTTAGTGACGCTACCCCACACAGTTGGCTAGCATCACTAAATTCATCCTCTGGGGACCACATTCTGCTTAGGCCTCATCTTCTCTGGAAAGTATATTTATTTTCAAATTGACAAGTTTTTTAGTTTCTTTGGAAACATCTTGACAAATCATCTTTTTATTTTTATTTTAGTTTCTTTATATCCCCATATTGGCAGATGACAATATGCATAATCGAGGTGCCCAATGGGTGCACATCACAATCTGGGAAATTAAATCTGTGTCTAGGTCTCCCACAGCAGATATCATTCAGTAAATATCCAGCACCAAATTTTGAGGCCTGCTGTATACTGTAAATGCAAATCAATGGGGTCAATCAAGTCTATCAAATTTAAACAGTAATGCCCTAAATAATCGACTCCTTATCCACATCAGAATTATGGGTTACTTTTCAGGATTTAGTTGGAATTATGGCTTGTTGCCATTCATCGGAAAGCTCTCACTGAGAGCTTTCCGATGAATGGTAACATGCCATATTTCCAACTAAATCCTGAAAAGTTACCCATAATTTTGCAGTGATTGAGGAGTCGATTATTTAGGGCAGTACTGTAGCTGTGAGAGCAACTGGTGAGAGACTAATTTTGCCAGAAGATGTTTCTTGCCATACTCCTAAAACCTACCTCTCTTGGTTCCATACATAACATGCTTGTTTCTGGATTGTAACCATGGAGACGAATCTGACTTGTGACAGCATACTGAAAGAGGATGGAATTACATCAAGACAGCTTAGCCAAATTTAGAGCCATCTTTAATTAAAGATGCACAATCCGAATTAATGCTCCTAAATTACTATTTCTTAAGGTCGGTTGTTAAAAAATATTTGACTCGAGTCAAGGAACCCACCCATCAAAGCTCAGAGTTATCAATTTATTCATTATTTATTTATTATTTTTTACCACCCGGAATATTTGGCAGCCTGGGAAAAATTTTCCCAAAATTCTCAATACAAAATTGCGTTGAACAAAATGTTGATATATAACACTTTTTGGTCAAAGTACGTCTACGGATTCTACGATTCGACAGACAGATGGATGAACAGATGGACGGGCGGACAAGCCGATTCCTATATGCCCCCCATAACTCGTTACAGGGGGTATAACTAAATTACATGATCAGATGGGGACTAACTTACATGATCAGATGGGTATGCTTTGGACTAACTTACATGATCAGATGGGAATGCTTTGGACTCCAGTAAAACTTTATGTCTCTTTGGAGTTGGTCTGTAGAATGATATCTGGAATATATTCCAAATTTATTTTATTATTAGCAAGCCTAAATAACTGGCCTGTCATCGTCATTGACAGGTTGAAACATACCGAACATTTTAATATGACAGGCTGAAATGCTTTTGTACCTACCATTGTGACAGACCCTAATTTAGTTGTTGATCAATCACAGATATGCCAAAAGCAACCAGTTTTCTATGTAAACACTTAACATTAATCTAGGGAGCTGAAGCGATATAAAGAATATGAATGTACAATTAATTATTATGCTTATAAATGGAAATTGAATGACTCAATTTTGTGATATACAGGAACAGGGTTTGCACTGCCACTTGCCAAATTTGCCAATGGGAAAAAATATTGTCATTTGGCAAAAGTTTTGGCCTTTTAATTTCTCAAGACAGTTGAGTCGAAAAATATTGGTCAATGAACGATTACTCACCAGTAGTAAATGTAAGTTGACAGTGAGGCCGTTAGTGATGGACAGTTCTCCTGGTTTAGCACCTGAAAATAAAGTAATTTAACCCTTTCATGATGGAAGCTGCACTGGTGCAGCATTAATGATCCTGTGCCAATGTATCCTCTTATATGTGCGAGTCTCCCATAGGGAGCCTCGCATATATAACAGAATGCACTGGCTTACAATGTCAATGTAAATAATGTTAGGCCAATTTATTCAATTATATATGCGAGGCTCACTATGGGAGACTCACATATATAAGAGAATGCATTGGCACAGGGTTTTCATAAAATTTCAGGAAGCTCCAGTCATGAAAGGGTTAACCCTTCAATTACTGAATGGATTCTCCCATACAGTTGTTAACAAATAACGCAATTAAACAGTTAAACCTTTCTATACTAAACACTCATTGATGAGTTGTTCCCTTAGGAAATGTTCAGATAATAAGTTCAACAAATGGCCATTGGTCATTCCAATGTATTAAAGAAAGGGTTAATTCTTCATTTTTAGGGATGTTCAGATGTTTTTACTGAACATCCCTCCAAAGGAATAATAGACTATTCCAATTTATACTTTCATGAATTACCTGAGACCATTTAATACCTCCAATTGTTTTTTCATGAAGATCACAGGACAAATTATAAAAAGAAAGCCCATTTTTTTAAACTATATCGACAAAAATATTTGGAATTGGTTTCTTTGAATATCCCTATACATAATTTGGATGTTGAAACATGCCATTCCTGTTAAATTATGTACTACTCACCGACAATTCTTTCCATCATGGATTCCAGAGTCTCTGCACACCAGGCCCATGGTAGATCCCCAGTCGTGTGCCCCTCAACACCTCTAAAACAATAAGATTAATATGAATCAACAGACCAGGCCCATGGTACATCGCCAGCATTGTGCCCCTCAACACCTCTAAAAGAAAAGATTTACAATTTAAAGGTACACCATCCGATTCGAAAGATCTCCATATCATCAAATTCCAACAACAACATTTCTTGAAATGCCACTTCAGTTATCAGAATCGATCAATTAACAAAAAATAATGCTAACCACTTTCAACTGTAGTATAAATTTCCCAAAAAGTGTTATATATCAACATTTTGTTCAATGCAATTTTGTATCGAGAGTATGTCAGTCGGCATTTGTCGAATATTTGCCAGGACGTAAATATTCCAGATGGTGAAAAATAATAGATATCAAAAATCAATATCTGATAACTCTGAGCTTTGACCGGTGGGTTCCTCGACTCTAATCAAATATTTTTACCCCCACAAAGCCAAAGAAATAGTAATTTAGGAGTGTTAATTCAGATTGTGCATATATAATACATGGCTATTACTGAAAACAAAATAATCCTACCTCAAACCATTCCACAATTTTTAAGCCGTTCCACACATAAACATGTTGCAGACACAAACGTAAATGATGGTGGCCGGAACAACTCAACTGAACGTTCAAATACATGTATCTTCAACAGACCTGAGAATATGGTGCCAAACTTTTGCAGAATTAGGTCCCCAGAGGGTGAATTCAGTAACGCTACCCGGCACAGTGGACTAGCATCACCAAATTCATCCTCTGGGGACCTCATTCTGCATGACCTCATCTGCTATGGGCAACCTAGACTCAGATTTAAGTTCCCAGATGGTGAAAATTGTAATGTGCACACCCATTGGGCACCTCAATTATACAGTGTGTCGTCTGCCAATTTTTGGATGTAGAGAAACTAAAAAAGAAAAAGAATCTTTGTGAAGAAGTTTCAAAAGAAACTAAAAAAAACTTTATTAATTGATAATAAAGATACTTTCCAGAGAAGATCAGGCCGAAGCAGAATGAGGTCCCCAGAGGGTGAATTTAGTGATGCTAGCCTGATGCTGATCTTCAAAAAATCTTCAGATAAAATAACAACAGAAGTAAGTGATTACTAGGTCTAAATTGAGGATTTTAATTTCTTTAACCCTTTCTTTACTATATGGATTCTCCCAACCAGTTATAAAAGTATACATTGGAATGGTCTATTATTCATTTGGAGGGATATTAAGGATATATGAGCAGACGACAGCCAGAGAAAATGATAGTTAAGTGCAGAAGAATTCATATTCATTGGTGGGAAATGGTTAGATAATAAGTTCAATAAACGACCAATGGGAACTACAGTAATGCCCTAAATAATCGACTCCTTCACCATATTTATGACTAAATCCTGAAAATTACCCATAATTCTGCTGTGGTTAAGGAGTCAATTATTTAGGGCATTATTGTAGTATAGAAAGGATTAACTCACGTTTTCTCCCACTTATCTATTTCAACTTCCATATACTCTCTTGTTTTCTTTGGACAGAGTCCCAGTGAATTTCCACAGAAGTATACGCATTCCTCTTCTGGTGACACCAGACTCAAGTCAGCTGAAATATAAAGTACCAGCACTTAAAAGCATTGGTCTCTCTTCCACCAATGTACGCTATACTCCTAAATGTTTTCCATATGCCTCCGTTGACATTACATAACGTGTTCAGGGACTGCAGGCCACTCCAATGCTGAATAAAGACTCCCAAAGGGATCCAGTTTCAGCTAGTTTCATATATTGGTCAAGTTATATTCAACGAAGAGTACCATACTTCTCTCTATAATATTGTTTGCACGGGAGGGCCAAATAAAATAAACATGCAGCATGGAGCAGGGTGGATGTCTTACACAATATTAACAAACATGAATGTTATTTGGAACACTTAAAGGTACTCAATCCTGAATCAGACGGTCCCCATATCATCAAGTTACAACAACATTTTTTTTAAATATGATTTAGTTTCAGAATTGTTTAAAGGTACTCAATCCGTAAAGAGGGTCTCCATCTCAACAGATTCCAACAACAACAATCCGATCAGAGGGTCTTATATTACTATTTCTTTGGCTTTGGGGTTAAAAAATATTTGATTCGAGTCGAGGAACCCATCAAACAAAGGTCAGAGTTATTAGATATTGATTTTTGAAATTTGTTAATTGCTCGAGATGAGTACTAATAACTGCCATCAATTTGGTAACCTGCTCGAGATTTTACGCCAAAACTCTATTCAAACAGACAAGGATGGATAACTCTATAATCAAGTGGTAATAATAACGAAATTTTGACTGTCTTCTGGGCCAGAAAGAATTCCCCCGATAATGAAAAATAATAGATTTCTAAAATCGATATCTAACAAATCTGAGCTTTGATGGGTGACTTCCTCGGCTCGAATCAAATATTTTTGACCCCCGAAGCCATTGAAATAGTAATTGAGAGGAGTTTTATCGGATTGAGTACCTTTAATTACAACAAAATAATGCTAACCAGTGACTGTCAGCTATGGTATACAATTTCCCAAAAAGTATTATTTATCAACATGTTGTTCAATGAAATATGGCCGTATTATCACTTGATTATCTTGAAATTTGGCTGTATTACCACTTGATTTTAGAGTTATCCATCTTCAACTGCAATTTTGTCCGAGACTGTAACCTTGACAAATTTTTTTCAGGCCATATATAAGTACAGTAATGCTCTAAGTAATCAACTTCTTAACCACAGCAGAATTATGGGTAACATATCTCGATAACTAACAAATTTCAAAAATTGATATCTGATCTCTTTGAGCTTTGATGGGTGGGTTCCTCGACTTGAATCAAATATTTTTTACCCTCTGAAGCCAAAGAAATAGTAGTTTGGGAACATTAATTATGCATATTTAAGAGTATAGACATGGTTACAGGGATGAGCCTAGAGCGGAACTTGGGAGACATCTTTTCCCTAAAATGTGCAACTTCTCCCTATGTGTATCCCAAGGAAAAGTGACTTCTCTCTCATATAACAGTATACATATGTACCAAAAGAATATTAAAGTATATCTACAGATTGTAATGGTGTTCTTACTCACTATGATGGTTTTATAAATAAGCTCTTGTGTTGCATAATACTTATTGGATCATAGCAGGGTGATGTTGGGGTGTAAATTGAACTTCAGCCATTGTTACTTCTCCCTCATAACAGTCCACTTCTCCCTAATAACAAAACAGGGATAAGTGTCACTTCTCCTAAATAGAAATACATCTAGGCTCGTCCCTACATTGTCACATCCAAGCCTGAGTTCAGTGTGCCTGTCATTTGCAGAATGAGGTCCCCAGAGGGTGAATTTTGTGACGCTATCCAGCATAACAGGCGGGCATCACCAAATTCACCCTCTGGGTACCACATTCTGCATGGTCTCATCTGCTGTGGGAGGCATAGACTCGGGTTGAACTTCCCAAATGGTGAATATTGTGATATACATCCATTGGGAACCTCGATTATGCAATGTGTCGTCTGCCAATTTGAGGATATCGAGAAACTAAACAAAAAAAGAAATAAAATCTATGGGAAGAAGTTTCTATAGAAATTTGATGATAAAGAAACTTTCCAGAATGAGGTTCCCAGAGGGTGAATTTGGTGATGGTAGGCCACTGTGATGGATAGCGTCACTAAATTCACCCTCTGAGGACCTCATTCTGCAAATGACAGGCACACTAAACTCAGACTTGGTCACATCCCTTTATATATTACTTACTTTTTCCTAAATGTTTCATCTTCGGATATGTGAATTCGTTTCTGAATGGCCTCAATTTATCGATGGCGTCCATGTGCCGAGAAAACTCCATGTCATCAAGGCTCTTGCCAATAGACTTTGCTATCTCAATAAGTTGCTCCAATGGCTTAGTTTGGTGAAAACCATTTTCCGGTAACTCTATACAGCAGTCGACACTCATTTCTGAACACTTCCTTCAACACAGAGCTGTAAAGAGCAAAATGTGTTATTAACCCCTCCAAACAGGATTATATTCAGACTTATGGCTGACGCATGCGGTAATAATGCTGCACAGCTATCTCTTTCACAGGACTGTGGCCATGCCATCGTTGTGTTTAACGCATGCGGCTACGTATATAAGGTATAGATATCTCATATATATTTTGAAGACCTCTGTCTGTCTGTATGTTTGTCTGTATGTTTGTCATTTATACAAATCTACGATTCTCGACCGATCGGGACGAAACTTGGTACGTGTGTGTAGTTTGACCAGGCGGTGGACGTTGTCGTATTGTCGAGCCCGTGCGGCGCCCGCTTCGCGCATGCGCAGACGAGATCTCGGAAATGGGGGGAGCTATCGACTTGAAATTTGCTATGTGAATGTATCTTGCCCCGGATACGAATTTTATCGGGTCGCCGAGCCCGTGCGACGCCAGCTTCGCGCATGCGCAGACGAGATCTCGGAAACGGGTGGAGCTATCGACTTGAAATTTGCTATGTGAATGTATCTTGCCCCGGATACGAATTTTATCGGGTCGCCGAGCCCGTGCGACGCAAGCTTCGAGCATGCGCAGACCAGATCTCGGAAACGGGTGGAGCTATCGACTTGAAATTTGGTTTTTGAATAGCCCGGACAACGTCGGGCTCATCGGCTAGTAACATATATAATCACCAAAAGAAGTGTCATACACAAGAACACTGGCTAGAAGAATTAGTCAGGTAACTGTTAGATGTGATCTATCTCCAGAATATGGAGAATATGGATCTTCAATCTTCATACACCACTGGCTAGATCCTACATAAACTTTGCTCTCAGCTTTTGCCACTGTGATGACTACAGTAGCTTGTGACTGGCTGTTATATGCGGGCTTTCATTTGTGGTAAGCAGACGTTATAGAAGGACTCCGGGTTGGACTTGTCTTATTTCTTCCACTTAACCAGCCATCTTCATAAGATTGATGCAGTTAAACGCTAATCAGATGCATTTAACTGTGTCAGCTGCAACCCTGTGAAAGGTTCCAGTGATATAGGTATGGCTTGAAATTTTGCGCCTAACCCGATAGCTGCATGCATTGGCCACATGCGTCAGCTGCAGGCCTGTGAAAGCAGCTTTATACTTTTTAAGTTTTGAGTTTTCAGGGTAACAACAAGGGCCGAAATTGAGTCCTGTTCCCAAGGATAGGCCAGGACATTTTTATTTAAAATATACACATGAAAAGTACAAATACAAACAAATGCACGTTATTATTCACATATATTATTATATCCCTGTAGATACAATACATAATCGAGGTGACTAATGAGTGAACAGCACCTTCAGCTTGGAAACTTCAATCAGATCCTAGGTCTCCCATAACGGTTCAGGCCTAAGCAGAATGAGGTTCCCAGAAGGTGAATTTGGTGATGCTATTGCACCATGTGGGGTACAGTCACTAAATTCACCCTCTGGGGGACCTCATTCTGCAAATGTCAGACACACTATTTTAAGGCTTGGGTATAATGAAATACTAATTTCGAGTCTGAGACACACTAAGGCTGTGAGACGTCATTATTTTATGTTACTATTTTAAAATATGAAACCTTTTGTGTTTATTGATTGAAAAATTCTGTTTATTCACTGTTTATTGTTTAAGTTGAATATGAGTGACACCCAGGGTCATGGCAACATGGTCGGGGGGGGGGGGGGGGGGGGGGGGGGGGGTGGGTTCTCACCAAAAGTTGTATACTTTCATACTATGGTAAAATATTTTTACTGAAATGATAATTAGTTTGAAAATTTCCAGCAATATGGGAGTGTAAGGTTAGCAATTTCCACCCAGACTGGGGAATAATTTGGGGGGGGGGCGTGGGGAGATACAAGTGTTTTCATTAAATGTTTCATAAAAATTCTTGTTTTACATTTTTTTTCAGGCAGACCAATGCATCTTTAACCCTTTCTATACTAAATGGATTGTCTCAGACAGTGCACCGGAATGGTTTATTATTCATTTGCAGGGATGTTAAGGTGATAAAAGCAGACGACAGATAAATAAAAGGAGTAAGGAGCCATATTTACTGAGAAATGTTTAGATAAAAGTTCAACAAACGTTACATTCAGAAGAAAACTATGAAAATTAAATCACAGGTGTTATGTGGAGTCAGTATTATGGTACGACTTGTCATGAAATAAAACCAAATAAACTGTGGTAAATTATTAATGCCCTTCAAACTCACCTCTATTGAAATCAGAACTATTATTGTGCTGCTAACTTGCGTCAGATTGGGTCATAACAGCATGACCTAAACCCAACCATGATACAATGGCTGTTATATATGGGAACCACAAAGTGTGAAATTGTTACATTCTGTGCTGGGGACATAATACAAAGAGTTCAGTGAAACTCTATGCTATAATATTTCATTAGGCCAAAATAAAAAACACATAATTGTTTCTGATTTGCAGTGAACAAGACACAGAATTACAGCAATATATACCTGTAAATGCCTACTTCCTAATTATATTGATTATATGCAAAATAGAATGAAATCTGGAATTTTATTAATGTATTTAATTATTCTGTTGGTCTTTATGTCTCTCCTATATGGTTACTTAACCCTTTGAGTGCCAGGTCCGATTTTTGTATCGACCCATATACCCTGTGCCAATGCATTCTCTTATATATGCGAGTCGACCATAGGTCGCCTCGCATATATAAGAGAATGCATTGGCCTAACCCTAAAAAAAAAATATTAAAAAAAAAAAAAAAAAATCATTTTTTAAATTTTTTTTTAGGGCACTCTACAGACCATAACCTAGGGGCGATGAGATTGGCCCCTGGCACTAAAAGGGTTAAATGCTAATGACTTTGTCTAATTTGATGCTTTATTACAATAACTAGAATTACTAGATGGATTAGGATCATTCTGCTAAGGCTTCAACTGCTGTGTGGGAGACCTAGGATCAGATTGAAGTTGGTGATGTTCACCCATTAGTCACCTCGATTATGCATTTTATCGTCTGCTAATGAGGGGATGTGGAAACTTCCCATAAAAAGTTACTAAAATTATGTTAATTTGAGACTACATACTTTTCAGAAGATGAGGCCTAAGCAGAATGAGGTCCACAGGGGCGAATTTGGTGATGTGGGATAGCATCCCTAAATTCACCCTCTGGGGAGTGGGAACCTCATTCTGCAAATGAAAGACACACTATCTGCAACTTTCATATTTGACACAATTGTAAATTTCAGACCAAAATAGGTTAACATTGTTTGATTTTCCAATAGCATTTAACGTATATAAGTTGTTGTTGTTGTTGTTGTTGTTAGAACAAATGGTGTTTTTCTAACAAATGTTTTAATAATGGTCATCCATTGAAAAAATTCCAACAATAGGGAGGTTTCATGGTGGAAATTTCCAGCAGTTGGAAAGCTTGAGGTACTGATATGTTCCGGCCAGTAGGAAAATTCAAACTCAAGGGGACCCCGAGTGCAAATGGAATTTCTCTAACTTGGGAATTTGGCAGGTGCAGTTAAACGTTCTCAGGTGGTCACCCCACTTCCTGCATGCTACTTTTAGTTGAGAAAGACTTCATGGAAATCATTGTATCTTTGATTTCTATATAAAATTATCAATAAGCAAATTTATATATTAAATAAATTAATAGTTGTTTCGATTTGCAATTTGGCCCGGGTGCAGTTGGAGCAGGGGCGTAGGAACCTGGGGGTTAAGGGGGTAAATACCCCCCCCCACAAAATTTCCAGAAAATGGTCAACACTTAAACTTATTTATTCAACTTAACCAATCACATTCTCCGCCCGCACAGTTTGACACAAAATATATAGTATACTCTATACCACTGGTTTGTGTAATTATCATACAAGTACAAACATTTAGGTTAATTTTATCGGGTAATAAATTATAACTCCCCGTATGCATGGTGCTATCCACCGGCCTTTGCTCCTTATAAACCTTCTTGTTAGTACTCTCTCAGAAATCATTGTGTTATCCCACAAACGGTATCTAATTTGTCCAAAGCTCCAAAATAAATCAACACCAATATTTCCAAGATGAATCTATATGAAATTATTTGAAGAGTAAATACGGAAACCAGACCATCGAAGGTAAGCTATATACGCTTCATCACAGAGCTAGTACTTTGGCACTGCTTAAATGGCGAATCTGCCTGCTTAATCGAGGCCATCTTTCAGTTACAAGCACTACTACTATGGATTAGGCTGGGAAAGCTGAGAATGTGAATATATAATTATGTAAGTATAAACATATATGTCATGTTTTCGTGGAAGACTGCTCCATTTGTACACACACACTTATGAGAGTAAAAAATGATCTCCATACTATTTTGCAAAACAGGTGAAAAACTAGAATACCATATTTTCCCTTAATGGGTTATTTAACGTAATTGCTGTCACAGATGCAAAGAAATGAGATCTGAGGGTTTTAAATTCAGAAAAATTTCCCCAGACCCCCACCGACTAGAGGGGACACCCCTCTCATGCTTTCCCCATCTCCAGCCTTCAGCTGTCGTCAATGGCATTTATATGGCCCCTCATATTAGACTTTCCTATAACCCTGAATAGTCCTGATACCCCCCCAATAATTATAGCTTCCTACGCCCCTGAGTTGGAGTTTTCAATGTGTTGGCTTATTATATATATATACTAGCAGGTGGACCCGTCCGAGCTGTTTCCCCTCTGCTTTTCGGCAAATTGCGCGAATTGACCTTGAATTGTCCATTTTGAAGGTCAAGGTCAGGTGGGGTCACGATTTGACCCGTCCAAAACACTGCCCGGACAAAAGTACCCGACAAAAGTACCCGTCGAAATCCATCCGGTTTTACCCGATTTGACCTTGAATTGATCATTTTGAAGGACAAGGTCAGATCGGGGTCATGACTCGACCCGTCCAAAACACTCAGTGGACAAAAGTAACACTACGTATCAAATTTCGTCGAAATCCCATCAAAATTCGCGAATAGACTTTGAATTGACCCGATTTCAAGGTCACGTCGCACGGGCAAACGAACAGGCTTACGACACTCCCCATACGAAAGTAACCCTAGGCACTAATTTTCATCAAAATCATCAAAATCCCGTGATACTCGGGCGTTTGACCTTGAAATTACCCGATGTCAAGGTCACGTCGCACGGGCAAATTAACAGGCCCATGCCACTCCCCGGCCGAAAGTATCCCCACATACCAAGTTTCATCGAAATCGGCTCGGCCGTTTTCGAGTCCATCGCTAACACATAGACAGACACACACACACACACTCAGATTTCCCAAATTATATAATAGATATACCTCCTACAGAGACACTTTTGCTACGTCCGTGATTGGAATTCAATTGAAACATATGGTCCGTAATATATTAGACCAATAACCAACATAACATATACCGTGCGAAAACAGTAAACACATGGTGTGTTGCGAGTCTTTGATCTTGCCGCCACAATGAATTGAGTCAGGCACACCGTCACAACGTACACAAACTCCGATGTAAATATCAAAATTTGATATCTTAGTGTGATAATTAGCAGTGACGTTACAAACCTATCACGAATTATAAGCTGGGAATAGTGAATGTCTGAGTTATATTGTGACGGCTGTTTCAAAACAGTAATGTTATCCAATACGACCTTGGCCTTGTACGAATGACCTTGACTTCGCGCGGGTCCACGATAAACGAGCACGTGTGTGGAATACCTGACATTCCTCACGCGCCGGGCATAGTGCATGCAGTTCAGATGTTTGTTATCAGACTCGACTTCCAGAATGAATACACCATATATTCGACTCCTATTATTAGCTCAACTTTACTTTGTAAAGTTTGAGCTATTGCCATGGCTTTGTCGTCCGTCGTCCGTGTGTGCGTGTATGCGAGGGTGCGTGTGTGATTCGATCGTCAACAATACAGGCTACAGGTCGTACCTTTGGTCGGATCATTATGAAATTTGACATAACTTTTGACATCAACATTTAGACCGGAACGATTAATTTTGGGGTCATTCGGCCAAAAACATGGCCGCCAGCGGCCATCTTGGATTTCAATTCACAATCCATTAGCACGGGTTACAGGTCGTACTGTTCGTCTGATCATCATGAAATTTGTCATGGATGTTAATATTGACATGTAGATGGGAACGAGTAATTTTGGGGTCGTTCGGCCAAAAAACATGGCCGCCGGCAGCCATCCTAGATTTTACTCTTTGCATGACTAAATTATTTGGCACGGCCTACAGGCCGTACCTTTGGTAGGATCATCATAAAATTTGTCATGGATGTTAACAATGACATTTAGATGGGAACGAGTCATTTTGGGGTCATTCTGCCAAAAACATGGCCGCCACCGGCCATCTTGGATTTTGAAATGCAATCCATTAGCACGGGCTACAAGTCGTACTGTTATTCTGATCATCATGAAATTTGTCATGGATGTTAATATTGACATGTAGATGGGAACCAGTAATTTTGGGGTCATTTGGCCAAAAAACATGGCCGCCTGCATCCATCTTAGATTTTACTCTTTGCATGACTAAATCCTTTTGCATGACTCTTGAAATCCTTTGGCACGGGCTACAGGTCGTACCTTTGGTCGGATCATCATAAAATTTGTCATGAATGTTAACAATGACATGTAGATGGGAACGAGTTATTTTGGGGTCATTTGGCCAAAAAACATGGCCGCCAGCAGCCATCTTGGATTTTACTCTTTGTATGACTAAATCCTTTAGCACAGGCTACAGGTCATACCTTTCATCTGATCATCATGAAATTTGTCATGGCTGTTGAAATTGGAATGTAGATGGGAACGAGTCATTTTGGGGTCATTCTGACAAAAAACATGGCTGCCAGTGGCCATCTTGTATGTCAAAATTCAATCCATTAGCACGGGCTACAGGTCGTAATGTCCGTCTGATCATCAGGAATTTTGTCATGGGTGTTGACATTGGGATGTAGATAGGAAAGAGTCATTTTAGGTTCATTTGGTCTTAAAACTTGTCCACTGGTAGCCATCTTGGATTTACTCTTTGCGTGACTAAATCCTACAGTCCACTTCCCTCATCAGATCATCTCCAGACTTCATATTAATCTTGATATTGATCTTACTAGATGGAAGCTATCAAATGTTTTTGAATTTTGTTGGAAAACATAGCCACCAGTAACCATCTTGGATTTTACTTTTATATATATATCTCTCTCTCTTCATGTTGATAATGTGTATAACTTGGACATTTCAACTTTCCGCATTCCTAATCGCTCCACATTAAATTATTCCCTTTCCAAGTTGAGCTACAGTGTCATTGACACGTTCATATTTTCATTCTGGCTGAAAACTGAAATATATATATTTCTTCGGTAGACTATGGGCAAAAGAAATGAGTGGCGTCCGTCCGTTCGTTCGTCGATCTTTCATCCAAAACGTTTACTGTAACTTTGAATAATACTTGACATAATTTCAGGGACCTAATAACGACAGGTGTGTATGTGGGGAAAACTCCAACTGCACCCGGACCCCCCCCCCCCCCCCCCCCCCCCCCCCCCCCCCCACAATAATGGTCCTAATTTTTTTAATATTTTATTATAACATAAAAGTATAATAAAATAAAAGACCCCCCTCCAAACTTGTGGCAAAAATGTAACAGTTGGAAATGTAATGGTTGAATGCCTGACCTGACACAACATTATGGGAAGCCAAATTGACATTTAATAAATAATTGAGCTTAAGCGCAATATTAAAGGAATCGCTTAAGTGCAATAACAATATTTCTTATTGTGCTTAAGCGCAGTAAGAATATTCCTTATAAGACATTCATTATTGCACTTCTCTTATTGCGCTTAAGCTCAATTAGATTTTCCTTATTGCGCTTGAGCAATATATATCCCTCATGAGATCACCCCCCTCTGCAAATAGTAGAATCCGAATAGGCCTACATGTGGACAGTCACCAGGTCACCTCACCAATAAACTCCACCAATCGCACTTTGGACAATACCATTTGAATAACAGGGAGTTTATGTAATGTGATTTTAAGCGCAATAAGGAATAATCTTCCTTATTGCACTTAATCGCATAACCAAGATGGTCACCGAAATTAGGAAAATGGATGACAAATTTCAGAATGATCCGACCTGTAGCCTTTATTGTTGACGCCTCAATAAGGATTCTGTAATTGCGCTGGTGAGGTGACCTGGTGACTGTCCACATGTAGGCCTATTCGGATTCTACTATTTGCAGAGGGGGGTGATCTCATGAGGGATATATATTGCTTAAGCGCAATAAGGAAAATCTAATTGAGCTTAAGCGCAATTACAGAATCCTTATTGCGCTTAATCTCAATTATTTATTAAATGTCAATTTGGCTTTCCATACAACATTAGTTGGAAATTTCAGACACAATGGTAAGGATTTTTAGCTCAACTTTACTTTGTAAAGTTTGAGCTATTGCCATGGCTTGGTATCACAGGTCCCCAGAAAAAAAAAATTGACCCCCACCCCCAATACAGTCAAACTTCGTTATAAGTCGAACGTCGGTAACATCGAATACCCTACTTAAGTCGAAGCCATTGCCTGGTCCCCGGCTGAGCTTGTGTGCAAAGCCAATAGAATAATTATGGTTAAGTCGAAGGTGGATAAGTCGAAATTCCCGCTCAAGGCAAAACAAAATTTGGTCCCGCCAGCCAGCTTATAACACTAATTACTATGGTTAAGTCGAAGTGCCGTCGGCAGATTGGGAAACAAATATCATCCCGCTGACTATTGATCTAGCGCAAGTATATAAGCGTGCCACAAGGTTGAAAACAATTATTTTCGGGTCGAAATTAATTTGACTATAATTGGAATTTAGGGTCACCAAATGGTCGAAATGGTTAAGTAGAACACATGGTTAACTCGAAGTAATCCAACGGTCCCCTTGCGATTCGACTTAACGAAGGTTTAACTGTAATACTTAATCCTATATCTTTAGGATTAAGTATTATTGGGGGTGGGGGTCAATTTTGTTCTGGGGACCTGTGCTTGGTATCTGTCGCCCGCAGTGTGTTGAGGCGTCAACAATACAGGCTACAGGTCGGATCATTTCTGAAATTTTTCATCCATTTTCCAAATTTCGGTGGTTCATTTTGGTTATGGTGGCCACTTTTTCTGCCAAGAGGAAATATGGTGTATTACTATCACAACAATAGAGATATTAAATTTTCTATCAGAAATTAACTACTAGCTATTAAAGGTCACAATTCCGATTTGATGGTCCCCATATCATCAGATTCCAACAACAACAACAAACAATTCTTCAAAAGTTGCTTTAAGTTATCAGAATTGATTAATAACCAAAAAATAATGCTAACCACTGGTCAACCCTAGTATAAAATTTTCGCAGGTGGTGAGATATAACAGTGTTCCTCGACTCGAATCAATTATTTTTTACAACCGAAGCCAAAGAAATAGGAATTTAGGAGCGTTAATTCGGATTATGCATCTTTAATCTAACTGACTCGATTAGAACCTATACTCTGACATTTTGCAATAGCGGCCAACTTGTTGAAGTCATAAAATCACCCGGTCATGAGCTCCAGCTGTCTAACAACTTATTTTCTGATCAGCAGCATAGGCACTATATTTCTTCACAAAATGCACATGGGAAGTACACAAGGTCTCGAGCCTCTACTATGACTACTAATAAGTTCTCACAGTCAACACATCTTAATTTCCATTTTAATTTGCATCTTATGGGAGGGGAAATAAGTGGTTGTATATCAGGTCTACATGATTCAGGTCTACACGATTATCAATTCAAGTTGAAACAAGTGCAACCCACAAAAAATCCAACCACAAGCCCAAGTTACATGCTGAAATGTTCGTACGGATACCAAAATTCCTAATCAAGCAATCGCTGTAACTCTTGTAAAAATATAAAAGTATGAAACCCCGAAGCATGTGGGTATCCTTTCCGGCCACCTGTGATATCACCGTGTCAAAGACAACAAAATCTGATAATTAACACCCAACTTACAATGTGATCATTCGGAGCCGATGGATTCCTCGGCTATATGTCCCGAACCTCATATGGGGGTCGGGGACATAATAAAAGGCTGCTTGGCCATGTGTCCCCCGAAAAGGTGACATTTTGGGGGGGGGGGGGTTCATTTTTTATGGTCCAATAATCATTGAATCACATTTGCTTCCAATTTTAATTATTCTTTATTGTTCAGACACCTAGTTTTTATATCATTGGAACATGATTTGACATAATCAGCAAATTCTAAAATGGAATTATGTGTTAGAAATAATTGAACCGGACCAAATACAAACTGTACTTCCACGTCTTCCAGTACGATTAATCCACAAGCAAATTTGAAAGTATTTGGATGACTCTTAAAGGACCCAAGGCCTTCGAAGTGGGTTTTATGCAAAATAACATAAATTTTATAAAAGTATGTGAGACTACTATTGTCATCAAATACATGTAAAAATAGATTGACTTTCTTATTTTCATTATTAAGTTTCTCATA
>CP136069.1:65235109-65389490 GCA_032622095.1 Siphonodentalium dalli
AATGAAACGACATTCTGATAGCTGTTTGAAACCAGACGGGGATATAGCTCAGTGGTAGAGCATTCGACTGCAGATCGAGAGGTCTCCGGTTCGATCCCGGATGTCCCCTTGTTTTACCACAGTTTGGTTTATACTTGAAATAGAAATTTAACACATTTCACTGTTTTGCAATGGCAATTCCATTGCCCATGGAAGAGAGGTGTCGGAAATTCGCACAAAACTAACAAAATCATGCAAATACATAATGAGCGCATTTTAAAATTACTGTATTTCGAGGTTGCCAGGATTCGAACCTGGAATCTTCTGATCCGTAGTCAGACGCGTTATCCGTTGCGCCACAACCCCTAATGATGACGTGGCGCGAAGATGCGGATCTTTACTTTGGCTGTGTTCAATTTGTTTTCTTGCATTGGCACACCATAACGCGACTGTGCATTCAGTATATATCACGGTAGCATTTGGATGTAAGACTTTAAAATAACGAAACTTCCTCATTTTCGCACATTGATACCACATGCCTGACAAAACAGTTTTGCGAGGGGAATTTTGCGAAAGTACGGTGGCCGAGTGGTTAAGGCGTTGGACTTAAGTTCCAATGGACGCATGTCCGCGTGGGTTCGAACCCCACCCGTACTAAGTATAATTTTGACTGTTGAAATGAACAAATATGACGGAAAGAATGACCAAAATTACCATACATTCTGTTTTCATGTCTGAAAATATAAACTTTTTGCGAGTTAAATAATTATTACCGATATGTCATGACGCCCTAATGCAATAACCATTCTATTTGTGTAAGGAACATTTTCTTACTTTGTTTCTGTGTGTGTTATCGCCATATATGCACTCATCTGAACTGTTCAATGAAACGACATTCTGATAGCTGTTTGAAACCAGACGGGGATATAGCTCAGTGGTAGAGCATTCGACTGCAGATCGAGAGGTCTCCGGTTCGATCCCGGATGTCCCCTTGTTTTACCACAGTTTGGTTTATACTTGAAATAGAAATTTAACACATTTCACTGTTTTGCAATGGCAATTCCATTGCCCATGGAAGAGAGGTGTCGGAAATTCGCACAAAACTAACAAAATCATGCAAATACATAATGAGCGCATTTTAAAATTACTGTATTTCGAGGTTGCCAGGATTCGAACCTGGAATCTTCTGATCCGTAGTCAGACGCGTTATCCGTTGCGCCACAACCCCTAATGATGACGTGGCGCGAAGATGCGGATCTTTACTTTGGCTGTGTTCAATTTGTTTTCTTGCATTGGCACACCATAACGCGACTGTGCATTCAGTATATATCACGGTAGCATTTGGATGTAAGACTTTAAAATAACGAAACTTCCTCATTTTCGCACATTGATACCACATGCCTGACAAAACAGTTTTGCGAGGGGAATTTTGCGAAAGTACGGTGGCCGAGTGGTTAAGGCGTTGGACTTAAGTTCCAATGGACGCATGTCCGCGTGGGTTCGAACCCCACCCGTACTAAGTATAATTTTGACTGTTGAAATGAACAAATATGACGGAAAGAATGACCAAAATTACCATACATTCTGTTTTCATGTCTGAAAATATAAACTTTTTGCGAGTTAAATAATTATTACCGATATGTCATGACGCCCTAATGCAATAACCATTCTATTTGTGTAAGGAACATTTTCTTACTTTGTTTCTGTGTGTGTTATCGCCATATATGCACTCATCTGAACTGTTCAATGAAACGACATTCTGATAGCTGTTTGAAACCAGACGGGGATATAGCTCAGTGGTAGAGCATTCGACTGCAGATCGAGAGGTCTCCGGTTCGATCCCGGATGTCCCCTTGTTTTACCACAGTTTGGTTTATACTTGAAATAGAAATTTAACACATTTCACTGTTTTGCAATGGCAATTCCATTGCCCATGGAAGAGAGGTGTCGGAAATTCGCACAAAACTAACAAAATCATGCAAATACATAATGAGCGCATTTTAAAATTACTGTATTTCGAGGTTGCCAGGATTCGAACCTGGAATCTTCTGATCCGTAGTCAGACGCGTTATCCGTTGCGCCACAACCCCTAATGATGACGTGGCGCGAAGATGCGGATCTTTACTTTGGCTGTGTTCAATTTGTTTTCTTGCATTGGCACACCATAACGCGACTGTGCATTCAGTATATATCACGGTAGCATTTGGATGTAAGACTTTAAAATAACGAAACTTCCTCATTTTCGCACATTGATACCACATGCCTGACAAAACAGTTTTGCGAGGGGAATTTTGCGAAAGTACGGTGGCCGAGTGGTTAAGGCGTTGGACTTAAGTTCCAATGGACGCATGTCCGCGTGGGTTCGAACCCCACCCGTACTAAGTATAATTTTGACTGTTGAAATGAACAAATATGACGGAAAGAATGACCAAAATTACCATACATTCTGTTTTCATGTCTGAAAATATAAACTTTTTGCGAGTTAAATAATTATTACCGATATGTCATGACGCCCTAATGCAATAACCATTCTATTTGTGTAAGGAACATTTTCTTACTTTGTTTCTGTGTGTGTTATCGCCATATATGCACTCATCTGAACTGTTCAATGAAACGACATTCTGATAGCTGTTTGAAACCAGACGGGGATATAGCTCAGTGGTAGAGCATTCGACTGCAGATCGAGAGGTCTCCGGTTCGATCCCGGATGTCCCCTTGTTTTACCACAGTTTGGTTTATACTTGAAATAGAAATTTAACACATTTCACTGTTTTGCAATGGCAATTCCATTGCCCATGGAAGAGAGGTGTCGGAAATTCGCACAAAACTAACAAAATCATGCAAATACATAATGAGCGCATTTTAAAATTACTGTATTTCGAGGTTGCCAGGATTCGAACCTGGAATCTTCTGATCCGTAGTCAGACGCGTTATCCGTTGCGCCACAACCCCTAATGATGACGTGGCGCGAAGATGCGGATCTTTACTTTGGCTGTGTTCAATTTGTTTTCTTGCATTGGCACACCATAACGCGACTGTGCATTCAGTATATATCACGGTAGCATTTGGATGTAAGACTTTAAAATAACGAAACTTCCTCATTTTCGCACATTGATACCACATGCCTGACAAAACAGTTTTGCGAGGGGAATTTTGCGAAAGTACGGTGGCCGAGTGGTTAAGGCGTTGGACTTAAGTTCCAATGGACGCATGTCCGCGTGGGTTCGAACCCCACCCGTACTAAGTATAATTTTGACTGTTGAAATGAACAAATATGACGGAAAGAATGACCAAAATTACCATACATTCTGTTTTCATGTCTGAAAATATAAACTTTTTGCGAGTTAAATAATTATTACCGATATGTCATGACGCCCTAATGCAATAACCATTCTATTTGTGTAAGGAACATTTTCTTACTTTGTTTCTGTGTGTGTTATCGCCATATATGCACTCATCTGAACTGTTCAATGAAACGACATTCTGATAGCTGTTTGAAACCAGACGGGGATATAGCTCAGTGGTAGAGCATTCGACTGCAGATCGAGAGGTCTCCGGTTCGATCCCGGATGTCCCCTTGTTTTACCACAGTTTGGTTTATACTTGAAATAGAAATTTAACACATTTCACTGTTTTGCAATGGCAATTCCATTGCCCATGGAAGAGAGGTGTCGGAAATTCGCACAAAACTAACAAAATCATGCAAATACATAATGAGCGCATTTTAAAATTACTGTATTTCGAGGTTGCCAGGATTCGAACCTGGAATCTTCTGATCCGTAGTCAGACGCGTTATCCGTGCGCCACAACCCCTAATGATGACGTGGCGCGAAGATGCGGATCTTTACTTTGGCTGTGTTCAATTTGTTTTCTTGCATTGGCACACCATAACGCGACTGTGCATTCAGTATATATCACGGTAGCATTTGGATGTAAGACTTTAAAATAACGAAACTTCCTCATTTTCGCACATTGATACCACATGCCTGACAAAACAGTTTTGCGAGGGGAATTTTGCGAAAGTACGGTGGCCGAGTGGTTAAGGCGTTGGACTTAAGTTCCAATGGACGCATGTCCGCGTGGGTTCGAACCCCACCCGTACTAAGTATAATTTTGACTGTTGAAATGAACAAATATGACGGAAAGAATGACCAAAATTACCATACATTCTGTTTTCATGTCTGAAAATATAAACTTTTTGCGAGTTAAATAATTATTACCGATATGTCATGACGCCCTAATGCAATAACCATTCTATTTGTGTAAGGAACATTTTCTTACTTTGTTTCTGTGTGTGTTATCGCCATATATGCACTCATCTGAACTGTTCAATGAAACGACATTCTGATAGCTGTTTGAAACCAGACGGGGATATAGCTCAGTGGTAGAGCATTCGACTGCAGATCGAGAGGTCTCCGGTTCGATCCCGGATGTCCCCTTGTTTTACCACAGTTTGGTTTATACTTGAAATAGAAATTTAACACATTTCACTGTTTTGCAATGGCAATTCCATTGCCCATGGAAGAGAGGTGTCGGAAATTCGCACAAAACTAACAAAATCATGCAAATACATAATGAGCGCATTTTAAAATTACTGTATTTCGAGGTTGCCAGGATTCGAACCTGGAATCTTCTGATCCGTAGTCAGACGCGTTATCCGTTGCGCCACAACCCCTAATGATGACGTGGCGCGAAGATGCGGATCTTTACTTTGGCTGTGTTCAATTTGTTTTCTTGCATTGGCACACCATAACGCGACTGTGCATTCAGTATATATCACGGTAGCATTTGGATGTAAGACTTTAAAATAACGAAACTTCCTCATTTTCGCACATTGATACCACATGCCTGACAAAACAGTTTTGCGAGGGGAATTTTGCGAAAGTACGGTGGCCGAGTGGTTAAGGCGTTGGACTTAAGTTCCAATGGACGCATGTCCGCGTGGGTTCGAACCCCACCCGTACTAAGCATAATTTTGACTGTTGAAATGAACAAATATGACGGAAAGAATGACCAAAATTACCATACATTCTGTTTTCATGTCTGAAAATATAAACTTTTTGCGAGTTAAATAATTATTACCGATATGTCATGACGCCCTAATGCAATAACCATTCTATTTGTGTAAGGAACATTTTCTTACTTTGTTTCTGTGTGTGTTATCGCCATATATGCACTCATCTGAACTGTTCAATGAAACGACATTCTGATAGCTGTTTGAAACCAGACGGGGATATAGCTCAGTGGTAGAGCATTCGACTGCAGATCGAGAGGTCTCCGGTTCGATCCCGGATGTCCCCTTGTTTTACCACAGTTTGGTTTATACTTGAAATAGAAATTTAACACATTTCACTGTTTTGCAATGGCAATTCCATTGCCCATGGAAGAGAGGTGTCGGAAATTCGCACAAAACTAACAAAATCATGCAAATACATAATGAGCGCATTTTAAAATTACTGTATTTCGAGGTTGCCAGGATTCGAACCTGGAATCTTCTGATCCGTAGTCAGACGCGTTATCCGTTGCGCCACAACCCCTAATGATGACGTGGCGCGAAGATGCGGATCTTTACTTTGGCTGTGTTCAATTTGTTTTCTTGCATTGGCACACCATAACGCGACTGTGCATTCAGTATATATCACGGTAGCATTTGGATGTAAGACTTTAAAATAACGAAACTTCCTCATTTTCGCACATTGATACCACATGCCTGACAAAACAGTTTTGCGAGGGGAATTTTGCGAAAGTACGGTGGCCGAGTGGTTAAGGCGTTGGACTTAAGTTCCAATGGACGCATGTCCGCGTGGCTTCGAACCCCACCCGTACTAAGTATAATTTTGACTGTTGAAATGAACAAATATGACGGAAAGAATGACCAAAATTACCATACATTCTGTTTTCATGTCTGAAAATATAAACTTTTTGCGAGTTAAATAATTATTACCGATATGTCATGACGCCCTAATGCAATAACCATTCTATTTGTGTAAGGAACATTTTCTTACTTTGTTTCTGTGTGTGTTATCGCCATATATGCACTCATCTGAACTGTTCAATGAAACGACATTCTGATAGCTGTTTGAAACCAGACGGGGATATAGCTCAGTGGTAGAGCATTCGACTGCAGATCGAGAGGTCTCCGGTTCGATCCCGGATGTCCCCTTGTTTTACCACAGTTTGGTTTATACTTGAAATAGAAATTTAACACATTTCACTGTTTTGCAATGGCAATTCCATTGCCCATGGAAGAGAGGTGTCGGAAATTCGCACAAAACTAACAAAATCATGCAAATACATAATGAGCGCATTTTAAAATTACTGTATTTCGAGGTTGCCAGGATTCGAACCTGGAATCTTCTGATCCGTAGTCAGACGCGTTATCCGTTGCGCCACAACCCCTAATGATGACGTGGCGCGAAGATGCGGATCTTTACTTTGGCTGTGTTCAATTTGTTTTCTTGCATTGGCACACCATAACGCGACTGTGCATTCAGTATATATCACGGTAGCATTTGGATGTAAGACTTTAAAATAACGAAACTTCCTCATTTTCGCACATTGATACCACATGCCTGACAAAACAGTTTTGCGAGGGGAATTTTGCGAAAGTACGGTGGCCGAGTGGTTAAGGCGTTGGACTTAAGTTCCAATGGACGCATGTCCGCGTGGGTTCGAACCCCACCCGTACTAAGTATAATTTTGACTGTTGAAATGAACAAATATGACGGAAAGAATGACCAAAATTACCATACATTCTGTTTTCATGTCTGAAAATATAAACTTTTTGCGAGTTAAATAATTATTACCGATATGTCATGACGCCCTAATGCAATAACCATCCTATTTGTGTAAGGAACATTTTCTTACTTTGTTTCTGTGTGTGTTATCGCCATATATGCACTCATCTGAACTGTTCAATGAAACGACATTCTGATAGCTGTTTGAAACCAGACGGGGATATAGCTCAGTGGTAGAGCATTCGACTGCAGATCGAGAGGTCTCCGGTTCGATCCCGGATGTCCCCTTGTTTTACCACAGTTTGGTTTATACTTGAAATAGAAATTTAACACATTTCACTGTTTTGCAATGGCAATTCCATTGCCCATGGAAGAGAGGTGTCGGAAATTCGCACAAAACTAACAAAATCATGCAAATACATAATGAGCGCATTTTAAAATTACTGTATTTCGAGGTTGCCAGGATTCGAACCTGGAATCTTCTGATCCGTAGTCAGACGCGTTATCCGTTGCGCCACAACCCCTAATGATGACGTGGCGCGAAGATGCGGATCTTTACTTTGGCTGTGTTCAATTTGTTTTCTTGCATTGGCACACCATAACGCGACTGTGCATTCAGTATATATCACGGTAGCATTTGGATGTAAGACTTTAAAATAACGAAACTTCCTCATTTTCGCACATTGATACCACATGCCTGACAAAACAGTTTTGCGAGGGGAATTTTGCGAAAGTACGGTGGCCGAGTGGTTAAGGCGTTGGACTTAAGTTCCAATGGACGCATGTCCGCGTGGGTTCGAACCCCACCCGTACTAAGTATAATTTTGACTGTTGAAATGAACAAATATGACGGAAAGAATGACCAAAATTACCATACATTCTGTTTTCATGTCTGAAAATATAAACTTTTTGCGAGTTAAATAATTATTACCGATATGTCATGACGCCCTAATGCAATAACCATTCTATTTGTGTAAGGAACATTTTCTTACTTTGTTTCTGTGTGTGTTATCGCCATATATGCACTCATCTGAACTGTTCAATGAAACGACATTCTGATAGCTGTTTGAAACCAGACGGGGATATAGCTCAGTGGTAGAGCATTCGACTGCAGATCGAGAGGTCTCCGGTTCGATCCCGGATGTCCCCTTGTTTTACCACAGTTTGGTTTATACTTGAAATAGAAATTTAACACATTTCACTGTTTTGCAATGGCAATTCCATTGCCCATGGAAGAGAGGTGTCGGAAATTCGCACAAAACTAACAAAATCATGCAAATACATAATGAGCGCATTTTAAAATTACTGTATTTCGAGGTTGCCAGGATTCGAACCTGGAATCTTCTGATCCGTAGTCAGACGCGTTATCCGTTGCGCCACAACCCCTAATGATGACGTGGCGCGAAGATGCGGATCTTTACTTTGGCTGTGTTCAATTTGTTTTCTTGCATTGGCACACCATAACGCGACTGTGCATTCAGTATATATCACGGTAGCATTTGGATGTAAGACTTTAAAATAACGAAACTTCCTCATTTTCGCACATTGATACCACATGCCTGACAAAACAGTTTTGCGAGGGGAATTTTGCGAAAGTACGGTGGCCGAGTGGTTAAGGCGTTGGACTTAAGTTCCAATGGACGCATGTCCGCGTGGGTTCGAACCCCACCCGTACTAAGTATAATTTTGACTGTTGAAATGAACAAATATGACGGAAAGAATGACCAAAATTACCATACATTCTGTTTTCATGTCTGAAAATATAAACTTTTTGCGAGTTAAATAATTATTACCGATATGTCATGACGCCCTAATGCAATAACCATCCTATTTGTGTAAGGAACATTTTCTTACTTTGTTTCTGTGTGTGTTATCGCCATATATGCACTCATCTGAACTGTTCAATGAAACGACATTCTGATAGCTGTTTGAAACCAGACGGGGATATAGCTCAGTGGTAGAGCATTCGACTGCAGATCGAGAGGTCTCCGGTTCGATCCCGGATGTCCCCTTGTTTTACCACAGTTTGGTTTATACTTGAAATAGAAATTTAACACATTTCACTGTTTTGCAATGGCAATTCCATTGCCCATGGAAGAGAGGTGTCGGAAATTCGCACAAAACTAACAAAATCATGCAAATACATAATGAGCGCATTTTAAAATTACTGTATTTCGAGGTTGCCAGGATTCGAACCTGGAATCTTCTGATCCGTAGTCAGACGCGTTATCCGTTGCGCCACAACCCCTAATGATGACGTGGCGCGAAGATGCGGATCTTTACTTTGGCTGTGTTCAATTTGTTTTCTTGCATTGGCACACCATAACGCGACTGTGCATTCAGTATATATCACGGTAGCATTTGGATGTAAGACTTTAAAATAACGAAACTTCCTCATTTTCGCACATTGATACCACATGCCTGACAAAACAGTTTTGCGAGGGGAATTTTGCGAAAGTACGGTGGCCGAGTGGTTAAGGCGTTGGACTTAAGTTCCAATGGACGCATGTCCGCGTGGGTTCGAACCCCACCCGTACTAAGTATAATTTTGACTGTTGAAATGAACAAATATGACGGAAAGAATGACCAAAATTACCATACATTCTGTTTTCATGTCTGAAAATATAAACTTTTTGCGAGTTAAATAATTATTACCGATATGTCATGACGCCCTAATGCAATAACCATTCTATTTGTGTAAGGAACATTTTCTTACTTTGTTTCTGTGTGTGTTATCGCCATATATGCACTCATCTGAACTGTTCAATGAAACGACATTCTGATAGCTGTTTGAAACCAGACGGGGATATAGCTCAGTGGTAGAGCATTCGACTGCAGATCGAGAGGTCTCCGGTTCGATCCCGGATGTCCCCTTGTTTTACCACAGTTTGGTTTATACTTGAAATAGAAATTTAACACATTTCACTGTTTTGCAATGGCAATTCCATTGCCCATGGAAGAGAGGTGTCGGAAATTCGCACAAAACTAACAAAATCATGCAAATACATAATGAGCGCATTTTAAAATTACTGTATTTTGAGGTTGCCAGGATTCGAACCTGGAATCTTCTGATCCGTAGTCAGACGCGTTATCCGTTGCGCCACAACCCCTAATGATGACGTGGCGCGAAGATGCGGATCTTTACTTTGGCTGTGTTCAATTTGTTTTCTTGCATTGGCACACCATAACGCGACTGTGCATTCAGTATATATCACGGTAGCATTTGGATGTAAGACTTTAAAATAACGAAACTTCCTCATTTTCGCACATTGATACCACATGCCTGACAAAACAGTTTTGCGAGGGGAATTTTGCGAAAGTACGGTGGCCGAGTGGTTAAGGCGTTGGACTTAAGTTCCAATGGACGCATGTCCGCGTGGGTTCGAACCCCACCCGTACTAAGTATAATTTTGACTGTTGAAATGAACAAATATGACGGAAAGAATGACCAAAATTACCATACATTCTGTTTTCATGTCTGAAAATATAAACTTTTTGCGAGTTAAATAATTATTACCGATATGTCATGACGCCCTAATGCAATAACCATTCTATTTGTGTAAGGAACATTTTCTTACTTTGTTTCTGTGTGTGTTATCGCCATATATGCACTCATCTGAACTGTTCAATGAAACGACATTCTGATAGCTGTTTGAAACCAGACGGGGATATAGCTCAGTGGTAGAGCATTCGACTGCAGATCGAGAGGTCTCCGGTTCGATCCCGGATGTCCCCTTGTTTTACCACAGTTTGGTTTATACTTGAAATAGAAATTTAACACATTTCACTGTTTTGCAATGGCAATTCCATTGCCCATGGAAGAGAGGTGTCGGAAATTCGCACAAAACTAACAAAATCATGCAAATACATAATGAGCGCATTTTAAAATTACTGTATTTCGAGGTTGCCAGGATTCGAACCTGGAATCTTCTGATCCGTAGTCAGACGCGTTATCCGTTGCGCCACAACCCCTAATGATGACGTGGCGCGAAGATGCGGATCTTTACTTTGGCTGTGTTCAATTTGTTTTCTTGCATTGGCACACCATAACGCGACTGTGCATTCAGTATATATCACGGTAGCATTTGGATGTAAGACTTTAAAATAACGAAACTTCCTCATTTTCGCACATTGATACCACATGCCTGACAAAACAGTTTTGCGAGGGGAATTTTGCGAAAGTACGGTGGCCGAGTGGTTAAGGCGTTGGACTTAAGTTCCAATGGACGCATGTCCGCGTGGGTTCGAACCCCACCCGTACTAAGTATAATTTTGACTGTTGAAATGAACAAATATGACGGAAAGAATGACCAAAATTACCATACATTCTGTTTTCATGTCTGAAAATATAAACTTTTTGCGAGTTAAATAATTATTACCGATATGTCATGACGCCCTAATGCAATAACCATTCTATTTGTGTAAGGAACATTTTCTTACTTTGTTTCTGTGTGTGTTATCGCCATATATGCACTCATCTGAACTGTTCAATGAAACGACATTCTGATAGCTGTTTGAAACCAGACGGGGATATAGCTCAGTGGTAGAGCATTCGACTGCAGATCGAGAGGTCTCCGGTTCGATCCCGGATGTCCCCTTGTTTTACCACAGTTTGGTTTATACTTGAAATAGAAATTTAACACATTTCACTGTTTTGCAATGGCAATTCCATTGCCCATGGAAGAGAGGTGTCGGAAATTCGCACAAAACTAACAAAATCATGCAAATACATAATGAGCGCATTTTAAAATTACTGTATTTCGAGGTTGCCAGGATTCGAACCTGGAATCTTCTGATCCGTAGTCAGACGCGTTATCCGTTGCGCCACAACCCCTAATGATGACGTGGCGCGAAGATGCGGATCTTTACTTTGGCTGTGTTCAATTTGTTTTCTTGCATTGGCACACCATAACGCGACTGTGCATTCAGTATATATCACGGTAGCATTTGGATGTAAGACTTTAAAATAACGAAACTTCCTCATTTTCGCACATTGATACGACATGCCTGACAAAACAGTTTTGCGAGGGGAATTTTGCGAAAGTACGGTGGCCGAGTGGTTAAGGTGTTGGACTTAAGTTCCAATGGACGCATGTCCGCGTGGGTTCGAACCCCACCCGTACTAAGTATAATTTTGACTGTTGAAATGAACAAATATGACGGAAAGAATGACCAAAATTACCATACATTCTGTTTTCATGTCTGAAAATATAAACTTTTTGCGAGTTAAATAATTATTACCGATATGTCATGACGCCCTAATGCAATAACCATTCTATTTGTGTAAGGAACATTTTCTTACTTTGTTTCTGTGTGTGTTATCGCCATATATGCACTCATCTGAACTGTTCAATGAAACGACATTCTGATAGCTGTTTGAAACCAGACGGGGATATAGCTCAGTGGTAGAGCATTCGACTGCAGATCGAGAGGTCTCCGGTTCGATCCCGGATGTCCCCTTGTTTTACCACAGTTTGGTTTATACTTGAAATAGAAATTTAACACATTTCACTGTTTTGCAATGGCAATTCCATTGCCCATGGAAGAGAGGTGTCGGAAATTCGCACAAAACTAACAAAATCATGCAAATACATAATGAGCGCATTTTAAAATTACTGTATTTCGAGGTTGCCAGGATTCGAACCTGGAATCTTCTGATCCGTAGTCAGACGCGTTATCCGTTGCGCCACAACCCCTAATGATGACGTGGCGCGAAGATGCGGATCTTTACTTTGGCTGTGTTCAATTTGTTTTCTTGCATTGGCACACCATAACGCGACTGTGCATTCAGTATATATCACGGTAGCATTTGGATGTAAGACTTTAAAATAACGAAACTTCCTCATTTTCGCACATTGATACCACATGCCTGACAAAACAGTTTTGCGAGGGGAATTTTGCGAAAGTACGGTGGCCGAGTGGTTAAGGCGTTGGACTTAAGTTCCAATGGACGCATGTCCGCGTGGGTTCGAACCCCACCCGTACTAAGTATAATTTTGACTGTTGAAATGAACAAATATGACGGAAAGAATGACCAAAATTACCATACATTCTGTTTTCATGTCTGAAAATATAAACTTTTTGCGAGTTAAATAATTATTACCGATATGTCATGACGCCCTAATGCAATAACCATTCTATTTGTGTAAGGAACATTTTCTTACTTTGTTTCTGTGTGTGTTATCGCCATATATGCACTCATCTGAACTGTTCAATGAAACGACATTCTGATAGCTGTTTGAAACCAGACGGGGATATAGCTCAGTGGTAGAGCATTCGACTGCAGATCGAGAGGTCTCCGGTTCGATCCCGGATGTCCCCTTGTTTTACCACAGTTTGGTTTATACTTGAAATAGAAATTTAACACATTTCACTGTTTTGCAATGGCAATTCCATTGCCCATGGAAGAGAGGTGTCGGAAATTCGCACAAAACTAACAAAATCATGCAAATACATAATGAGCGCATTTTAAAATTACTGTATTTCGAGGTTGCCAGGATTCGAACCTGGAATCTTCTGATCCGTAGTCAGACGCGTTATCCGTTGCGCCACAACCCCTAATGATGACGTGGCGCGAAGATGCGGATCTTTACTTTGGCTGTGTTCAATTTGTTTTCTTGCATTGGCACACCATAACGCGACTGTGCATTCAGTATATATCACGGTAGCATTTGGATGTAAGACTTTAAAATAACGAAACTTCCTCATTTTCGCACATTGATACGACATGCCTGACAAAACAGTTTTGCGAGGGGAATTTTGCGAAAGTACGGTGGCCGAGTGGTTAAGGCGTTGGACTTAAGTTCCAATGGACGCATGTCCGCGTGGGTTCGAACCCCACCCGTACTAAGTATAATTTTGACTGTTGAAATGAACAAATATGACGGAAAGAATGACCAAAATTACCATACATTCTGTTTTCATGTCTGAAAATATAAACTTTTTGCGAGTTAAATAATTATTACCGATATGTCATGACGCCCTAATGCAATAACCATTCTATTTGTGTAAGGAACATTTTCTTACTTTGTTTCTGTGTGTGTTATCGCCATATATGCACTCATCTGAACTGTTCAATGAAACGACATTCTGATAGCTGTTTGAAACCAGACGGGGATATAGCTCAGTGGTAGAGCATTCGACTGCAGATCGAGAGGTCTCCGGTTCGATCCCGGATGTCCCCTTGTTTTACCACAGTTTGGTTTATACTTGAAATAGAAATTTAACACATTTCACTGTTTTGCAATGGCAATTCCATTGCCCATGGAAGAGAGGTGTCGGAAATTCGCACAAAACTAACAAAATCATGCAAATACATAATGAGCGCATTTTAAAATTACTGTATTTCGAGGTTGCCAGGATTCGAACCTGGAATCTTCTGATCCGTAGTCAGACGCGTTATCCGTTGCGCCACAACCCCTAATGATGACGTGGCGCGAAGATGCGGATCTTTACTTTGGCTGTGTTCAATTTGTTTTCTTGCATTGGCACACCATAACGCGACTGTGCATTCAGTATATATCACGGTAGCATTTGGATGTAAGACTTTAAAATAACGAAACTTCCTCATTTTCGCACATTGATACGACATGCCTGACAAAACAGTTTTGCGAGGGGAATTTTGCGAAAGTACGGTGGCCGAGTGATTAAGGCGTTGGACTTAAGTTCCAATGGACGCATGTCCGCGTGGGTTCGAACCCCACCCGTACTAAGTATAATTTTGACTGTTGAAATGAACAAATATGACGGAAAGAATGACCAAAATTACCATACATTCTGTTTTCATGTCTGAAAATATAAACTTTTTGCGAGTTAAATAATTATTACCGATATGTCATGACGCCCTAATGCAATAACCATTCTATTTGTGTAAGGAACATTTTCTTACTTTGTTTCTGTGTGTGTTATCGCCATATATGCACTCATCTGAACTGTTCAATGAAACGACATTCTGATAGCTGTTTGAAACCAGACGGGGATATAGCTCAGTGGTAGAGCATTCGACTGCAGATCGAGAGGTCTCCGGTTCGATCCCGGATGACCCCTTGTTTTACCACAGTTTGGTTTATACTTGAAATAGAAATTTAACACATTTCACTGTTTTGCAATGGCAATTCCATTGCCCATGGAAGAGAGGTGTCGGAAATTCGCACAAAACTAACAAAATCATGCAAATACATAATGAGCGCATTTTAAAATTACTGTATTTCGAGGTTGCCAGGATTCGAACCTGGAATCTTCTGATCCGTAGTCAGACGCGTTATCCGTTGCGCCACAACCCCTAATGATGACGTGGCGCGAAGATGCGGATCTTTACTTTGGCTGTGTTCAATTTGTTTTCTTGCATTGGCACACCATAACGCGACTGTGCATTCAGTATATATCACGGTAGCATTTGGATGTAAGACTTTAAAATAACGAAACTTCCTCATTTTCGCACATTGATACCACATGCCTGACAAAACAGTTTTGCGAGGGGAATTTTGCGAAAGTACGGTGGCCGAGTGGTTAAGGCGTTGGACTTAAGTTCCAATGGACGCATGTCCGCGTGGGTTCGAACCCCACCCGTACTAAGTATAATTTTGACTGTTGAAATGAACAAATATGACGGAAAGAATGACCAAAATTACCATACATTCTGTTTTCATGTCTGAAAATATAAACTTTTTGCGAGTTAAATAATTATTACCGATATGTCATGACGCCCTAATGCAATAACCATTCTATTTGTGTAAGGAACATTTTCTTACTTTGTTTCTGTGTGTGTTATCGCCATATATGCACTCATCTGAACTGTTCAATGAAACGACATTCTGATAGCTGTTTGAAACCAGACGGGGATATAGCTCAGTGGTAGAGCATTCGACTGCAGATCGAGAGGTCTCCGGTTCGATCCCGGATGTCCCCTTGTTTTACCACAGTTTGGTTTATACTTGAAATAGAAATTTAACACATTTCACTGTTTTGCAATGGCAATTCCATTGCCCATGGAAGAGAGGTGTCGGAAATTCGCACAAAACTAACAAAATCATGCAAATACATAATGAGCGCATTTTAAAATTACTGTATTTCGAGGTTGCCAGGATTCGAACCTGGAATCTTCTGATCCGTAGTCAGACGCGTTATCCGTTGCGCCACAACCCCTAATGATGACGTGGCGCGAAGATGCGGATCTTTACTTTGGCTGTGTTCAATTTGTTTTCTTGCATTGGCACACCATAACGCGACTGTGCATTCAGTATATATCACGGTAGCATTTGGATGTAAGACTTTAAAATAACGAAACTTCCTCATTTTCGCACATTGATACCACATGCCTGACAAAACAGTTTTGCGAGGGGAATTTTGCGAAAGTACGGTGGCCGAGTGGTTAAGGCGTTGGACTTAAGTTCCAATGGACGCATGTCCGCGTGGGTTCGAACCCCACCCGTACTAAGTATAATTTTGACTGTTGAAATGAACAAATATGACGGAAAGAATGACCAAAATTACCATACATTCTGTTTTCATGTCTGAAAATATAAACTTTTTGCGAGTTAAATAATTATTACCGATATGTCATGACGCCCTAATGCAATAACCATTCTATTTGTGTAAGGAACATTTTCTTACTTTGTTTCTGTGTGTGTTATCGCCATATATGCACTCATCTGAACTGTTCAATGAAACGACATTCTGATAGCTGTTTGAAACCAGACGGGGATATAGCTCAGTGGTAGAGCATTCGACTGCAGATCGAGAGGTCTCCGGTTCGATCCCGGATGTCCCCTTGTTTTACCACAGTTTGGTTTATACTTGAAATAGAAATTTAACACATTTCACTGTTTTGCAATGGCAATTCCATTGCCCATGGAAGAGAGGTGTCGGAAATTCGCACAAAACTAACAAAATCATGCAAATACATAATGAGCGCATTTTAAAATTACTGTATTTCGAGGTTGCCAGGATTCGAACCTGGAATCTTCTGATCCGTAGTCAGACGCGTTATCCGTTGCGCCACAACCCCTAATGATGACGTGGCGCGAAGATGCGGATCTTTACTTTGGCTGTGTTCAATTTGTTTTCTTGCATTGGCACACCATAACGCGACTGTGCATTCAGTATATATCACGGTAGCATTTGGATGTAAGACTTTAAAATAACGAAACTTCCTCATTTTCGCACATTGATACCACATGCCTGACAAAACAGTTTTGCGAGGGGAATTTTGCGAAAGTACGGTGGCCGAGTGGTTAAGGCGTTGGACTTAAGTTCCAATGGACGCATGTCCGCGTGGGTTCGAACCCCACCCGTACTAAGTATAATTTTGACTGTTGAAATGAACAAATATGACGGAAAGAATGACCAAAATTACCATACATTCTGTTTTCATGTCTGAAAATATAAACTTTTTGCGAGTTAAATAATTATTACCGATATGTCATGACGCCCTAATGCAATAACCATTCTATTTGTGTAAGGAACATTTTCTTACTTTGTTTCTGTGTGTGTTATCGCCATATATGCACTCATCTGAACTGTTCAATGAAACGACATTCTGATAGCTGTTTGAAACCAGACGGGGATATAGCTCAGTGGTAGAGCATTCGACTGCAGATCGAGAGGTCTCCGGTTCGATCCCGGATGTCCCCTTGTTTTACCACAGTTTGGTTTATACTTGAAATAGAAATTTAACACATTTCACTGTTTTGCAATGGCAATTCCATTGCCCATGGAAGAGAGGTGTCGGAAATTCGCACAAAACTAACAAAATCATGCAAATACATAATGAGCGCATTTTAAAATTACTGTATTTCGAGGTTGCCAGGATTCGAACCTGGAATCTTCTGATCCGTAGTCAGACGCGTTATCCGTTGCGCCACAACCCCTAATGATGACGTGGCGCGAAGATGCGGATCTTTACTTTGGCTGTGTTCAATTTGTTTTCTTGCATTGGCACACCATAACGCGACTGTGCATTCAGTATATATCACGGTAGCATTTGGATGTAAGACTTTAAAATAACGAAACTTCCTCATTTTCGCACATTGATACCACATGCCTGACAAAACAGTTTTGCGAGGGGAATTTTGCGAAAGTACGGTGGCCGAGTGGTTAAGGCGTTGGACTTAAGTTCCAATGGACGCATGTCCGCGTGGGTTCGAACCCCACCCGTACTAAGTATAATTTTGACTGTTGAAATGAACAAATATGACGGAAAGAATGACCAAAATTACCATACATTCTGTTTTCATGTCTGAAAATATAAACTTTTTGCGAGTTAAATAATTATTACCGATATGTCATGACGCCCTAATGCAATAACCATTCTATTTGTGTAAGGAACATTTTCTTACTTTGTTTCTGTGTGTGTTATCGCCATATATGCACTCATCTGAACTGTTCAATGAAACGACATTCTGATAGCTGTTTGAAACCAGACGGGGATATAGCTCAGTGGTAGAGCATTCGACTGCAGATCGAGAGGTCTCCGGTTCGATCCCGGATGTCCCCTTGTTTTACCACAGTTTGGTTTATACTTGAAATAGAAATTTAACACATTTCACTGTTTTGCAATGGCAATTCCATTGCCCATGGAAGAGAGGTGTCGGAAATTCGCACAAAACTAACAAAATCATGCAAATACATAATGAGCGCATTTTAAAATTACTGTATTTCGAGGTTGCCAGGATTCGAACCTGGAATCTTCTGATCCGTAGTCAGACGCGTTATCCGTTGCGCCACAACCCCTAATGATGACGTGGCGCGAAGATGCGGATCTTTACTTTGGCTGTGTTCAATTTGTTTTCTTGCATTGGCACACCATAACGCGACTGTGCATTCAGTATATATCACGGTAGCATTTGGATGTAAGACTTTAAAATAACGAAACTTCCTCATTTTCGCACATTGATACCACATGCCTGACAAAACAGTTTTGCGAGGGGAATTTTGCGAAAGTACGGTGGCCGAGTGGTTAAGGCGTTGGACTTAAGTTCCAATGGACGCATGTCCGCGTGGGTTCGAACCCCACCCGTACTAAGTATAATTTTGACTGTTGAAATGAACAAATATGACGGAAAGAATGACCAAAATTACCATACATTCTGTTTTCATGTCTGAAAATATAAACTTTTTGCGAGTTAAATAATTATTACCGATATGTCATGACGCCCTAATGCAATAACCATTCTATTTGTGTAAGGAACATTTTCTTACTTTGTTTCTGTGTGTGTTATCGCCATATATGCACTCATCTGAACTGTTCAATGAAACGACATTCTGATAGCTGTTTGAAACCAGACGGGGATATAGCTCAGTGGTAGAGCATTCGACTGCAGATCGAGAGGTCTCCGGTTCGATCCCGGATGTCCCCTTGTTTTACCACAGTTTGGTTTATACTTGAAATAGAAATTTAACACATTTCACTGTTTTGCAATGGCAATTCCATTGCCCATGGAAGAGAGGTGTCGGAAATTCGCACAAAACTAACAAAATCATGCAAATACATAATGAGCGCATTTTAAAATTACTGTATTTCGAGGTTGCCAGGATTCGAACCTGGAATCTTCTGATCCGTAGTCAGACGCGTTATCCGTTGCGCCACAACCCCTAATGATGACGTGGCGCGAAGATGCGGATCTTTACTTTGGCTGTGTTCAATTTGTTTTCTTGCATTGGCACACCATAACGCGACTGTGCATTCAGTATATATCACGGTAGCATTTGGATGTAAGACTTTAAAATAACGAAACTTCCTCATTTTCGCACATTGATACCACATGCCTGACAAAACAGTTTTGCGAGGGGAATTTTGCGAAAGTACGGTGGCCGAGTGGTTAAGGCGTTGGACTTAAGTTCCAATGGACGCATGTCCGCGTGGGTTCGAACCCCACCCGTACTAAGTATAATTTTGACTGTTGAAATGAACAAATATGACGGAAAGAATGACCAAAATTACCATACATTCTGTTTTCATGTCTGAAAATATAAACTTTTTGCGAGTTAAATAATTATTACCGATATGTCATGACGCCCTAATGCAATAACCATTCTATTTGTGTAAGGAACATTTTCTTACTTTGTTTCTGTGTGTGTTATCGCCATATATGCACTCATCTGAACTGTTCAATGAAACGACATTCTGATAGCTGTTTGAAACCAGACGGGGATATAGCTCAGTGGTAGAGCATTCGACTGCAGATCGAGAGGTCTCCGGTTCGATCCCGGATGTCCCCTTGTTTTACCACAGTTTGGTTTATACTTGAAATAGAAATTTAACACATTTCACTGTTTTGCAATGGCAATTCCATTGCCCATGGAAGAGAGGTGTCGGAAATTCGCACAAAACTAACAAAATCATGCAAATACATAATGAGCGCATTTTAAAATTACTGTATTTCGAGGTTGCCAGGATTCGAACCTGGAATCTTCTGATCCGTAGTCAGACGCGTTATCCGTTGCGCCACAACCCCTAATGATGACGTGGCGCGAAGATGCGGATCTTTACTTTGGCTGTGTTCAATTTGTTTTCTTGCATTGGCACACCATAACGCGACTGTGCATTCAGTATATATCACGGTAGCATTTGGATGTAAGACTTTAAAATAACGAAACTTCCTCATTTTCGCACATTGATACCACATGCCTGACAAAACAGTTTTGCGAGGGGAATTTTGCGAAAGTACGGTGGCCGAGTGGTTAAGGCGTTGGACTTAAGTTCCAATGGACGCATGTCCGCGTGGGTTCGAACCCCACCCGTACTAAGTATAATTTTGACTGTTGAAATGAACAAATATGACGGAAAGAATGACCAAAATTACCATACATTCTGTTTTCATGTCTGAAAATATAAACTTTTTGCGAGTTAAATAATTATTACCGATATGTCATGACGCCCTAATGCAATAACCATTCTATTTGTGTAAGGAACATTTTCTTACTTTGTTTCTGTGTGTGTTATCGCCATATATGCACTCATCTGAACTGTTCAATGAAACGACATTCTGATAGCTGTTTGAAACCAGACGGGGATATAGCTCAGTGGTAGAGCATTCGACTGCAGATCGAGAGGTCTCCGGTTCGATCCCGGATGTCCCCTTGTTTTACCACAGTTTGGTTTATACTTGAAATAGAAATTTAACACATTTCACTGTTTTGCAATGGCAATTCCATTGCCCATGGAAGAGAGGTGTCGGAAATTCGCACAAAACTAACAAAATCATGCAAATACATAATGAGCGCATTTTAAAATTACTGTATTTCGAGGTTGCCAGGATTCGAACCTGGAATCTTCTGATCCGTAGTCAGACGCGTTATCCGTTGCGCCACAACCCCTAATGATGACGTGGCGCGAAGATGCGGATCTTTACTTTGGCTGTGTTCAATTTGTTTTCTTGCATTGGCACACCATAACGCGACTGTGCATTCAGTATATATCACGGTAGCATTTGGATGTAAGACTTTAAAATAACGAAACTTCCTCATTTTCGCACATTGATACCACATGCCTGACAAAACAGTTTTGCGAGGGGAATTTTGCGAAAGTACGGTGGCCGAGTGGTTAAGGCGTTGGACTTAAGTTCCAATGGACGCATGTCCGCGTGGGTTCGAACCCCACCCGTACTAAGTATAATTTTGACTGTTGAAATGAACAAATATGACGGAAAGAATGACCAAAATTACCATACATTCTGTTTTCATGTCTGAAAATATAAACTTTTTGCGAGTTAAATAATTATTACCGATATGTCATGACGCCCTAATGCAATAACCATTCTATTTGTGTAAGGAACATTTTCTTACTTTGTTTCTGTGTGTGTTATCGCCATATATGCACTCATCTGAACTGTTCAATGAAACGACATTCTGATAGCTGTTTGAAACCAGACGGGGATATAGCTCAGTGGTAGAGCATTCGACTGCAGATCGAGAGGTCTCCGGTTCGATCCCGGATGTCCCCTTGTTTTACCACAGTTTGGTTTATACTTGAAATAGAAATTTAACACATTTCACTGTTTTGCAATGGCAATTCCATTGCCCATGGAAGAGAGGTGTCGGAAATTCGCACAAAACTAACAAAATCATGCAAATACATAATGAGCGCATTTTAAAATTACTGTATTTCGAGGTTGCCAGGATTCGAACCTGGAATCTTCTGATCCGTAGTCAGACGCGTTATCCGTTGCGCCACAACCCCTAATGATGACGTGGCGCGAAGATGCGGATCTTTACTTTGGCTGTGTTCAATTTGTTTTCTTGCATTGGCACACCATAACGCGACTGTGCATTCAGTATATATCACGGTAGCATTTGGATGTAAGACTTTAAAATAACGAAACTTCCTCATTTTCGCACATTGATACCACATGCCTGACAAAACAGTTTTGCGAGGGGAATTTTGCGAAAGTACGGTGGCCGAGTGGTTAAGGCGTTGGACTTAAGTTCCAATGGACGCATGTCCGCGTGGGTTCGAACCCCACCCGTACTAAGTATAATTTTGACTGTTGAAATGAACAAATATGACGGAAAGAATGACCAAAATTACCATACATTCTGTTTTCATGTCTGAAAATATAAACTTTTTGCGAGTTAAATAATTATTACCGATATGTCATGACGCCCTAATGCAATAACCATTCTATTTGTGTAAGGAACATTTTCTTACTTTGTTTCTGTGTGTGTTATCGCCATATATGCACTCATCTGAACTGTTCAATGAAACGACATTCTGATAGCTGTTTGAAACCAGACGGGGATATAGCTCAGTGGTAGAGCATTCGACTGCAGATCGAGAGGTCTCCGGTTCGATCCCGGATGTCCCCTTGTTTTACCACAGTTTGGTTTATACTTGAAATAGAAATTTAACACATTTCACTGTTTTGCAATGGCAATTCCATTGCCCATGGAAGAGAGGTGTCGGAAATTCGCACAAAACTAACAAAATCATGCAAATACATAATGAGCGCATTTTAAAATTACTGTATTTCGAGGTTGCCAGGATTCGAACCTGGAATCTTCTGATCCGTAGTCAGACGCGTTATCCGTTGCGCCACAACCCCTAATGATGACGTGGCGCGAAGATGCGGATCTTTACTTTGGCTGTGTTCAATTTGTTTTCTTGCATTGGCACACCATAACGCGACTGTGCATTCAGTATATATCACGGTAGCATTTGGATGTAAGACTTTAAAATAACGAAACTTCCTCATTTTCGCACATTGATACCACATGCCTGACAAAACAGTTTTGCGAGGGGAATTTTGCGAAAGTACGGTGGCCGAGTGGTTAAGGCGTTGGACTTAAGTTCCAATGGACGCATGTCCGCGTGGGTTCGAACCCCACCCGTACTAAGTATAATTTTGACTGTTGAAATGAACAAATATGACGGAAAGAATGACCAAAATTACCATACATTCTGTTTTCATGTCTGAAAATATAAACTTTTTGCGAGTTAAATAATTATTACCGATATGTCATGACGCCCTAATGCAATAACCATTCTATTTGTGTAAGGAACATTTTCTTACTTTGTTTCTGTGTGTGTTATCGCCATATATGCACTCATCTGAACTGTTCAATGAAACGACATTCTGATAGCTGTTTGAAACCAGACGGGGATATAGCTCAGTGGTAGAGCATTCGACTGCAGATCGAGAGGTCTCCGGTTCGATCCCGGATGTCCCCTTGTTTTACCACAGTTTGGTTTATACTTGAAATAGAAATTTAACACATTTCACTGTTTTGCAATGGCAATTCCATTGCCCATGGAAGAGAGGTGTCGGAAATTCGCACAAAACTAACAAAATCATGCAAATACATAATGAGCGCATTTTAAAATTACTGTATTTCGAGGTTGCCAGGATTCGAACCTGGAATCTTCTGATCCGTAGTCAGACGCGTTATCCGTTGCGCCACAACCCCTAATGATGACGTGGCGCGAAGATGCGGATCTTTACTTTGGCTGTGTTCAATTTGTTTTCTTGCATTGGCACACCATAACGCGACTGTGCATTCAGTATATATCACGGTAGCATTTGGATGTAAGACTTTAAAATAACGAAACTTCCTCATTTTCGCACATTGATACGACATGCCTGACAAAACAGTTTTGCGAGGGGAATTTTGCGAAAGTACGATGGCCGAGTGGTTAAGGCGTTGGACTTAAGTTCCAATGGACGCATGTCCGCGTGGGTTCGAACCCCACCCGTACTAAGTATAATTTTGACTGTTGAAATGAACAAATATGACGGAAAGAATGACCAAAATTACCATACATTCTGTTTTCATGTCTGAAAATATAAACTTTTTGCGAGTTAAATAATTATTACCGATATGTCATGACGCCCTAATGCAATAACCATTCTATTTGTGTAAGGAACATTTTCTTACTTTGTTTCTGTGTGTGTTATCGCCATATATGCACTCATCTGAACTGTTCAATGAAACGACATTCTGATAGCTGTTTGAAACCAGACGGGGATATAGCTCAGTGGTAGAGCATTCGACTGCAGATCGAGAGGTCTCCGGTTCGATCCCGGATGTCCCCTTGTTTTACCACAGTTTGGTTTATACTTGAAATAGAAATTTAACACATTTCACTGTTTTGCAATGGCAATTCCATTGCCCATGGAAGAGAGGTGTCGGAAATTCGCACAAAACTAACAAAATCATGCAAATACATAATGAGCGCATTTTAAAATTACTGTATTTCGAGGTTGCCAGGATTCGAACCTGGAATCTTCTGATCCGTAGTCAGACGCGTTATCCGTTGCGCCACAACCCCTAATGATGACGTGGCGCGAAGATGCGGATCTTTACTTTGGCTGTGTTCAATTTGTTTTCTTGCATTGGCACACCATAACGCGACTGTGCATTCAGTATATATCACGGTAGCATTTGGATGTAAGACTTTAAAATAACGAAACTTCCTCATTTTCGCACATTGATACGACATGCCTGACAAAACAGTTTTGCGAGGGGAATTTTGCGAAAGTACGGTGGCCGAGTGGTTAAGGCGTTGGACTTAAGTTCCAATGGACGCATGTCCGCGTGGGTTCGAACCCCACCCGTACTAAGTATAATTTTGACTGTTGAAATGAACAAATATGACGGAAAGAATGACCAAAATTACCATACATTCTGTTTTCATGTCTGAAAATATAAACTTTTTGCGAGTTAAATAATTATTACCGATATGTCATGACGCCCTAATGCAATAACCATTCTATTTGTGTAAGGAACATTTTCTTACTTTGTTTCTGTGTGTGTTATCGCCATATATGCACTCATCTGAACTGTTCAATGAAACGACATTCTGATAGCTGTTTGAAACCAGACGGGGATATAGCTCAGTGGTAGAGCATTCGACTGCAGATCGAGAGGTCTCCGGTTCGATCCCGGATGTCCCCTTGTTTTACCACAGTTTGGTTTATACTTGAAATAGAAATTTAACACATTTCACTGTTTTGCAATGGCAATTCCATTGCCCATGGAAGAGAGGTGTCGGAAATTCGCACAAAACTAACAAAATCATGCAAATACATAATGAGCGCATTTTAAAATTACTGTATTTCGAGGTTGCCAGGATTCGAACCTTGAATCTTCTGATCCGTAGTCAGACGCGTTATCCGTTGCGCCACAACCCCTAATGATGACGTGGCGCGAAGATGCGGATCTTTACTTTGGCTGTGTTCAATTTGTTTTCTTGCATTGGCACACCATAACGCGACTGTGCATTCAGTATATATCACGGTAGCATTTGGATGTAAGACTTTAAAATAACGAAACTTCCTCATTTTCGCACATTGATACCACATGCCTGACAAAACAGTTTTGCGAGGGGAATTTTGCGAAAGTACGGTGGCCGAGTGGTTAAGGCGTTGGACTTAAGTTCCAATGGACGCATGTCCGCGTGGGTTCGAACCCCACCCGTACTAAGTATAATTTTGACTGTTGAAATGAACAAATATGACGGAAAGAATGACCAAAATTACCATACATTCTGTTTTCATGTCTGAAAATATAAACTTTTTGCGAGTTAAATAATTATTACCGATATGTCATGACGCCCTAATGCAATAACCATTCTATTTGTGTAAGGAACATTTTCTTACTTTGTTTCTGTGTGTGTTATCGCCATATATGCACTCATCTGAACTGTTCAATGAAACGACATTCTGATAGCTGTTTGAAACCAGACGGGGATATAGCTCAGTGGTAGAGCATTCGACTGCAGATCGAGAGGTCTCCGGTTCGATCCCGGATGTCCCCTTGTTTTACCACAGTTTGGTTTATACTTGAAATAGAAATTTAACACATTTCACTGTTTTGCAATGGCAATTCCATTGCCCATGGAAGAGAGGTGTCGGAAATTCGCACAAAACTAACAAAATCATGCAAATACATAATGAGCGCATTTTAAAATTACTGTATTTCGAGGTTGCCAGGATTCGAACCTGGAATCTTCTGATCCGTAGTCAGACGCGTTATCCGTTGCGCCACAACCCCTAATGATGACGTGGCGCGAAGATGCGGATCTTTACTTTGGCTGTGTTCAATTTGTTTTCTTGCATTGGCACACCATAACGCGACTGTGCATTCAGTATATATCACGGTAGCATTTGGATGTAAGACTTTAAAATAACGAAACTTCCTCATTTTCGCACATTGATACGACATGCCTGACAAAACAGTTTTGCGAGGGGAATTTTGCGAAAGTACGGTGGCCGAGTGGTTAAGGCGTTGGACTTAAGTTCCAATGGACGCATGTCCGCGTGGGTTCGAACCCCACCCGTACTAAGTATAATTTTGACTGTTGAAATGAACAAATATGACGGAAAGAATGACCAAAATTACCATACATTCTGTTTTCATGTCTGAAAATATAAACTTTTTGCGAGTTAAATAATTATTACCGATATGTCATGACGCCCTAATGCAATAACCATTCTATTTGTGTAAGGAACATTTTCTTACTTTGTTTCTGTGTGTGTTATCGCCATATATGCACTCATCTGAACTGTTCAATGAAACGACATTCTGATAGCTGTTTGAAACCAGACGGGGATATAGCTCAGTGGTAGAGCATTCGACTGCAGATCGAGAGGTCTCCGGTTCGATCCCGGATGTCCCCTTGTTTTACCACAGTTTGGTTTATACTTGAAATAGAAATTTAACACATTTCACTGTTTTGCAATGGCAATTCCATTGCCCATGGAAGAGAGGTGTCGGAAATTCGCACAAAACTAACAAAATCATGCAAATACATAATGAGCGCATTTTAAAATTACTGTATTTCGAGGTTGCCAGGATTCGAACCTGGAATCTTCTGATCCGTAGTCAGACGCGTTATCCGTTGCGCCACAACCCCTAATGATGACGTGGCGCGAAGATGCGGATCTTTACTTTGGCTGTGTTCAATTTGTTTTCTTGCATTGGCACACCATAACGCGACTGTGCATTCAGTATATATCACGGTAGCATTTGGATGTAAGACTTTAAAATAACGAAACTTCCTCATTTTCGCACATTGATACGACATGCCTGACAAAACAGTTTTGCGAGGGGAATTTTGCGAAAGTACGGTGGCCGAGTGGTTAAGGCGTTGGACTTAAGTTCCAATGGACGCATGTCCGCGTGGGTTCGAACCCCACCCGTACTAAGTATAATTTTGACTGTTGAAATGAACAAATATGACGGAAAGAATGACCAAAATTACCATACATTCTGTTTTCATGTCTGAAAATATAAACTTTTTGCGAGTTAAATAATTATTACCGATATGTCATGACGCCCTAATGCAATAACCATTCTATTTGTGTAAGGAACATTTTCTTACTTTGTTTCTGTGTGTGTTATCGCCATATATGCACTCATCTGAACTGTTCAATGAAACGACATTCTGATAGCTGTTTGAAACCAGACGGGGATATAGCTCAGTGGTAGAGCATTCGACTGCAGATCGAGAGGTCTCCGGTTCGATCCCGGATGTCCCCTTGTTTTACCACAGTTTGGTTTATACTTGAAATAGAAATTTAACACATTTCACTGTTTTGCAATGGCAATTCCATTGCCCATGGAAGAGAGGTGTCGGAAATTCGCACAAAACTAACAAAATCATGCAAATACATAATGAGCGCATTTTAAAATTACTGTATTTCGAGGTTGCCAGGATTCGAACCTGGAATCTTCTGATCCGTAGTCAGACGCGTTATCCGTTGCGCCACAACCCCTAATGATGACGTGGCGCGAAGATGCGGATCTTTACTTTGGCTGTGTTCAATTTGTTTTCTTGCATTGGCACACCATAACGCGACTGTGCATTCAGTATATATCACGGTAGCATTTGGATGTAAGACTTTAAAATAACGAAACTTCCTCATTTTCGCACATTGATACGACATGCCTGACAAAACAGTTTTGCGAGGGGAATTTTGCGAAAGTACGGTGGCCGAGTGGTTAAGGCGTTGGACTTAAGTTCCAATGGACGCATGTCCGCGTGGGTTCGAACCCCACCCGTACTAAGTATAATTTTGACTGTTGAAATGAACAAATATGACGGAAAGAATGACCAAAATTACCATACATTCTGTTTTCATGTCTGAAAATATAAACTTTTTGCGAGTTAAATAATTATTACCGATATGTCATGACGCCCTAATGCAATAACCATTCTATTTGTGTAAGGAACATTTTCTTACTTTGTTTCTGTGTGTGTTATCGCCATATATGCAAATATAACGAAACTAAACTTTTTTCTATTTACGTAGATGTCATGATATCAAAATAACGAAACTGAGATTATCTTGAAATAGAAACGGATAGATAAGTCCCTTTTTCAAATAGTAGTTCATTTTGTTTTCACGTTTTCAAAATTGTCCATTTTTTCGCTCCTTTTTTTTTTCGACTCTTTATTTCATAGAATAAATCATTACATGTGCGATGGAATTGTATCACGGACAATGTATTTTCAACCACACATGTTCTAATATTAGGACTTCGTCGTGCGTCCAAAGTATATGTAAACGGATTTGAAAATCTATTTTCGCGCAAGTTGAGTTATCCCCTCTCTCTGCTTCAACCAGGTATTCTGTCTACCCTCGATCTGCTCCGGCTATATTCGCAATACCAGGCATGTTTTGGGGGAGAGGTCACCATGCAGCTGTAATCAACCACTGTATCAACTACGTTCTTTTAGCACGACACAGTATTTATGTAGGTGGCCCATTGGTCGATCCGTTCCGTCCAGGTTTACATCTCATTTGCATATATAACTGGTTATCAAATGTTACGGTGTAATTTAAACGTCACAAACTGTGCTAAAATGTAGAGTTATGTCTCTTACACTGCACTATACCGTAGAGTGTCACGTTATACGGATAGTCATATCATCTCCATATTCAAATCGGTCGATGCTCATCAGTTACATTGTTGGTTCTGCTAGTCTGCTATGATGTTGGTGGGTCCTCCCGAATTACTATGGGTGCTGTTAGGGCAAACTGATGCCGTTACGATCAAGTACCATTATTTTTCTAAAGTTACATGTACTCGTTCTCTGTGTTTGGCTAATCAGAGCGAATTGAGAAAACGCCAATGTCTGTATGATACATTAAAGCACAATATTTGCTGCGCTGGTGTTTGAAAAAAAGGAAATGAATAACGATCTTGATTATAGTCGATTTGCAAAACCAATAGGAACAGTATTAAAATATTTCGCAATATGTATATGTGTTTTTGAATATTTGATACATATATATAACGTTTTTTTTCTGGATATGTGCAGGTTATCAAAACACTGCGAACATTACAACTTTAGAAAACGTAACTGTGCCTTTTCTTAACAGCATCAGTTTGCCACAACAGGATCATAGAAATTCGGGGCCTGGTGGCTCAGTTAGTTAGGGGTACGATTCCAAGCCGTATCGCACTCCAGCGCTGGCGATTAGGGTTTAAATCCACATGTTTCCATCGAGGACTTGATCATTCGAAATCGTTAGATGGTGGAGTTGCTAGTTAATCGCCGATGGGCGGTGGTTTGTCGCACATGGTCGACGAGTTTATCAGCCATTGAAATCACTGTTAGATTAGCCGTAAGAGTGCGGATTTCCTCCACCACTAAACTTGCAATGTCGTGACATGGCCTTAGTTGCTGAAAGCGACATTAAACCCCAATCTATAAACCAATAAATCATATAAATTCAGCAGGACCCACCAGCATCATATCACATTAACAGGACCACTTAAGGCCTATGGGAAGCAGTGAATATATGTGACAAGAACATTTAGACCAAGTGCCAATACATGCACTATAGTGGATAATTTAAGCAAGTTTCAGTTCATGTTATCTCTATAGTTTTCATTGACAATGAAAAAGCATACAACTATTTTATGAATATTTTGAACTCTGCGGGTCCTCTAAAATCCGAAGATATACCACACAATTCCTATGTCCAGTCAATAGGAAATTGAACATTAAATTAAAAATAAACACCACCGTCATAAACTCAATCATTCAAAGCAGGACAAGCGCTATATGTATTTGGTGAGATATAATGAGAAAATGTTGAAAATGGGGTTCAAACATTTGTTTTGATTGACTAACTTTCTGCTGATTGGAACTACTTCAGCAGTGATTTGATTGGAAGCCAAACTCTTCATTTGCAAACACAGTTCAATATGTCTTTCCATAGGGCATGACATGTGTATTTTGTTATTGCTTTTTATTAATTTCCTCAAACAAAAATTAAGTTTACATTACCATAGAAGAGACCCCCTCAAAACACTGTTAGAATATATAGCTTATATATATAATGTAAGAACGTGATTATAATACAGATCGCACATAAAACTTATAAAATCATGCTTTTCAAGCCAATGTTTACTTTTTCGGTCATTGGGGTTATTATAATGCCGACCCCAAATCGGTGAGCAGTCGTCAACAATGACATATATAGCTTTTTGCTTATTTATTCCCATAAAAAGCTGACTGTATTCTTATTTATTTTCATAAAATCTGCCGATAATTTGACTAGCTCACGCAGCACATTAAGTCAGCCCAATATAAATTTCCAAGCACTTAGCAACGATAACGTGATTGACAAAATAACTGGCTTCAGATGGCATTCGGCTGAACTTTGAAAACCACACCCAATTACTCTGCTGATCGCTTTTTTTGGAGATTAGGTCAACAATTTGTGACATCTTGTTCTTGTTACAGTCTGTGTGTTATTGGGGTATGAAATGTGTGGCCCAATTGGCAGTTGACCAATCACCGAACATGATTTAGTGGTAACACAGACGGGCTTTGCAAATAGTCAAAGCTGTTCCATGGACTCAGTTTGAGTTGAAAAGTTGTTGTAAATTGAGATTCGTGTGCACGCGATCAACAACACAAAGCCCGACGCACGGTTAACAATCGGCACAAACTTTACGAGTTTTTTTTATCGCAAATCTGGCATTTTTATGTGGAAGATAAATATTATCGGAGTTAATATTTAGATGTAAATTATATTTATAGGATTTATACACTTGACAGGAACGATTAGATCACATAATTGAATGTTAGACAACAATTTTTACAAGATTTTCATCAACATTTCTGATGCACCCATGCAGTAAAATTGTGAAGCTTAATACCATTACTAAATTGTCTGGCAATCGGATCACTGTTGGAGCGTTCTTGTGACGAAAAAACATTCTAACTGATGCGCCCACAAAATCGGATTTAGTTTACTTGTTCATTCTTGAAATCGAGAACAAGACATTCTAAAACTGCTACCGATATAACGCCGAACCGGACACCAAAAGCGCAACAGGTTTGTACCGATTGCAGCCTGTGGTAACAGAGGTGATCATAATTTCATACCTCAAACCGACACGGGACATTAACCCTTTACCCAACAGAACGGCCCTGTGCCAATGCATTCTCTTATATATGCGAGTCGACCATAGGTCGCCTCGCATATATAAGAGAATGCATTGGCTTAACACATATTAAAACTGATAAAATTATCAAAGAATGTAGAAAAATATTATAAAAAATGTTAAAAAATGTAAGAAAAAATTATAAAATTGTTAAAGAATGTAAGAAAAATGGTAAAAAGTGTTAAAAAAGATTTTTTTTTTTGGCCAATGCATTCTCTTATATATGCGAGGCGACCTATGGCCGACTCGCATATATAAGAGAATGCATTGGCACAGGGCATAACTGTAACCATCACAATGTGGTCAATGAACCGGTTCCAACAGGTCATGAAGCATCCGTCTCAGTAACTTTGTCTATCTTACCATCTAACGTTGGAACTTAGTTGAACGCGAAGAGGCCGTATAGTCCGGGAGCAAATAGGGGTACCCTTGCACCCCCCTGGGACTTAACTTCACCCCACTCATTTTGTTCCTTATTATGTCCTTCAACTTTTAAGCAATGTTAACAAGAAAAAAAAGTGGCCGTGTAGGCTCCAGACAAGATGGCGTCCATCATGGCCGCCGTTTTTCAGCCCAGACCCTAAGTCAGTTTTATGCAAATTATAGCGGTAAAATCTTGTAAAATGTATACAAATGTATATATTTTCGTGAAGCTGAGACATAATGACACATTTTTGAGCCAAAATTGAAACTCAACATCCAAGATGGCCGCCAAAATGGCCACCGGAAGTTGAAAATATAACATTTTTTCACAAATATCTTCTAAATCAATTCATGATGTTTGGAACTGGTTGAGTAATGCAACTTTATTTTGTGTTTTGTATATTAACTGATAATTGGAGCAACGAAATATGTAATTATTGGGGTCCTAACCCCTTCTGACCCCTCAAAAATTCGATTTTACAGAATGCGGTATAAAATTTCACAAAAAATCACAATTGGGATTCTAGTCATATTTCAACAAGAAATGAACAGAACTTTATAATGTAAGTGAGGCATATCATTAACTATTAATGTTCCAAATCACTGGGACCAAAATTCTTACTTTGGCTCAAAATGGCTGCCAATATGGCCGCCATAATATGGAAAATTGTAAATATTACACCAGCGTATCCTGCAATCGCTTACAAGTTGTGGTTGATGTATACAATTGGCTAATCTGTATTCTATACATTGCATACTAACATGTCTAATGCACCATGGATCATTTTTACTATTGCCACCCCTGACATCACCAGAAATATGGGATTTTTCTCTCACAAACTTGACAAAAATATTGGCAAAAATTCACTTTTCAGGGTTCAACCATTTGTTCAAGTAAACTGCAACAATCTTTGGTATCAAAGGTGTTTATTGTGTTGGCCTATCTTAAGTGTGTCACACTGTGATGTTTAAAGACTGAAATGCTCAAGATGGCTTCCAAAATGGCAACCAAATTTGTAAAAAGTTAAAAGTTAACATATCCCGAACATTATTCTCTGCGTTATCCGAAAAAGATAGCAAATTGTGACTCACTTGGTTATTTTACGTATTAGTTAATTAACTGACAAATACGTTCTATTATATTTGTTCCAGTTCCGTATGGGGCATGACAAATTCATTTTAAAGTTGCAGTATGGAATTTTGCGGAGAACCTCTTTTGTGATTCTGGCCATATTATTGAAAGGAAATGAGCAGAACTTTGAGACGGAACTGAGATTAATATGTTTACCTGGATTGACTCTATGGTCATGTGTATGGCGAATAGGTATACATGTAGCGGCTGTATGGTCCATGGTGAGGTGAATATGTATACAATGAGTGACTGTATGATCGTGAATGTAGTGAATATGTATACATAGAGTGACTTTTTGTCATGCGTCGGGTGTAGGTGTATACCTGGTGTTCATGCATGGTGACTCGTGGCTGTATCGTCATTTGTGGTATGTACGGGTATAACCAATTATGGCTGCATGATCAGGTGTACGTGTATAAAGTGGGTTACTATGTTGTCATTTGTGTGGTGTTTATGTACATATGGAGTGACGTGGGTAATGGGTGGGTTATATCTTGGTGGTAATGGGTGGGTTGTATCTTGGGTGGCTATCGCTTTCTACAATAACTCAAGGGTATGTTAATCAATAAAGAGGTCATGTCAGAGAGTTCTCCATCTTGATGATGTTTATGTAGATGGGGGTGTTAAGCGTGGAAAGCGACAGCCACCCATTAGCACATAGTCATTACATATATACATAAACACCACAGACATAACAATATAGTGACCCACTGTATACATGTACACCTGATCCATGACCACGGATGACCATACAGCCATGCGTCACAATGCAGGCACACCGGGTATACTCCTAAACATGACCCATAACCATATAGTCACTCCCTGTATACCCATTCATCTCACCATTGGCCATAAGGTCACCCCCTGTATACCTATTCTCCAAATGCATGGTCAAATAGACAATCAATATCTACATCAACACCACAACAATGGCCATAAAGTCATTCCGGTATACATATGCACCTCACCAATGGCCATATAGCCACTCGCTTCATACTCATACCCTCACCCATGTCACCTGGTATACTCCTTCATCTGACCTATGGCCATATAGTCACCCCGTGTGTACCTATTCAAAACATTCATACATGATCATGGTCAATCCTTGTATACATATTCGCCTCAACATTGGCCATGTCACTCCTTGTATCCCTATTTGTCACACCATAGCCGGATAGCCACTCAAGATATACTAATACACCCCATCCATGTCACTATAGTCACTCCATGTATACATGTGCACCTCATCCATGGCCATATAGCCACTCGCTATATACACATATCCCTCGCCCATGACAATAAAGCAACACGTGTTATACTGGTATAACCTACACATGACCATACCGCCACGAGTCACCAAACAGGAGCACCAGGTATACTCATACGCCTGACACATGACCATTTAGTCACCCCCTGTATAGATGTTCATTACATTTGAGACCATACAGTTACTACTGTCTTGTATACCTACATGTTCTCATCTCACTATTAACCATACAGTCACTACTTGTATACCTATTTGACACACATATCCATATAACCACTCGATATACATATGCAGCTCACCCTAGACTATAGATTTACTCCAGGTATACATGTAAACCTCACTAATGGCCATTCAGCCCTTCCAGATATACAAAAAAACGCACACACTACCACTCAAACACTCCATACTTGCATATACACCTCACACATGACAATTCAGCAATTCACTGAATAATTATACACGCCATCCATGATAATACAGCTAAGCCTTATACACCCACAAATGATAATACATCCACGAGATATATAAATATACATCCCACCATTACCACACGGACACTCCCTGTATAACCACACCCTCGATAATGTCCACCCAGCTTACTCCAGGTATTCATATTCAATCATGACCGTACAGTTATTCCATGTATACCTGTACACATTACCCGTAACCATAAAATCACTCCATATTTATCCACACACCCCATCCATGATCATACAGACAACACATGCACATACCTCCCAGGACCTTACAGTCACTCCATATATACATAATCAACACATAGATGACCATGTATATATATCCATACACCACACCAATGACCATACAGGTACACCGGTTGCACCCGTACTGAATATACACAATCATACACCATAGAGTCACTCCATGCATACCGATTGACCTCACACCTAACCATGACCTCTCCCTGTATACCTAGATGCATCTTACCATGGACAACCCACTAATAACCATATAGTCACTCATTGTATACCTACTCACATCACATATGATCATAGAGTAACTCCCTGGCTATGATCTTGGCATCCACACTGTATCATGTTGACATTTTTTTTATCATAATGGACCAGAATAGCCAAAGATTATGATCCATCTCAGTTCTGTATCAAAGTTCTGCCCATTTCCTTTCAATAAATGTGGCCAAAATTACAAAAGAGGTTCTCAGCAAAATTGCATACTTTAAAATGAATTTGTCATGCTCCAAAAGGAACTGAGACAACCAGAATAGAACATGTAGTTGTCAGTTAATTAAATAACATGTATAATTACCAAGTGAGTGACAATTTGCTACCTTTTCGGATAATGCAGAGAATGTTCGGGATATATGCAAAAAATTAACATTCTACAAATTTGGTTGCCATTTTGGAAGCCATCTTGAGCAATTCAGTCTATAAACACTGTAGTGTGATACATTTAAAATAGACCAAAACAATAAACACCTTTCAATCCAAAGATAGTTATATTTTACCTGAAAAAAATGGTCCAAACCTGAAAAGTGAATTTTTGCCCATATTTATGTCAAGTTTTTGAGAGAAAAGTCCAATATTTTTGACGATGTCAGGGGTGACAATAGTAACAATTAACCATGGTGCATCAGACATGTTAGTATTCAATGTATAGAATGCAGAATAGCCAATTTTATACATCAACCACAACTTGTAAGCGATTGCAGGACACGCTGGTGTAATATTTACCATTTTCCATATTTTGGCGGCCATATTGGCAGCCATTTTGAGCCAAAGTAAGAATTTTGGTTCCAGTGATTTGGAATATTAATAGTTAATGATATGCCTCACTTACATTACAAAGTTCTGTTCATTTCTTGTTGAAATATGACTAGAATCCCAATTGTGATTTTTTGTGAAATTTTATACCGCATTCGGTAAAATCGAATTTTTGAGGGATCGGAAGGGGTTAGGACCCCAATAATTGCATATTTCGTTGCTCCAATGATCAGTTAATATACAAAACACAAAATAAAGTTGCATTACTCAACCAGTTCCAAACAGCATGAATTGATCTAGAAGATATTTGTGAAAAAATGTTATATTTTCAACTTCCGGTGGCCATTTTGGCGGCCATCTTGGATGGTGAGTTTAAATTTTGGCTCAAAAATGTGTCATTATGTCTCAGCTTCACGAAAATATATCGCATTTGTATACATTTTACAAGATTTTCCCGCTATAATTTGCATAAACTGACTTAGGGTCTGGGCTGAAAAACGGCGGCCATGATGGACGCCATTTTGTCTGGAGTCTACACGGCTACTTTGTTTCTTGTTAACATTGCTTAAAAGTTGAAGGACATAATAAGGATCAAAATGAGTGGGGTGAAGTTAAGTCCCAGGGGGGGTGCAAGGGTACCCATATTAGCTCCCGGACTAGTATGTACATGTATGGGTTTATGCTATCATTTATTGCTTTAACCAGAGAAGAGTTTGTTACAGTCATCGATTCATGTGATTAGGAAGCACCACGCACCTCCTTCACATGAGAGTGCATGTTATCCCCTCTTTTGGTACGCGGGATTCATACCCCGCATGTGTTAAATGGTACTCCGGATTCATACACTGCATGTGTTAAATGGTACTCCGGGTTCATACACTGCATGTGTTAAATGGTACTCCGGATTCATACCACGCATGTGTTAAATGGTACTCCCGATTCATACCCCGCATGTGTTAAATGGTACTCCGGATTCATACCCCGCATGTGTTAAATGGTACTCCGGATTCATACCCCGCATGTGTTAAATGGTACTCCGGATTCATACACTGCATGTGTTAAATGGTACTCCGGATTCATACACTGCATGTGTTAAATTGTACTCCGGGTTCATACTCCGCATGTGTTAAATGGTACTCCGGGTTCATACTCCGCATGTGTTAAATGGTACCCCGGATTCATACCCCTCATGTGTTAAATGGTACTCCGGATTCACACCCCGCATGTGTTAAATGGTACTCCGGATTCATATCCCCGCATGTGTTAAATGGTACTCCGGATTCATACCCCGAATGTGTTAAATGGTACTCACGATTCATACCCCGCATGTGTTAAATGGTACTCCGGATTCATACACTGCATGTGTTAAATGGTACTCCCGATTCATACTCCGCATGTGTTAATTGGTACTCCGGATTCATACCCCGCATGTGTTAAATGGTACTCCGGATTCATACCCCGCATGTGTTAAATGGTACTCCGGGTTCATACTCCGCATGTGTTAAATGGTACTCCCGATTCATACCCCGCATGTGTTAAATGGTACTCCGGGTTCATACTCCGCATGTGTTAAATGGTACCCCGGATTCATACCCCTCATGTGTTAAATGGTACTCCCGATTCATAACCCGCATGTGTTAAATGGTACTCCGGATTCATACCCCGCATGTGTTAAATGGTACTCCGGATTCATATCCCGCATGTGTTAAATGGTACTCCGGATTCATACCCCGTATGTGTTAAATGGTACTCCCGATTCACACTCCGCATGTGTTAAATGGTACTCCGGATTCATACCCCGCATGTGTTAAATTGTACTCCGGATTCATACCCCGCATGTGTTAAATGGTACTCCGGATTCATATCCCGCATGTGTTAAATGGTACTCCGGATTCATACCCCGTATGTGTTAAATGGTACTCCCGATTCATACCCCGCATGTGTTAAATGGTACTCCGGATTCATACCGCGAATGTGTTAAATGGTACTCACGATTCATACCCCGCATGTGTTAAATGGTACTCCGGATTCATACCCCGCCTGTGTTAAATGGTACTCCCGATTCATACTCCGCATGTGTTAAATGGTACTCCGGATTCATACCCCGCATGTGTTAAATGGTACTCCGGATTCATATCCCGCATGACATTGTGTTAAATGGTACTCCAGATTCATACCCCGCATGTGTTAAATGGTACTCCGGATTCATATATGTGCCCAATTTAATATATATTCAGGTTTTAACAAAAAGGTCGGTATACGCAGCTTTTATATAGCACAAAGTTACAAAACATTTGACTGTTCCAGCCCGAGTGATGTAATTCAGTCTAATCCTCAAGATAATGTTGAAGTCATGTATACTACTTCAGCAAATGTGTGAACACTATGATATTTGTGTAACATTTCTACATGTAAGTATGTATTCCATATTTTTTAACTGGAACGCAGGATTCATCCCTCTCTGTTAACTTGTATTCATCATTCAGAAGGTAGGGGTAACACCCTCGTGTGTGTCGTCTGTTCAGTGGAAGAGGTCCTTTAAGAGTTTGTAACAGCTTATATATATGACTTCGTTATCGTACAGGCGGCCACAATTCAATCGTAAATGGGAAGATTTCCGTCGTGGGTAGTAACCATGCAGTAGTTGGACTCATCATGCTCACGGCAAGATCACGAGTAAAAATGAACATCAAGAACTGTTTGGATTTGGATGCGAAATCGTGGCGTATCCTTTTTGTTTTACATCCAATTGCGACGGAATCACAGTCGTGTGTACGTAAAAAATCGTTGACGGAAAGTTCGTAGTGTAGTCAATCATATGGTTAACAATGGGTTATACGAACAATCCACGGTATCATCCTCATCTGCGGCGACAACGCGATCGTGTGAACAAACTTTCTACGATATTGTCGGACCCGATTCCTCCACTTACGATTGAACTGTGGTCGTCTGAAAATCCACTTATATATGACTTATATATCCCCGAAACAGCTCTCTGTGCACAGGGCCATTTCTATTAAACAGATGTTGGTACATAATGGACCAGCGCATTCACAGTCGCTTGTGATATCGGCACAGTGGTTCAAACACACCGGTTGTAACTCCTCACAACGTCCAAAGCACGCTGTATCGACGGCATCAACACGCCACTGTGAAAACAACAACCCAAGACAGGAAACCAGAAGCGCTTTCGACACGGGTGTCATCTGTTGAGAAAATTCAAGAAAATTGGAATAGTATTTTAAATGGTGTCAGACAAAATATCGTCGCGTCAGAACTAAACTGCTCTATCTCCTTTTTGACGGGAAAATGAGATATTGGTATCTTTCGATTCGGCGTGGGATTTCCTCTCCGAAAATCACCAGATATAGTGTCTAACGCATACCAAATTTTAATGAGAGGCTGTGTAAATCTGTTCCATTTCAAAAACTGACTTTTTTGACAGTGCTATATTGTTCTATATCCACTGTGGACCAACGCATCTATTTATTTTTGTATCACGTGATTAAATACATCTCAGTGCTAAAATGTTGTATCTGTGACCTTCAATGGAATGCAAATTCAATGGAATCCGAAATTGGCAGAGTACCAGCGAAGTGACTAGTTAGAAATAATGCTTTCTCACTCCTAGGTGTGAACATCTTATTTCTAGGATAATTATTTGGTTAAAATAACACGGAAAATGGCGTCACTGGGATTTTTGCAGGTTTATATGATTGAAAAACACAAAAACCACTATAGCACGGAAAATGTTTCGCAAATTGTTTTATCTCCAAAGTGTTTTTTCGTGATTACACCCAATATATAATATGTTTTGTCTCGAAACTCGTCATATAATAGTATGTTCACACCAGCTATCATACCCGCTGTGTACACTCTTCCAAATTAAAGCACTAATATTTTTTTTTCCGTAGTGGCTTCGAGGAGAATGCGGTGGTTTTGGGATCGGTGACTTGGTGGGTACATACGTGTAACACTGTCGTGCTTCATTACTGGGCTATTGGTGTTTATTTATATTTATTTATAATAATGTGTATAATATGCTTATATATGTACCATGTTATATGTAAATAGTGTACAAATGTTATCTCGATACCTATGTATTATAGGTCACGAGAATAAAGAATTGAATTGAATTGGTGTGATTCTATACACGGATAGGACCGCCGCTATACATGGCATTTCTTAGGAGTGTCCAACTTACAATCTCCAATTGCACCCTCCTTTGTAGACCAAAATTTACAACTCTGTCAGCTTAATTTGCGCCCTATTGAGATGTATTTGTTCTACTATTTGCTCAAACATAGCGCTGCTTCGAAATGTCAGATCTAACACACCCTATTAGTCCAGTTGATTTGTGAGAACAAATACCACACTTAAAGATACGGGCGGCGTTGGCGGTGGGTATGCTGGTAAAATATTCACCTCCGTCAAAAACCGCCATAAACAGAAGGAATAGTAAAATATAGACAGACTTTGTTCTTATGCCAATCAGAAATATGGCATAAACAGTATGTTATTGTCAATTTTCCCCTTTGTTATGTAAACAAAAGCAAAAAAACGCTACGTTTCCTGGCGTTTGTTTAGATTCGGATATGGTAAACCTAAAGAGCGTTATTTGTAACTGTTTTCCTGATATGGAAATAATAAAGAGCGTTTATATCATTTTTGTGTGATTAACCAATATAATTGAGCTGTGTTATGTAAACAGAAGCACAACTTCTGTAACACGAGCAGGCTCTTGTTTACATACACCATCGTACGTCTTGACGACAATATACTATTTACGAGCTGATTATGTTTGGCATATGAGCAGAACTGTATATATTTTGGTGTTCCTTCTGTTGATGGCGATTTGAACAAATATAAATAGTTCTGCAAAATTGCAAAGTAGTTTTACTTTGTATAAATAAGTACATACATCCATTCAAAAGAACATATTAAAATCAGCAAGAAAATTGATATTGCATGGTGAAATATTGAAACAAATTATGTAAAATATTCAATGAATGGCTTTTCATGGATATTTATTAAAAAATATTCCTTTCATCACGCGAGTTTTTATGACACTCAAGAGTTCATACAATGGAACACATTCTTTTGCGTATGAATCACATAATTATGCATACCTTACTCGTATTTAAATTCGCGCAGTACTATTTTTCGCGCACCCGTAGATGCGCGAAATTAAAACTGAGCGAAAAATAGTACGACTCCTGAGTTTCAACTAATTAAGGGAAATCAAGATGGTTATGTTGACGAATTACACATATTACGAAAGGTTTTACACTGAATAGAAAATTGGGCCTATACGTATAGGCCTATATTTACATTAGGTCCACCATAACCAAATGCCAAGCGATTGACACATCATGGTAACGCCGACGATGCGCAAATGCTTGTAAGAAATACACATACTCAAGATTGCATGTGCATGAAAGCACGTGCCCTATATATATTCAACACTGTGGTGACACCGTGACCATACAGTCTGAGTTAGTTATGTCATCACAACCCACAGCCAAGTGTGGATTTTTCTGTAGTCATATGCCTTCTCGGTTGTGGTTTTCCGTTTTCGAGTTCAGTTCATTGATGTCCATGCAGTCCATAACTATTTCAATATCAGAATAAGTATTTCGAGCATATAAACATCCATCATCGCAACACAATGATGATGCAGTTATGGTATACATGATGCAAATCAGCTGTGATCGTGTTTAATACACGCATGGATCTTCAGATACGACTAAGAACTGAAACTCTCCTCAGATCCACGACTTTTTACGAAAATATTTCTGTTAATTTTGAATTCGCGCAGATAGGTGCGCGAATTTAAAGTGCGAGAATTCAAAACTGAGCGAAAAATAGTACTGCGCGAATTTAAATACGAGTAAGGTATACAGTTGTCATTTTTCTGCACAATCTAGTGATACAATTACCAAAAACAACGAAATATCCCTTCAATTTCCTCTAGTTGGGCAAAGTGCATGGGTGGTGGATCTACTCGATCATGTCGCAAGAGTCTTCAACATGATGGACTAGGCGAAGTATCCTATATATAGATAGACGCGTGTTATTTTGGTTTAGATGTTTTGAAGTTCCCTGTCAGATCTTAAAATACTCACTAGGTTTTGAACGGGAGAAATATAATATCTATACGAGTGTAGCCAGAGTGGAGATTCATGTCATGATCTAATCTCATTTATGATAAAGTTTCTAATCGTAAGATATTTGTATTGGAAACGAATGATTTTAAAATTGGAATATCTGGTGGAGTTGCTAGTAACTCACCGATGGTCGGTGGCTTGCCGCACCGAGTTTATCAGCCATTGAAATCACATTTGGATTTCCTCCGCCACTAAAACTGGCAATATCGTGATATGACATTATTTTCTGAAAGCGACATTAAACCCCATCAATCAATCAATCATTTAGAAGGTTAGAAGGAACTAAGTGGGTATAATTACGCCATTTTGCTTTCACAGGGTGTCAAAAACAAAACAAAATAATTGGCGCGTGATTGGCGTATAATATTTCAAATAAATTTACAGAGTCATAAACCCCATGCCATATATCTATTTATTTATTGGGGTTTAATGTCACTTTCAGCAGCCATGGCTATATCACGACGCTGCCAGTTGTATTGGTGGGGGGACAGCTCGTGCACTAAGTAAAATCTAGCAGTAATTTTATTGGCTGGAAGAATGACCCATTGTGCCAGACGAAACCACCGATCATCGGCGAAAGCCCCTTACCGACTGAGCCACCGAGACCCTCATGCCATTGAAACATATGGGAATTTTCTAGTCTGAAATGCCTTCGTGTACAAATAAAATGGCGAGAGATTGTGGCTCCAGTGGAATTGGCTTTCGTCAACCTTTCAATTTTTTTTTTGCAAAAAAAGTGGGGTAGTGTGGAAAAAGTATGCCGATGGTTGAACATGGTGTAGATCAAAACATACTCATCTGTGTCAAAAGATGTGGGAAGGATTGGTGTTCACGCCCTTATGAGCCGGGAACTTCGGAACTTGCGAATTTAGCTTCGGTGTGGCCAAACGTTAAAGGTACATAATCCCATTCGATGGTCCCAGTATCATTCAGTTAAAACAACAACGGAAATTTCACCAAAAGCCGATTTAGTTATCCCAATTAGTTTATTTCCAATAAATACTCACAACAATTCCAATTACGATATCATATTTGCCATAGAAGTCATACAAGGACGGATTTTCTTGGCGGTTTGGATGTGAGCTAGCGTGGTTTACAACTTCCATATATGGTGATTCCTATAATTCAAATTGGAATTCTCTCAACAAGTATTGTCACGAATGTAAATACATAGTATTTGTAACCAGCATGGTGCCATATAACATGTTTATTTGCATGGATAAAACTTGATATAAGTATAATGCATTTATCCACACGTTAACTATATCACAACATACCGTATTCTTATTGGTGGCGCTATAGACTTTTCATAGACTTCTATTCCGAAATTAATTGGTCGCCACTGATCGCATATGGAGCCGCGACCTTGTGTGACCTCTCGCAATGGTTACGTAGCGTTTTTCCGAAGACCCATAACTCCGAAGGTCCGATTCTCCGAAGGTCAGATTCTCCGACGCCCCGATTATCCGAAAGCCCATAACTCCGAAGTCCCGATTCTCCGAAATCCCATAACTCCGAAGACCCATAACTCCGAAAGCCCATAACTCCGAAGGCCTATAACTCCGATCGCCCATAACTCAGAAGGTCTATAACTCCGAAGGTCCGATTCTCCGAAGGTCCGATTCTCCGAAGATCATGTTTTATCGCTTATTAAATAGTGTACAGTCCAGTGGCGGAGTCAATGGGGCCCTAGGGAAGACCGCCCCCAAAAAACATGTCAAATGTCATGTAAACGTCCGGAAATCCCTCTTAGGCATTCAAATATTCACAGTGTTCCTGACCAGGGGAGCCCCCGGACCAACGATTTGGGGCGACCCCTCCCATGCATGCGCTCCCCAAATCAGGCCTTCGTGATATGCTTTCGGCATATCATATATATGCATGATATATCTACCACATATCCCCCACATATGCTAATTAATGTGCACACCTAAATGGGAACCCTGGCTCCGCCACTGGTGTGCACCGGGTATATTATAACGAAACGCTGCAAGAATGTCAGAGTAGCCTAACATGCACAGGGGCGAACGGGGGCCAAAGGGGAAGAACTCGCCCTTTTTTCTGGCGACTGAAAATACAATCAAGTTCATTTTATATATGAAAAAGGACAAGTTCTTCCCCGTTCACCCCTGTACATTTTACTCTGGCATCTCATGGGCCAACGTAACGTTATAGTATCTGGTGTATAGTCAGTGGCGGGCCAGGATTCCCATTTAGGTGGGGGCAGTAGGAAAAGTTTGAATATTTTGATGCCCCATGAACGATTTCCGGGCGTTTACGTGACATTGGACATGTTTTGGTAGGGGCCCATATTGTCTGAAATAGCAAGTAGAGGTTTAATGGGGGGCAGTAGGAATTTTGGGACCCCTTGGCTTCGCCACTGGACTGTACACTATTTAGTAAACGATAATACCCCGATAAAACAAAATCTTCGGAGAATCGGACATTCGGAGAATCGGACCTTCGGAGTTATAGATCTTCGGAGAATCGGCCCTTCGGAGTTATAGGTGTTCGGAGTTATAGGTCTTCGGATCTTCGGAGTTATGGGCCGTCGGAGAATCGGATCTTCGGAGTTATGGGCCGTCGGAGAATCGGGTCTTCGGAGTTGTGGGCCTTCGTAGTAATAGGTCTTCGGAAAATCGGTCTGACACCCTCGCAATGGCGTGCGTGCGTGTCTGCACTATTTCCGTAAGAAATCAGCTAAATTTTGCCAGGCCGCCAAATATTCAAAAATCGATAACTAATAACTCAGAGCTTTGATGGGTGGGTTCCTCGGCTCAATTCAAATATGTTTGTACCTCGGCGAAGCCAAAGAAATAGTAATTTAGGGGCGTTTAATCGGATTATGCATCTTTAACCCTGAGGCATATGGAAAACATTTAGTTCCTTCTAGCCACAAATAATTTGAGGCCACAGGATTTCCGACCGTGACGATATATACTGAAAACAAAAATGAATAGACTTACCTTTGTATAGAGTAAATGTGCTGTTATATAGGTTCCTCCACAGTCTATGACACACTGTTACTATTTGAGAGCCCATAAATATTCACATGATCTATATCACAGGAGTTGTGATTATTGTTAACGAAAATCCCCTGGCCTTTTGCATGTGCCATTAGCAAAAAAAATCGATAACTATAATTATGCACTATCGAAAGGTCGCGGAAGCAGAGCAGACTTAACCCTTTCAGTGCCAAGTCCGATTTTTGTATCAACCCATATTCCCTTGATCATTTTTCAAAGGCGGTGTTGGCGGTGGGTATGCTGTTAAAATATTCATCTCCGTCAAAAACCGCCATAAACAGAAAGAATTGTAAAATATAGACAGACTTTGTTCTTATACCATTCAGATATATGGCATAAACATTATGTTATTGTCAATTGTTTTCCATTTGTTATGTAAACAAAAGCAAAAAACGTTACGTTTCCTGGCTATTGTTTAGATCCGGATACGGTAAACATAAAGAGCGTTATTTGTTACTGTTTTTGATGATATGGAAAGAATAAAGAGCGTTTATATCATTTGTGTGTGATTGACCAATAGATTGCGTTGTTTTCTGTAAACGGAAGCACATCTGTTGCACGAGCAGGCTGTTGTCTACGTTCAACATTGTACGTCTTGACGACAATATACTATTTACGCGCTGATTATGTTTGGCATATGAACACACTATTTATATTTTAATATTCCTTCTGTTGGTGGCGATTTTAACAAATATGAATATTTCTGCAACGAACGCCGCCCGTGCCTTTAAGATGCATGTAACTGAAATCGTTGACAAGGAAACATGTTTTTCGCTATGGCGTTTACACAGCCTTTTCGTTATTAACCCATGTCATTACTAAATTCAGTGGAATTTATTATTCATTTGTAGGATTGTGGTCATGATGCTTTTATGTAAGATATAGGGAATACCTACATTTATGGTTTGAATACCGAAATATCCAGACAAGATTAAGATGTTTTAGGAATTCAAACAAAAACAATAGGTATATTCTGTTTATTATATGTGCCTTATCAATGCCCAAAGTTGCTAAATTATGTGGCATTTTCACTTTTAATAGTACCACAAATTGAACAATACTCGGAAAGAAACAACTGGTGGGCCCAAATTTTTAAAAAGCCAGAGTGAAATAATGAAAGCTACAGTGAAATAGTGAAATCGTATTTCAGTATAATATGGCTTCTATATAAGAGGTACATACGACGATTTATGTTTCGGTAATTTTCCGCTATTTTATAGGCAAGCATATAATACATGGGTATTCCTATATTCTGTCACTTTGTCTGAACATTCTCCAAATAAACTAATATTTAATGAGTATTCAGTGTATAATCTGGTCTATACGTCTGTTATACTAGGTTCGTTGCATTGATATCGATCATTGGGGGGGGGGGATCATCCTCAACTACTTTGCCATATTACTAATTATTCCGACATAGATTGGGTAGCAACGTATTATTTTAGGACATGCCACCATCATCATCATCGTAATTATTATAATCATTGTCGTAATCATCATCATCGTCGTAATCGTAATCGGCATCATCATCGTCGTCATCATTATTACCATCATCATCGTCGTCGTTATCGATATCAACACCACCATCATTATCATCGTCATCATCATCAACATCATCATCATCATCATCATCATCATTGCCATCATGATCGTCGTCATCAGACGGATAGCCATTTGTTAATTCCGTCTCAATGGACAGTTCACTGTGGAATTTAGTTTAATAAATATTCTATTTGTACACTGCATTTCGTGCATAGCAATTTTATAACACACCACAGTTTTCCATGCATATTTAGAAGAAATGCTTCCATTCAAGACGACGCCGCGATGAACAACAGCTACATGGATGTTTATGCACACGCTTGTTAATGGCAAAGCCCTCGCATTTCTAACTTACCTTTGAAAAACACGACGCGAAGAAAAAAGGTTCCGCTTCTTACTTAATTGTGGGGCAAATTACATTCAGCTCTCGTATACATTTGATCAATCAGACTTTGAGCAAGATTTCCCAAACTGAGTGCAAAATGTGAGTGCATTTGGTGTGTCAAATACAGGTAGACAAAAGTCGAATCAAACTCAACAATTTTATTAAAGACTATTAATATTCATATATAGAATACATGTGTGATTCTGAATATATACGTGTATTCATCGCGATTAATATCATGCACCCTGACTCCGAATGAAAAGCGACAATCTGAGTGAATTTTATTGGGCTATTATCTTATTGAACAACATTATTTGATGTATATGTACACTTTATATACTTCAGGGATCTGTCCTGGGGCCTGTCTTGTACTTAATCTACACCAAACCACTTGGTGAGATCATCAGGCGACACAGTGTCTCTGCGCACATGTATGCTGATGATACACAGCTTTACATTTCTGGTGATAACCCCCATTTTCTTCTCACTGTAATGGAAAACTGCATCGGTTCTGTGAAATCGTGGATGTTGGCTAATAAACTAAAATTAAATAGTGACAAAACTGAAGTAATGTGGGTGTCTAAGCCGTCATACATAGAAAAGGTGGGCATAGATGTTATGACTATTGATGGTAACCAAGTTTATTTCTCAGATCGCGCGAAGAACCTTGGTGTATTTTTGGATAGATCACTCTCTATGACATCACATATTAGCCAGATATGCAAGACAATATACATTGAACTTCGAAAACTGGGTCAAATGAGGAAATACATAAACACTGACTCAGCTAAAAAACTTGCTTCATCTCTGATTCTCAGTCGACTTGACTATTGCAACTCTCTTTTGGCTGGTATACCATCTATCCAAATTACCAGGCTTCAGCGTCTGCAACACACTGCTGCAAGGATAGTTCTGTGTCGTAAAAGATCTGACGACACAGATGAAATGTTGCAAGAACTACATTGGCTACCTGTGACAGATAGGATTATTTATAAACTTGTTACATATGCATATCAAGCAACCCATGACCCAAAATCTCTTCCAGCATACTTCAGTGATATCCTTGTTCCGTATGTCCCACACCGATCACTTCGTTCTGAGGACAAACTTCTTTTGACACCAGCTGGTGCTAATTTGATCACGGTTGGCTACCGATCTTTCAAAGTAACATGCGCAAATGCATGGAATCCTCTGCCATTGAACATAAAAGAGTCACCATCTCTCGACGACTTTAAAAAGTCATTGAAAACTTACTTGTTTGCGCGGCGTTTCAGAAAGTGACTTTGATATTGTGTATATTTATATTTCTTTTTTATGTTTATGTCAAGCGCTTAGGGCCCGCTTATTGGGGATAAGCGCTATACAAATATTATTATTATTATTATTTAGAGCATATAGTGTTTTTAATCCGATGGAGTTTGCAACCGATTCTCCTGGCAAAATTCCCACCGTCCACCATCCTCATGAAGTTCCCAATCTTCTATCGTATAGAGCAACCAATCCGGGTGTTTGGCAAGTTTCCTTCTAATATAGAGCTCCATACTCCATACCTACACGTATATAGCACAGGTAATAGTATACTACATCTATATAACTCGCATGCGCACATCATGATAACACGTCCCAAAATACCGAGCTATATATATATATATATATATATATATTTTTTACATACTAAGTGTGATTATCACTAAATCCAGCATTCTGATTGGTCGGCGCCCACGTGGCTAGTTGCAATTATTCTCGGTGAACGCGCAACAGCTCATAACTGCGGATTCATAATTACATCGACGCGTCATAGGTTTGGGAAAGACGAACGCGTAATGTTTTGGGCGCATTTGGACTCGCGCAGGATTGACTTAATAAATCATCTGGTTTCAATATAAAGATAAATTGTTCCTGTTAACTTCTGCCAAGGGTGGTATGGGATATTTTGGGCTGGTTTTGTCACAATACACTTTTCGATTTAAATACATTTACAAAAGTGTCGTTTCGCTAAATGTATATAAATATAAGGATTAACTGCCATGTGGACTGTTTTTATGGAGATGTAACCGCGAGGTGAGTGGTCATAACTTGTATGTAAAACGGGTTTTACACAAGTTATGACCACTCACCTCGCGGTTACATCTCCATAAAAACAGTCCACATGACAGTTAATCCTTATATGACAGTGTGATCGAATGCATGTTTTGTTGGTTGTTTGCGAAAAGCGATTTATCAAGACGGAACACTGACACGTGCACAGAGCAAGCCTGAACATATGGTGCCGGTCATTTGCAGAATGAGGTCCCCAGATGGTGAATTTAGCACAGCGGGCTAGCGGCACCAAATTCATCCTCTGGGGACCCAAGTATATATGCATGGCCTCTCCTACTAGGACAGACATATGCACATATTTATATATTTATGGGATATAAAGAAACTAAACTAAAAAAAGAAACGTTCTAAAGAAACTAAAAACAACTTGTTAGTTTGATAATAAAGTTACTTTCCAGGGAAGAAGAGGCCTAAGCAGAATGAGGTCCACCGTGCGGTATATTCACCTTCTGATGACCCCATTTTGCAAATGTCCGGCACCATAGTTTCAGGCCTAGCACAGAGAACATGTTCTTAGCGATTCGAACTTAGAGAACTAGCCGAAAACATCATGACGTCGTGTTCGCTGGTTTGTATCTAGTCTCACTCTATGAAAACCGAGGAGTGCGAATCTTAATTCTTGAATTATCAAAAAATCTCAATTTAAAACTATTAATTTGAAGGGGACAAAGCAATATCATCTATAACCAATGTATGCTATAGTACTATAACAACACCTGGTAACAACGCCTGTTCACCCTCACAATTTGAGAGATTTCAAATTGTGTGCTATTTCAAAAAAAGATTGTTTTTTCGGTAAACTCTCTAGACCTACCTCAAATCATATGGGTTTTATTTATTTTAAATAGTTGGAAATTATCGCTCATATTGTGAAGGTAAAGAGCTGCTGTTATGTGACTATAGCATACATTGGTTATAGGGATAATGATTGTTTCCTTCAAGTTTTTAAAGTCTGAAATGGAGATTTTTTGAAAAATCACGAATGGGGCGCCTTCTTGGCGAGAAAACCAAACTACATGGCAGAGTTCATTTAGACCACTCGCTACGCATATACACAATGTAAGGGAAACTTATATGATTTATTTAAGACTTCTGTCCGTTAAAATTCATTCTGCATTATTCTGCGAAACTAAACTGTCAATATTAATTTGGAAATTGGTTAGATCAATTCAGAATGAAATCTAAACGACAAAAGTGTAAAACAAAACATGTTAGATTGAATACATTATGTATAGGTGATGGCAGTGGTCAGATATCATCGCAGTTTTGTTCTCGCTCGCAATGCCTCCCTATTGTTATATACGATGTCAACGCGAAAGTAAAACGTCGCTAATATGCAAACACGACAGAGCGTTGCCGCTTGCAGAGAATCACAATTTGGAGCCCACACTCGTTTCGCTATTTCCATGGAAGGTGAAGTCAGCTGAGTTGCCGAGGCCCGTTATTGTGCACGCGGACACGGCGCTGCGACCCACCAGCATGTCAGCATTAACAACCCATCGTCGCTCTCTGGTATCGAAGCTCTCAACTCGATTCGAAGTTGTTGAACCTGAAATCAGAATAATTGATATTCCGTCAATTTGATTGCGCGAGGAATTCGGTATCGCTGACAAACTGCATGGCAATATACATACATGGTATAGTGCCCAGTGTATTTTCGTATACCGATTATAATCGGTAACTTCAAAACCGCCACCATCGATTTTGTTTTAATTTGGTATGTACTGTATTCGCGGTTCATGTCTGTATATAGTCGCGGTTTGCGTGAACATTTTGAAGGTAATACCCCATTTTACTCCTCACCTATGCTTGTGTGCTATTAAAGTTGATGGTAATACGGATTGTTTCGTTCTGTGTATAAAGTCAATTTTTATTACAATTTTTATTTCCGACTGCTCTCGTTATAACATTGCGCCCACAACGAAATTTGTGCGATAACGCTTACCGCATGCACGCACACGATGTGCGGTTCTGTCTATATATTAGTAGTCCAAGTCTTCTCGTACTAAAACCGGCAAAGATATTGGGATGGAGGTGCCGGTCTTTAGTCCAAGACCGCTTGTATACCAATCCTATGACACGACTTACGCCCACGATCTGTGGCGGGAATTTGTGGTGTATTTTACTCGATTTACCTAGCAAATCAATACATGATGCTATATACATCGGAAAGGCTTACATCTTATGGTCATAATGGTGTATAATAAACTAACTTTAATGTTAAATTACACATAGAATATTCCGGTTGATTGACACAAACATCGATTTGTTTATCTGTTTGTTTACGTTTTAACCGAAAGCCGAAGTGGTCCGAATAAGTTCGGCATAATCCGCTGTTTGTTCTGGGAATTCTACTTTCCGTTTCTATATATAGCGCGGGTTTTCCGAACAAAAATGGCGAAAACCGATCGCCCGAAAGTCCAGTTTTCTATGTGCTTTCAAGACAATTCCCGCACTAAAAACTTAATGACATAATGGAGGATCAGAACGGTAGTTTTGTTGACAATTTTCGCAAGCAACTTGTCAAAATTGGAGCAAATTAGAACTCTTGTGTTTGACTTGCCAAGTTGCCATGCGTGTGATGTGCATTTTGACATCTGTGTTGATAAAATAATCGGAGAACCGAATCACACAGTTTTGAAATATAGTTCTTCCGTTTTAGTGGGACTTTTCAAACTTAAGGTTCATTTATTTAGTGTATTACATTTATATCTCCAATGTTTAATTAATCTATTTATTATTTTATTTATTGACACACATAATTACGATTACAAGGGAGAATTCATCGTAATTTGCGTTGTTGTCCAAAATCTACGGAATATTTTCAACGGAAAATGCCGAACACAGTTCGCGAGGTCAACCGAGTTCGCATACTTTTAAAAAATTGTAAACATTGAGGTAAATGTCTCTTTTCGCATTAAATTACCGTTTTAAATTCACAACTGATGTGGGTTTCAGATAAAATAGCATGTCTTCTGCGGAAAATATCCGTTTATTGTCGCAATTGTGATATTTTATTTCATATAATTGTGGTTTTATTTGAGCGGGTCACTAACGCTTAAGTCGTGTCATAAGAATACATGGGCCTGGAACTCGGACTAAAGACCGGCACCTCCATCCCAATATCTTAGCCGGTTTTAGTACGAGAAGACTTGGACTATATATTAGGTGCCTTGCATGTGCAGACATCGATTTGCCAGTCACATTCAGATTACGAATGTCTGCGATTCGTGTCATGACTGCTTGCCTTCATGCTTAAGCTTAATAAATCCAGATTAATTATCACGACTGTATCCATACATGGACCATAATACCCAAACATCGTGCTAAATTGGTGGGGGAGTTTGACATGGCGTGTGGCAGACGACAGACATATATAGGCTTAGCGACTTAAATACATTACAATTAGGTCTATATTGCATTGTTACTGTGACATTTGATCTGGTTCCTTTTAGTTGTAAAGTCGTGTTTTAATAGTTACTGAATATGTGTGAGAATAATCGGTAATAAGGTATACCGCCGCGATTTGATTTTGGAATTAATGTGGTATGTTTATACGCAAATACCACCCAGCTCTAAAGCATGCATGGGGTGAAAATAAAAAGGAAAGAAATTGACTACCTCTATCTTTAAAGGCCCACTTAATTTTCGAACCCCCAGATTACATTATATAAAATATATGCATATGATATACCATTTAAAGAGGAAGCTCCAGAACATTGTATTATCAACTTATCCGGTGTAATAAACTGTGATCATGTTGTTGTTTGTTTGTTTTGTTTTTTTTAGTTACTGACGTGTTTATTTTTCCATCTGGATTGTAGTTCAAATTTTATTATTTAAATAATAATAAATTATTTTAATAACTCTATCTTTAATATATAGAGTTATTCCCCCTCCATTGAAAATATATTTTTAGTTTGAATTCTGTTGCATTCTGGGAGCCAAAATGGGGGTAATCTTTCTATGATTTCAGCTGCTTTCTATTTCGCTATGGGCATCTTTTGAGACACATACGTTGCAAATGGTGATGAATTATTGTATTTAATCATATTTTATGGCATATATTGTTATTAAAACCGTATATCAAGGCAATAAAATGTAATCAGTGACTCGAAAATTAAGTGGACCTTTAAAGATCCACAATCAGATTTGACACCATTAAGAACTTTCTGATCAAATTGTCCACTTACCAGGAAATAGAAAGTGAAAAATAATTGCAAAATTACCACCATTCATATCATACCAGCATCGCGAACATCCCCAATATCACCCATACGTAATAAGTTGAATATTATCACAAAATATCACTATTCAGAACGCTCTTTATTGTGTAGCGCTTTTTGACGACAGAAGCGTGGACACTCTTTATGACAGCGTTGATTTGACTTTTTTACACGCTGATTCCGACGGTATCGACAGACCCAGTTCATTGGACAATGGATAGTTTGTTTTCAGCTAATATTACCATATAAATGAATAAATCTCGTTTATTGCGACATTTGTTCTCCATAGACCTGCATGGCAGTCTTTGGCAGAATGTATCACACAAAACAGATGAGAATGACAAAATCAGGGTTTCTGCGTCAGTATATATAGCACTATAGCTGTTTAATTTAAGGTGGCCCAGGGGTGGTAATTTCAACATTGATGGTCATGACAAATGAAACTTGTAGATTCACCAACGCTAGAACAATAGTTATTTTGCAGGAAAAGATACATGTAATATTAACCCTTTCTATCCAAATGGATTCTCCCTGTCAGTTAAAAAGTGTACACCGGAATGGTCAATTATAGATTTGGAGGATTGTTAACGTGATAAAAGCAGACGACAGATAAATAAAAGTAAAGAAGGAGTCCTATTGATTGAGGGAAGTGTTTAGATAATAAGTTCTTATCTAATCGTCTTAACATTTCCTACGGGATAACTACTCATCACTGATGCTTTAGTATAAAAAGGGTTAGAGAAATTTTGAATAATTTCTTCAAAATGACACTTCCTGGTTTCCATAACAATATCCATGTTCCATACCACAGAGAATATATTGTAAATAAGCCACCCCCTTTGTAATCCAAAAGTAATCATGGCACTTTAAAGTTACGCACGGTCTTCACGGTGGTATTGCTGTTAAATTGACCACACCCGTTAAAACCGCCATAAACAGAAAGAATATTAAAATATAGACATACTTTGTTCTTATAGCGATCATAAATATCGCGTAACTAGTATGTTATTGCCAAGTTGATACGCCGTGTTAGTAAACAAAAGCCAAGTTAGGCGACAGTACAGCACGTAAAGAGTATTCGATACGCGAAACACTCAATACCTGGGAGTCCCCACAATGGAACTTCGTTAAAATTGCCACCAAGTTTTTACAATATATTGGCATAGCGCTCGCTCAAGATTGAATGGGTCGACGTGACGCACTCTCTTAAAAATCGTCACGGTGTTGGATGTTTTGCTTATCGCTCACTCTTTACGTGCTTTATATAAACAAACGACCCCTTCACACAAAGTGTGCTTTGTGGAAATATCGCATCCATACTATCATTCTATATAATATTACTACAGTATTGAGGAAAGTTTGCATAATTTGGTAACTTTTACTTCTAAATTATATCCAACAACGAAGACCTCCAGTCGCTTTAATAAAAAAAAATGTCCATTTCGCTATTCTTGCAAATCAGTGGCAACAAGTCTTACTAAATTCCAGCTGTGCAGAACGTATATTAATCACATAATTAGACCTAAAACCGGCCTCATATTTTTAGCCGGCACTCGAAGTGACGTAAGATGATAAGCTAATGTAAGATAGTGGCGCAATGACATCGACCAATGTTATTATTCTGTTAATTATAAATATAAATATGGAAAACATTTCACCTCGGCGCCAACGTAAACGCTATACAAAACTAATTAACCCTTTACCCAAAAAACCGGCCAAAACCGGCCAAATAAAGCTTCAACAGCCTAAAATATCTTGGGTCTGTCTCAATAAAACCATACAAATATGGATATCATTGGAACCGGCTCATTGACCACATTGTGATGGTTATAGTTACGCCCTGTGCCAATGCATTCTCTTATATATGCGATTCGACCATATGTCGCCTCCCATATATAAGAGAATGCATTGGCCTAAAAAATTTTTTTAATGTGTTAAGACAATGCATTCTCTTATATATGCGAGGCGACCTATGGTCGACTCGCATATATAAGAGAATGCATTGGCACAGGGCCGTTCTGTTGGGTAAAGGGTTAAATGAACTTGAAGAGAATGAACATACCATCATATCCACCCATCACCATGATCTTTGATCCGATGACTGCTGTGGCGAAGTTACTTCTTCCGTGGTTCAAATTTTCACCTTCGACCCAAGTTCGTAGATCTGGACAGTATCTCTCAACTAAGAATAAAAACTCTAGATCAATTGCAAAGCCTCCAGACAAAAGAGGAGATACATATCTTACCTGAATGGTGTATGTGCATTCAATAGGGATGAGAAATTAATCGTTCTGTGAAATTCTGAGCCGGTTACTTACCAATTATACTAATAAAACTCAATTACAAGTAGCTATATGCGACCAGACGACTGGAGCTGAAAATATGTACACAAGGGTAATCTGACCCGGTGATTCTAATTAGAGATGTCCCGTTATGACGGGTAGGTTCCGTTGACGTCAGATGTCTAATAATTAATTTAACTAAATAATTAATTAAATATCCAAACTGGTTGGAATCTGGTCGTTGAACATTGATTCACATTGGTAAATTGATCCGAAGAGTGTCATTGGCATGATGCGATATATGTCATTGACATCAGCCGAATTAAAGGGGCACAATAAACAATGTGAACTAAATAATTAATCATGCAACATGGTTGGACCTTGGTCGCTGGAAATATGTAGAGGCGTAAATTGACCACCCGGTGAATACAATTTCCGTTGACCATACAGTGAAACTTAAAAATTATATTATTATATATGGTCCATAAAGAGCGTTCCATATCAATTTAGACGAAAATTGGCACACATGGGTCACATGACCAGGATAATGTCGTTGTATAGGCGCCTTTGACCTCAGATAACTTGAAGGTGTTAAACCGTTATATTAACACAGATTATCAGCTCGGAAGATGGGAAAATTCGAACAGCGAGTGTCACGAGATTGTGGGCTCAGCTGACCCAAAGAGGCATTAATCATTATCAATAAAGACCGTTTATTGTCCAATTAAAATCGAGATTTATAGGAATTGTTCATCTGTATAAATGTAGTTTCTACTTGTTTATGATAAAACTGCGTAATACACGCGACTGGACATTCGTCAACTAAATTGTCTCGGTCTACGGCCTCGACCGTCTGTTTTGCAAATGTCTAGTAGCTCGTCCATTAACCCTGATATAATGTCAATTCATGGAAAATATATAGAACTATGTGATAACAACCATGTGTGTATGTCTGTTAATAATAACAACTCTCCCTAAATTGTTAATTCGCTTTGGAGACCTTGATTTTATAACATGTTCTTTTCTCTAACGTAATATATCAATAAACGTCTCATAACACCCAAGTATGGATTGTATCGCAAGAGTATCTGAGTTGGAACGTTTGGTGACACCGTGTTGAATGAAGAAACAACCGTTGCGTTGTTTCTCTTGGAAATAAAATATGACCGTTTTGCCACCACGTCTGGGTGATATTTTCCTGACACAAATACAGTCTTTCGATGCTTGAAATGCGATATGTGACGTGCTCTAGTCCTCACAACTACACGTAGCAGCATATCGGAATTATCTAAGAAACGCATATTTTGAAACATTCACACGTTCCACTGCATGGCAAACTTACCGCAGTTCAATCTTTCCGACCCGTCATAACCACCGATCGCGAACAGTTCTCCGTCGTATGCGACAAGACCAACACCACTTCGTCGTAGACACAAGTTCTCTATCAGAGTCCATTGTTTCGCTTCTGGGTCGTACATCTCAGCGCATCTCAAACAGTGGTGTCCGTCAAATCCACCGACAACATATACACGTCCTAAATAGATACGTGTTTGATTTAAAAGTAATATCACGTATACATACATACAATCAAATGTGCACGCGAATGTAAATACCATGTAACTTTAAAGAGATGTTCTGATCTCGCTAACTCAAATTGTGAAATCGTAACATATAGCCGTATAGTAGATATACTTGAGACTTCCAAATTGATTGCACAAAATGCGTATTTGTAAATTCAATATCCTTTATAATGAAGGGGTATGTTATATCAAGACTGACATACAATCGTCAATAGCACATAATACCAGACATCACCGCACGAAGATATAAACGTGTATACAATATTGAACTGGAGGGAGCTACATGACTGTGAAATTTCAGACACACTTGAGAAAATTTATACAAAAATTCTCAGATGCCTCTTGCATGGTACTTACCATTTAGAGTTGCTGCCCCAGCATCACTTCTTTGTTTGATCATTGGTGGTATCATCACCCATTGATTATTCGAGGGGGTGTACACTTCTGCGCTCCGATGCCTCGTTTTGCCAGGATTACCATCATACCCTCCGCATACATACATCTGTTCGCCGTGAGTAGTAACAGCAACATAACATCTCTGAGAATGCATTGGCGCCACCTCACTCCAGAGTCTATTGTCGGCGTCATAACAGTATACGCTGTTGTGGTATTTCTTTCCATCGTAGCCTCCAATAATATAGAACGATCCATTCAGCGCAGCAACACCATGATACGCCCGATTCCCGGGCAAACAAACTTGCTTAGAAAACCACCGATTCACATGCCTATCGTAAGTTTCTACAATATTTGTTACACCGTCCATAGACCAGCCACCCAACACGAATACCACGTCAGTCGGTATACGTGGTCGCAGTTGATAGTTGTCCACTGTTGGAAAAAACATTAATTCGGTTCGCTGCTTTTCCATACTTTTCACAAAGTCTACGAGTGTATCGTTCTCTTTCTCCTCAAATCCTGGTCGCAAAAGTAACATTGCAGTGAGTTTTGTTTCAGAAACAAACAATAGTCGTAATGTCTTCACTAAATCGGGCAACATCGGTAACCTATCTGGCGAGAAATAAATCCACTTTTGAATTATCTGAATGCACTGGTCCTCTCTATCCAAATTTAGATAATCGTGACGCAAAATTTCGATAAGGATTTGTTTCTCCAGCTGCAGAAATTCAAAACTATCTTCCGATATTTCCACGATGTTGTCCAGTACAAAAATTAACGTTTCTTCCGTCAGCGCAATGAAATTATGATAGTTCGAAAATTCATAAATACCTAAGCTATTCTCGATTGATATGTGAGAAAGGAGGAAGTCCGAGCACAGCTTCTGGAGACCAAATATATGGAACCTATCAGCAGCTGTCATGATATCTTGAACGTTGTCAGCCGTTATATCTGGGTTCTGTGTGTAAATGTAGGAAATAAGTTCATCCATTGTTCCAGCGCTGATGCCTGGTAACTCGATAACAGATGTCGAATCCGAAAATTTGCTGGTAAATAGACCTCGAAAATATCCACTGCTGCTTGCCATGATTGCTCTGTGAGCCGGAAGTTGACGCTTCTCATCCGGAAACACAAATAAAACATCGCATAACAACTCGTTGGATCGCAAATCATTTAGGCTGGCCTTGAATGTCTCCTGGTGATGCGTACTCTCCATGCTTACCATTTTTACTAATGCTGACTAAATTGACAAGATGTTCGCAGTACATCGAAAAATCGGGACGCCGCTATAAAGTAGAGAGCGTCATTACGTCACCAAGACGTTAACGTGTGCACCGGGCCATGAGTCCAGACATCGGAGCATTGTACTTGCGTGTATGTCTACATATACTTACTCTTAGAGATCGTTCGCTCCAAATACAAGTCTGTACCAATGCAATTTGGAAATAAGATGAACCACGTACATGTCAGAACGATAGTAAATACATAAAGAATAAGTAGAAGTGTAAAGATTCAAGATTCTAGATTTTATTCGATAACGAAAGCTCCATGTCGGAACATCAAATTTGTAAACATTAGAAGAAGAGAAGAAAATATAACAATAAGTAATATATAATATAACAATAATAATATCGAACACCAGTTTTCTGTATAATGGGGAGTAACTCTAATAATGCATCATTATGTAGTTCCAATAGTTATGTGATGATTGCGATAGTACAGTATGAAATTCCCAATTGAGTAGATTCCTTAAAGTTAAATTAAGGGTTGAAAGCCACAAGCTTGCAGCAATTTGTAGAACGAATTCATCATTTTATACGGTTTATTTTTTGCAGAAATGTGATTTAAAATGAGATGTTTACATATACGGTCAAATGTCGAATGACAAACACGTGCTAAATCAGTTACATGCACGCGCAACGTTCGATGAAGTACATTCTACACGATACTGTATGCCCCATCTCGCTCGCTCCCTTGGTGGCGGTGCGATCGACGCGGGTGTTATTTTTGGCGTTTTTGCGTACAATCATACCAAATTTGACAGCAGCGTATGGGTTAATTTATTCACTTCGGCTACAGCTAGAGGTTTTCCCGATAGCGCATGACGCAGATGGGTATTCACTGCATGATATGATGTTCATGTCCGTTGTCAGGCTGCCAGGTGCGGTCGGTGCCTTTTTTTGGATTCTGCCTCCCTGGTGGAAGCGGCCGCACGTTAGGGGTTAACAGTGTCGTTTCCGCTCAAGCTATCGACTTGGGGATTGGAACTCAGTACAAACAGGTCTGTTCTGCACAACAGTACATGCCCCATTCCGCTCGGACCCCTGAGGGAGGTGCAGTCTGGTGCGGACGGGTGCGGTCAGATTCGGTCGGGTGCGGTCGGCTTTTATGTATAGGACCCGTCCCAAGATAATGTTATGTATCGCTTGATGCATTATCGCAGCAATATATAAATTAATTAACCTCCAAATCTACAATACATTCAGGCAGTGCATGCTAAGTTGGATTGGTAACGGGTGGTTGTTTTATTGACATGGGTGACGTATATTCGCAGCATCGTCATCATCATCGGAATTTCTTGTGCACGCGATTAGGTTCAAGCGCAGCGGAACGCATTAGCTTTGGCAATTTGTCATTTCTATTGTTAATTTATATAACACGTATGATTAAATGTGAATTCCGGGTCAAATTAATTTCTGTCTCCTGGTTTGTCGACCTTCGTATGTACACGGAACATTGGTTCGCGGGATGCTGAATAGGGAATTTAATATAACAGAAGACATAATTATATCGCTACGACTTCCAGTGCTCCTTTTCAGATCTGAAACTATACTCGATAAACCGACCGAGGGACTATCGATATTCAATTCACTCATCAATTCGCGTAAATACAAATAGGTTCGGCTGATTTTACCGCTTGAACTGAAACATAATACAACATCACTACATAGTAATCGACATTTAACCTTTCCATGACTGGAGCTTCCTTAAATTTTTTCGGAAACCCTGTGCCAATGCTTTCTCTTATATAAAAGAGAATCCATTGGGCTAACAATATTTACATTGACCTTGTGAGCCAGTGCATTGTTATCTTATATATGCGAGGCTCCATATGGGAGACTCGCATATATATACAAGATAATGCACTGGCACATTATATTTAATGCTGCACCAGCGCAGCTCCCACCATGAACTTCGTAGGTATAACTGTATTCATGGTTCCAGGCTAATTATTTCTTAATCTATTTTACTTCTTATTTACATTCTATATGTTTGGAACACCCGATCATTTAATTGCTATGCTCTACCAGCGTGAAAGTGTTAAAACGATCTGATCTGTATAGGTTGAGATCGGATTTCCGTCTGTTGGCTCCGCTAACGTTGTTAACTTTTTAAAGAATGTTTTTCTGAAGAAGTTATTTAAAGATCCCACAGAAGTGATTTTAAAGAGCGTTATTTAAAGAGCGTTTCCCCCCCCGAGGAACTAATTTTAAAGAGTGCTATGAATTAGCTATTTCGTTTGATATTCAATTGATATTCTATGGATATATTTCATATTGATTAGACCAAACATATTTTGTTAATAGTTCAATAACAAAATAAAACTGTTTGGTATCTCTATATAGGTCTCTATATTGGTTCTCAATTCCCCCCCCCCCCCACCAAAAAAAGCAGACGACGGTGTTAAGTTAGAGTATTTATGTTTTAGTTGTAACTGCATGGAGGTCTGGAACCCTGTATACGTGTTTAATGTACACGTGTTAAGATTTAACACAACACAGCTAATGTCTGCATGTTTATATAAAAAAAATAAAGAAATACTATGAACTCATTCAAAAGAGGTTTTTCAAGATAAGTAGTTTGTCTTGTGTCGAATTTTGGTGACATGCGCACAAATATAAAAGATGATATATGACACAGAGCGTTCACATTTTCTTTACCAGTGTCCGATCAGCACTAGAGAGTTCATATTTCCATTTGCCCATGTACGATCAGTTCTAAAAAGTGTGGCTGGTCCGTGTATAAGTATGATCAGCAATAAAGAGCGTTAATATTTCCATTGCCAATGTACGATCAGCAATAAATAGCCTTCGTATTTTCCTTTCCATGCATGTACAATCAGCACGAAAGATTATTCAAATTGTCCTTGTCCGTGTACGACCATAAATAAAGAGCGTTCGTATTATCCTAAACATCGTTCATATTTTCCTTGCCCCACCCCACCCCGTACGATCACTACTAACGATCGTTTATATTCTCCTGGCCCATCATGCACGATCAGCACTATTAAAGAGCGTTCATATTCCCTTGCCCTTGTACGAAATAGCACTAAAGAGCGTTCATATTCCATTGCCCTTGTACGAAATAGCACTAAAGAGCGTTCATATTCCCTTGCACATGTACGATCAGCACTAACGGTCGTTTATATGTCCCTGCCCATCATGCACCATCAGCATGTAAGAGCGTTCGTATGTCCATTGCCATTGTACGATCAGTACTAAAGTGGGTTCATATTTTCATTTCCCGCGTCCGATCAGCACTAAAAAGCGTTCATATTCCCTTGCCTATGTACGATCAGCACTAAAAAGCGTTCACATTCCCTTGCCTATGTATGACCAGCACTAAAGAGCGTTCATAATCCCTTGCCCATGTACGAACAGCACTAAAAGGCGTTCATATTCCCTTGCCTATGTACGACCAGCACTAAAGAGCGTTCATATTCCCTTGCCTATGTGCGATCCGCACCAAGGAGCGTTCACATCCCTTTCCTATGTACGATCAGCACTAAAGAGCGTTCATATTCCCTTGCCCATGTACGATCAGTACTAAAGAGCGTTCACATTACATTGCCTATATATGTACGATCAGTACTAAAGAGCGTTCATATTACATTGCCTATGTACGATCAGCACTAAAGAGCGTTCACATTCCCTTTCCATGAACGATCAGCACCGAATAGCGTTCATATTCACTTGCCCGCGACCGACCAATACTCAAGCGCGTTCATATTCCCTTGCCTATTTACGATCATCACTAAAGAGCATTCATATTCCCTTGCCTATGTACGACCAACACTAAAGAGCGTTCATATTCTCTTGCCCATGTACGATTAGTACTAAAGAGCGTTCATATTCCCTTGCCTATGTACGATCAGCACTGAAGAGCGTTCGTAGTCCCTTGCCTATGTACGAACAGCACTGAAGAGCTTTCATATTCCCTTGCCTATGTACGATCAGCACTGAAGAGCGTTCATATTCCCTTGCCTATGTACGATCCGCACCAAAGAGCAGTCATGTTTTCCTCGCCCGTGTATACGTGCGATTAGAACAGAATCGTTATATTTCCTTCACCCGTATATGCTCAGCAATACAGACCATTCATATGTTCCTCGCTAATGTATCATGAGCATTAAAGAGCGTTCATAACTCCATGCCCATGTACGATCACAACTAAATAGCGTTCATATTTTCATTATCCATGAACGCTCAGCATAAAGGAAGCTCCTAAAACATACGTTCGTGCCGCCTTACAAATGACGAGGACTGCAAATGCCTGCATCTTTTCGGTATATTGTCTTTTGGAGAAATATGATTAATTTTGTGTCAAATTAGTCCAGTGCATTTATAATATGACATCAAACCAATAGCAACACAAAGTTCCTTAGTGGGAATAAGTACATTATCTCACCACAAACAACATACTAGATATAAAAAAGAATCAAGAAGGGCGAAAATTTTAAATTTTTTGGTAAAATACTCAATTTATGACTTTTCAAGATTGTCTATGAAAAACTTTATTTCACAAGATCTTCCATTTGTATTTCCAGTTTGTAGAGTACACAATTCTGATTGCATACCAGAAAACCTTTCCCAGATTAATTGAATATTTTTCAAGTTATGTGCCTTCAAAATTTGGAGTTTATCTAATTTCAGAGCATCAATTTCTCAAAATTAGCTATTTAAAATCCATTTGTTATGGTCTTTTATTTTGAAAACTAAAGAAAAATGAAGGGATATCTTGTTGTTTTAGTAATGTCCTCTCTAGATTGTGCACAAGAATGATTTCTTTATGCATCTGTGATTGAGAAAACAAAACTAGTCTTCAAAAAAATGTGTGTTTCCATTGAATACACAGATGCATTTAATCTTTGTAAATATCGTGTATTTGGCGTTTTACATGGATCATACAGACAATGCAGTATGTGTCCACTGACAACCCAATCATTGCCGACGTGCTGACCGCAATGCGTTCTAGTTCCAATTAAGTCGGAATGTAGAGAAGACGCTATCTTGGACCGAGTCGCCAGGTCACTTAAAATAACTGTTCGTGGGATAACCCATATTGTGGACGTTATATCTAAATGTTGACCAGTCCTCTCTTGATATTTATAGCAGTGGTGGATCAGGATTTCGCCGATTTGGGGCTATATATGATCAACTTGGGGCTATTTATGATCCCGAAAGCTACCAGGCGGGGGTGGTTAACTCTGAGCTATTTAAGTAAAACGTAATATATCGTACCTTCTTGCCCAGATTATTCTGACCGATACATTCAGTCCCTTAGCGATTTGAAGCTTTCGAGACCCCACTCCAAACAAGCATCATGGTCGAACATTTTCTATATCAAGCCTGTATATGCCAGACGTGTCGCTTCTGGTGTTCGTGCATTAATAAAATGCCAGATGTTACACATACTTGACTAATTTCCGCATCCGCGTAAGAGAAGATATGTGTTGGACTGGCCTTAAGTGTCCTGATAGCAGACAGTTTGACTTCGCTTATCACTACTCACTTGTCTGGCCTGTTAACAATGAACCGCTCGCGCACAGGTGATTAATGTTGTCAATTATTGGTGTGGCCATGCAAAATACATGTATTTTACATACATAAATTACATGCATGTGTGTATCCACCCTTAGCCAAATTTGCCTGTGATCAAGAACAGCGTGATGAAATAGAAAATTTGAGGTCATACAGCTCAATAAGTATAATATATTCATATTGCCTGTATTTCTCATAAGCACTTAAGTATACATGGTTGAACACATTGTGGAGGAATTTCCAAAGACATGGTGTGGAACATCAACTTATGGTCCTATGAATCCATAGAATTTACTCTTTTCTATAAATAAAAAAATGCCATTTTGTGGCGTTTTTGTCAATTTTTAAAGGTTTTTGTTTATAAATAGAAAAAGCAGGGAACGTATAATGTGTAAAATCATTTGGACTTTCCTCCTAAAACACTGTATTGTTGAAAAATAGCATTATATAGGATATGCCAATGGATGTCACTGGATTTCAATCACTTCTCTGTAAACTGACTCCACATTTGAATATCCGAATATGTTGGGTAGGGCAAAGCATATTGATAAAATCTCCAATGACTAGAATATTGTGACAAGATCATAGCCTTTTGTGATTTCACCAACCCCATTATCAATGTTTAAATTTGGAATCAGTTTCTTGAACAATATGTGAAATCCAGTAACTGTTGGCATAACCAATGTAATCCTATCTGTTTCCTACACTAAGTGTTTTAGGAGGAAAGGTCAAATGAGTTTACACATTAAACACTAACACTAATTGTTGTTTAATATTTGTGCACAAACAATGGACAAAAACTCCTTAATAAAAAGTCCAAAATGGCATTTTTTTGGAAAAGAGTCAATATTCTGGATTCATAGAGCCAAAAGTTGATTTTGGAACAAATGTGTTTAGCAATTCCAGCACAGTGTATTTGACCTATTATAGTTCAGAGGTTATGCGAAATACAGGGCACATGGATATCAATTAATCGAGTTGTATGACCTCACATATGGTATTTCACACTAGTTCTGTTCCACAAGGCAAATTTGGCTATATCCATACAATGGAACACACATTTTGTTTAAGAATAATTTTGTCTTCTTGATCATAGATACATAAAGTAATCATTTTGTGCGCACAATCTGGTGGGGGGGGGGGGGGGGATTAACACAACAGCAATACATCCATTCATTTTGTTCTAGTTTTTAATTTACTAGACAATAAAATATGGATTTTAGCTAATTCTGAGAAATTAAGTCTCCGAAATTAGACAATCTCCCAATTTTGAAGGCACATAACTCATAAAAGATATTCAACGTATCTGGAATATGTTTTCAGTTCTGTAATCAGAAGTGTGTACACTACAATGGATATATAAATGGTTGGACTTATGAAATGGAGGTTTTTATAAACATTATTGAACAGTCATAAGTTGAGTATTTTATAAAATTTTGACAAATTTATTTCATAGAATTTATCAATTTCGCCTTTATTGATCCTTTATTATTTGTAGATGTTAATGAAGAACCAAATATTGACGCCGTTGCCATGAAAACTAGATTTTCTCCTGACGTATGACCGGTGGCCCGGACACACCCTCCAAAACGTTTCCCTATAACTAAAATCATATATATGTGACGTTCATGTTTAGTGACACAAGTCACAATATCATTATTGGGGTGGGTGTCTAAATAACCCCACTAATCTAGCACGACTCTGTTCTGGTCTATGCATATATATGTGGCACAATTTCAAAAATGACTACTTGAATCAGTATCTCTTGATTAATTTTCCTCCATGTTATACGTATACACATTACTCAAAGCGCATGATCACGCAAGTATGCGTTCAAATTACATTTACATACTGCACACAGAATAGCCTAGATATTACAAGTGGTCACGCGATCAAGGTCGTCGCCTCGGGCTTGTGACTTCGTTTTCTAGTACAGTGTATTATGTAGCAGTTCACACACAAGAAATTCGCTCGATGGATTTGCAATGGTTACCGCTTATGAATTATTCCGAATGTGTGTAATGCGTTATCGCGTGACTTAATCCAAATCAACTCTGACGTCCAAATACTTCGCCGATGCCGAACCTTTGACAACCATGCAACATTATAAAAATGGTGACCTGGCTCGAGGGCAACATTGCGGATTGTCTCCCCGAGAAATCAATGTCTCCAGAGGCGCATCGAGGGAGACATTGGTTCCAAGGGGAGACTATCCGCATTGTTGCCCTGGAGCCAGGTCACCATTGTTTTATTATGCCGAATAACCATGTCAGCAGTTCTGAAAATTTAACCGGCATCCATGATGTTTACTTTTAAGAATGCGGAAGTCGTCTGAATCGTAACGATTTGGGGTTTCCGGTTAAAATGTGACAGTCAAAATACGTCATAAAATTTCGTTCGGGTGCTTCCGTGAACATGTTCGGGCTCTTTCGGTCGGAGCGGTAAACATTGCAAAAAATGGTGACCGGCAATGTTTCATGGGCGGGAAACATTGCAAACTGAATTGTAAAATCACACCCTATGCCAAATTAACATAGGCTTTTAATATGAGGTATAATAATTTGAAATGTGTTCTTCCGAAGAGAGTTCAAGTACATAACTAATTGCATATTTTTGTTGCGTATATGGGTTATCATTATACGAATAAAGGGAAAATTAATATCTGACATAACAATATGCCAATTTATATGGCAACTATTTTACTTATTAAAATTTAGTGTACAACTTATCACGTTTGGAAGAGTAATTGCCATTAGTATTTTTACTTATTTAATTCATATAGTTTCGATGACTTTTCAATAACAAACTGGAATTATGTGGTGTGTATTTAGGTCTAGTTTATATGTAAATGGTCTGTGTGTGACTCGAAGCTATACGTACAGTTTAGAAAAGGAATATTGTGGAATGTTGTAAGAGGGTCAGACGGACTGACGGCTAAATTAATGCATGCAATAATAACATGGATATTGTTATTGGTGAATAAACATTTCAAGTTGGACACCTCCTTCAACAAAGACAATCCATCCACGTCCCTACATGTACTCAGATGCAGCTATGAATATCATTAAGACACGTTATTTTCACATGACCGCGGCATACGGGCCTGGTCTGTTTTCGCGTAATGGAATGCCATCGGAAATGCACTTTCCGAGTTGTTGTTGTAATTGACATCACGAGAGGCGATTCCCTGTAGGTGTCCATCGATAACGACAAATAGCACTCTCGATTGTCGACAAATCGACGGAATCCCGGGGAGTACTCTGTGAGTTCGAGATTTTTAACGGCAATTAAGCTGAGAGGTCGATGCCTATGTATTATTTTGACTACACCTGACTATCCAGGGAGGTAAAGAGCTAGTCCACGTTTCCATCGAAGTAAACCAGCTTGTGAAATCGTTGGGATAATGCTGTTTTACCTCGAAGTCCCGTGTATATATAAATATATATATATATATATCTTTATTGTCCTCCATTCACGGAGAGATATATACAGACAATTTAGGTTAACAAAGTTTTGACGTATATACAAAGCATGTAGTTCACAATTATGAAAGCAATGAGAACAGACAAACAAACAAACTCCAACGTTGCATAATTATATATGGCAACAACATAGTTACAATGTCCTTAGACCCGTTGTTTGACATTATTAGTTATCTTCTGCAACATCGGGTACATGGAGATTTAATACCTGGATGTCGATTTTGAACCCCGAGGCGGATTGGTGGAAACTGCTAGTTCAAGGGTCATTCATATACCCCCGATGTTTCGCGTGCTCATATACCCCCGATGTTTTATGCACGTTCTCTTATACCCCGCTGCCAAGGGTGACGGGGGACATGGTGATTTAAACGTGGCGTTGTAGCCAATCAGATGCTAGTTACAACCGGATGTGGGGACAACTTTTATTATCCGCGGGTTTAACGTTGTTGGCCCGCTCAACTAACATCCCCCATAATTGTAATAAAATGTCACAATTGTAACAGTAAACCGGTTTATCATCTATTTCTCCCCTAAGCACAACCTCATATTGTTTAGTAAAAAACACGTGTATTATCGGCAGGCGCAGGGACGGAGCTGAGCGCTCTGATGTCGATGTCAATTCCGGAACATTATTATTATGTTAATTGGAATAAAATTATGATATTCGATTTGCGTTGGGTTATTTAGTTCTGAATGTGAGTTAATTTGGGTGATATAGGGTGGTTGAACATATTTGTCAACTTGAAAAGACACATTTAAAATTGAACTATACTTTTTCTTGAAGGTGCCTTTACTTTTCCTCGTTGGTTGTGATAAGGACATCAATATTAATTTTGTTTAACCCCAGCCGTTTTGAGATCGTTGCTAAAATTTGATTATGTGATAAAAGGGATCTCAAATTCGTAGAATTCTAATGAAATTTATTAACCTCGTCCAATAAATTCGATTCGAGCCTCGCCAAAGCTCGACTCGAACCGAATTTAGCGCACTCGGTTAATACATTTCCTATATGATTGCGACTCATCAGTGATCTTCTATTTATTCCATATAGATACTATTATAAGTTTATATACTACTAGCCGATGAGCCCGACGTTGTCCGAGCTATTCAAAAACCAAATTTCAAGTCGATAGCTATTCAAAAACCAAATTTCAAGTCGATAGCTCCACCAGTTTCCGAGATCTGGTCTGCGCATGCGCGAAGCTGGCGTCGCACGGGCTCGGCGACCCGATAAAATTCGTATCCGGGGCAAGATACAAGTAGATAGCTCCACCCGTTTCCGAGATCTCGTCTGCGCATGCGCTGCACGGGCGTCGCACGGGGTCGCCAATACGACAACGACCGTGTCCGTGGGATTTTACCCCTATAGGAAGTTTGGTCTCGATCGGTGGAGAATCGTAGATTTGTATAAATGACAGACAGACAAACAGAAAGATTGTATCAAAATATATAAGAGAGATATGTAAATTAGATAGATTGTATCAAAATATATAGGAGAGATATGTAAATTATCTACACACCATTACTGGTGTTTGTCAAAGTTTAGTGGGGTATATCAATACTCATTCACGATCATATCATTGAGGTCCGGAGGATGTGGGTTATCTCTCGAATACAGATTGTATCAAAATATATAGGAGAGATAGATACTATTATAACTCCATATGATTTGTCAACTGACAGTAGCAATGTAATGTGAGAAATATATTTTATCACATTGTTTACATAAATACTAACTCATTTGGCCACACGAACTGACAGTATGAATTACATGTAAACAAATCGAGGTTACTCGTAATATGCGGCATATTTTATGCGCATTATATCATGATTGTTGGATTATAATACATCATTATGAACGCAATATGTCACCGATCTATATAGCATCATGTATTGATTTGTTGTGTGATATCGATTAACACTGACAAAAATACCGGCACTGAATCTGGGAGTAAAGTCTGCCATAGACATAGGGCTTCGACGTAAAACAGCATTACTATCCCAACCGCATTCGCCACCTGTATTACGTCGAAGGAGCTAGCTTTGAACCATGCAGTTCTGCGAATATTATCAAATTCTGACCGCATTATAGTTATTCTACGTCTGCTTAAACATGGAGGTAAACGAACTAGGATATTGGGATGGCGAGATGCTAGTTTATGTCCGAGAACGCCTCCATGCATAGGCATCATATAACCTGCTTTACGTCCAGATCTGGTGGCGGGATTTGTCGTATACTTTACTCTATTTTACCCAACAAATCAATAAATGATGCTATATATATCTGAAAGAGTGACGTCGTATGTATACTAATCTGACGTTCGTGTTACCTTATACGCATAGAATATTCCGGTTTATTACGCGCACCGCGTGTATAACTGGTGGCGATATTCTCGTTACCCGTGGGCGCTGACATTATCAATGGGTGATTTATTTATAGAATGGGAATTTTTGGGATGATTAAAAGTCAAACTGCGAGCTGGAGGCCGAGTCCAGTAAAAGGTGTAGTTGGGGAATTTCAATTTCGTTTATTGTCGTTAATCAACGTTGATTAATGTTGATTTTTGGTTTGTGATAAACTATATGTCAATTACAAATAAAAGACATTTCTACAGCCCACTGGGGGTTGTGGTCGGAGACGGTCGAGTCGGCCGCCGGTTCGTTAATTAGCTGGTTGTTATTGTTATTTTAACGGAATTCTGAGTTGGTCATTCGCAAAACCAATATATGTTATATTCTACAATTACAATCTTGGGTTTATAATATATGATCTTGAGCGCGTTACCATTTCTGACATTGGTTTTCTTGTTATGACTGGCATCGATTTGTTTACGTTTAAGCTGAGAGCCGACGTGATCCGAAGATCATCGACATAGAGCGGAGTTTGTTTCGACCGATACAAATTTCAGCTCGATCACAACAAACAAGATGGCGGCGCCCATGTTTAATCGAATGTTGGTTGTGTTTGTAATGTTTTAAGCAGAGCAGAGTAATGTCACAGAGCATTGTGAATTTCCGAAATTTATTTAAGTTTTTAGATTTAGATATTTACTATATATATTTATTGGTAACCATATGATACACGAAACTATGATTATATACAATGGAACATTATTTGTTCTGTGCGTGGTGCGAATCGGAAAGTGCCGGTTTCATTTCGTGAGGTCAATAGAGTTCGCATACTTTTAAAAATATGTAAACAGTGGGGTAAACGTAATTTTCACATTAAATTATCAATTGTCTATTGATGTGGTGTTCAGAACAAATGCAATGTCTTCTTCTGAATAAACTCGTTTATTGTCGCAATTGTGATATTTGATTACATGTATTGTTGGTGTTATGTGATCTGGTCACTAACGCGTAAAGCCCGTTGTAATATTGAGGCATTCTCGGGCGTAAACTAGCAGCGCACTATCCCAATATCCTAGCGTGTGTACGTATTTACTATCAGACTTGGACTAATTTGAGTCCGTTGAAACATGGTTATACGTTACGAAACTATTCTGGGAAGCATTGTCAACAAGAAAACCATAGTCAGAAATGGTAACGCCACCAAGATCGTATTATTAGCCATAAATATAAATAATAATACAATTATTCTATAAACTAGCTTTCAAATTTTATGCGGGAAATTTGCGTACTTCCATATTTCAAGTTTTCCCGTTTCTCGTGGCATACATTACTTTCATCAAACTGTCTTCTTTATTACACAAGCTGATAGGCCCGACTTCACCCGGGCTGTTTCCCATCTGCTTTCCTGTGAAAGGTGCGATTTGACCTTCAATTGACTATTTCGAAAGTCAAGGTCAGGTCAGGGTCATGATTTGTCCAGTCCAAAACACCCCCACCCGTAGAAAACTACCCATAGGTATCAAATTTCGTCGAAATCCGTCCGTTTTACCCAACTTGACCTTTAATTAACAATTTTGAAGGTCAAGGTAAGGTCAGAGTCATGATTTGACCCGTCCAAAACACCCCCCCCCCGACAAAAGTACCCATAGGTATCAAATTTCGTCGAAATCTATCCGTTTTATCCGAGTTGACCTTTGATTGGCCATATTGAAGGTCAAGGTCAGACCGAGGTCACGATTTGACCCGTTCAAAACTCTCCTCGGACCAAAGTATCCCTAGGTATCAAATTTCGCCGAAATTTGTCCGTTTTACCCAAATTGACCTTGCATTGACAGTTTTAATGGTCAAGGTCAGGTCGGGGTCACGATTTGACCCGTTCAAAACACTTCCCGGACACAAATACCCATAAGTATCAAATTACGTTGAATTCTATGGAAAGCCGAGGAGGACATGTTGGTTGCTAATTGCTAGATATACGACGCGGTATTTTGAAGGTGTTTCAAACTAGGAGATAGAAGTATTCTGCCTTTCAAATGGTGATGAATTATAGTAGTTTATTCAAATTTTATGGCATAAATTGTTATTAAAACCGTATATACTATAAAAAATTAATGACTCGAAAATTAAGTGGGCCTTTAAACAAAGTCACAATTGCATTTAGGCTCATCTCATACTCGTCCATTCAGCGATATTCTACTGCGCAGTTTGTTATAGCCTCCAGTATTTATTGAGCGTTATACCCCCAACTGTTATAATTCGCCTTTAGCAGGCGTACTCTTGCCTCAGATTATTGAGATATTAGGTCACACATAATCACATTAAATCGCATCGTAACATAGCAATTGTGTGGGCTCCTTGGCGTGAATATGTAATGAGAAATAAGGTCATACGTAATGACATTAAACTCAAGAAAACCCTCGAAAACAAAACAAAATCACATTTAATGTTTTACGTTATTTCCTTCATAAAAAGAATCTTCGTGATAATGAACCCTCTCGTTACTTTAGAATATAGAATTAACCTTAAAATAAAAAAAATCTTTGGAACACAGAACCTTCGGAATAACGAACCTTCGGATTGGTGAACCTTCGGAATAGCGAACATTCAGAGAAATTTCGGAATAGTGGACCTTCGGGATAGTGAACCTTCGGAATAGAGACATGCCCCCCAATATTCATATTATATGCCCAGAGTTCAAAGGTATGGACCCATAAAATTCTAAACTTGGCCCTTAAAATATTGAACTCCAAATTGGAGCACACACAGAACACCACTTAAGTCAACTGAACCTATGTCATGTCCCAATGCGGGAGGGTCCATATATACCACAACATTCATAGTATATGCCAAGAATTCAAAGGTATGGGCCCACGTAATGACATAAAATCTCAAGAAAACCAGCGAAAACAAAACAAAATCACATTTAATGTTCTAAGTTAAGTTATTTCCTCCTGTATCTGTATCGGTGTGCGCGCATGATCAGTTCGGATGTGAGCGCACACTCCATATAAAGAATCTTTGTGAAAATGAACCCTCTCAAATTAGTCTCAATACTTTAAAATATAGAATTAACCTAAAAATAACAAAAACCTTCGGAATAGAGAACCTTCGGAATAGCGGACCTTCGGGATAGCAAACCTTCATAATAGAAGCATGTCCCCACAATTACACCGGTGACGTAAACACATGTGCCAATCTTAGTTGTACTCTCGTAATTATCGGTACGATGAAACGGTGACGGAATCTGACGAGGTTTGCCGAATGTACAATCACCCAGTGAATTATCGATCGACCATGCGATATCAAAAAACCAAAAGCTAGAAACACCACACTACGGTGGCGTAATGACATATAAACAGGGACGCGGAAAGAGGGTTCTTTATTAGGGGATGCCCATCTTGGATTTCTTAATACACCCCTTTGAAGGCTAATTAAGTCTAAAATATGTTCAATTTAATTTTTTATTAACACTATATATGTACATAATACAGCATTTGACATTTCATACGCATAGTGGGTGGGTGGGGGGGTCTCTCGCTCATAACTCACACCCATATATTATACGTACTCAAACGTCTATTGACACACCTTTCACATTTATAAGTTTCAAATTTGTATGAATTTGAGAAATGAAAAATAAAAATATTATCATGGTTTCTTTTCAAAATCTCTACTGAAAGTAGAAAAATAGTCGCATCTTGGTCGGCAATCATGTTTATATTAAAGTCACATGGCGGTTTTCGCTCCAAAATACACCTATATAGTATTCGCTTTTGAATTGTTCCCTGTGTTGAAATAGGTTGATAAATATTTAAACTACCTTTCTACGGGTAAATATGTCCAAGAGAGACGCATTGAAGTCATAACTTTAAACACGGTATTTGGGTTTCAAAAAACATCAGCCGTGTGAACGACATGGAACAAAAACAAAACGTGTCCCGTGTTAGTCTACATGTATTCCTGATATGGTAGAAATAAAGAGCGTTTGTTTCACTTTTCAAAATTTAAAACAGCTGGAAAAAGGCAGGTATATTTCAGAGCATATGAAACCGGTATATCAATGGTTCATATATCTGTCAACCAATTGTTTTCCTCCATCCAAATTATGTAGACAAATTTGGAAGCTCGAATGGGTATCCTTCATGTAAGAATACACGAAACCACACACATCCCTCAATTCTCCATATGTATTAGGGTTAGGGTTAGATACAGAATTGATAATACATATACTTTCCAGAGAATATGCACGAGGCCTAAGCAGAATGAGGTCCCCATTGGGTGAATTTAGTGATGCTAGCCCACTGTGCGTGGTAGTGTTACTAAATTCACCCTCTGGAGACCTCATTCTGCAAATGTACAGTGCCATATTCTCAGGCCTGCCTGCACCTAAGCTCCTTCGGGGGATTTGCATGGATTTGAATACTTGAGCATTTGAAATTTAATCATTAACCCTTCCATGACTGGAGCTTCCTGAAATTTTGCGACAACCCTGTACCAATGCATGTTCTTATATACTAGTAGGCGAGTCACCCATAGGGAGCCTCGCATATACGATAATACATTGGCCTAACAATATTTTCCTTGACTTTGTAAGCCATTACATGTATTCTCTTGTATATACATATGAGGCTGTCTATGGGGAGACTCACACATATACGAGAATACACTGGCACATGATATTTGTTGCTTCACCTGCGCAGCTTCCGCCATGAAAGGGTTAAAGCCTAATATTATATCCCGACGTACTCAGCTGACGTCCTACAATGCAATGCTTTGTGATCATTTTGAATATAGACGCCGATGCACCATGCATTTATTTCTTAATTGGAATCATTATGCAATCCTTCGGATTAATAACGTCCGGTGCATCTGATAAGGAATAGTTATCAAACCAATGCATGCCTGGTGCCCGATTAGAGTTTCCATACAATCTTCGATAATTGGAACATTTAATTTGTCGCTTATACTATAGATATGAATTGGTCATAATAGCGTATGTTTGTGTATTTTCATGTATGCTGCACTCTTAGAACAAATGTGTTACATTTTCTTAAACAAAATGGTGGAATTTTCTCAACATCGAATATGAGTGAATGTGGGAGTATATTATAGTTAGTAGATGAAATGAGATATGTTCTATTTTGAGGCACAAACCTCGTAAAAGCTATTAAAAATCAGACAACAGGTTTAATACTTTATGCTACACAAATATGTGCTGTTCAGTTTTGACACAAACACAGTGAAAACAAATTTTAAAGCTGCTGCCATTTTGTTCTCTATGGTAACCTTTACGAGTTCTGTGTCTCCAATAGAACACATCTCATCTAATAAAACTATGATACACTCATATATTCACTCATATTCAACGTAAAGGAAATTCCACACATAATAATGGCATGTGTCATTTCTACACTATTTCGTTTAAGATAACATGTAACACATATTGTGTAGAAATTACACTTTTTCTAAGAGTGTGATGCATGTTTCCGAAATTAGTATTCGGCATCAGGTTGCTGGGCGTTGGTTTCTTGCCAAAACGACTCGTATAATCTTCAAATTCTCAATTTGAGTCTATTGTCACCTTCGTCGCGTTCCTTGTATTTATTTATTGATATGTATGGTTTGTTGAACTTATTATCTAAACATTTCCTTATGGAACGACTCGTCATGCAATGATCGTTAATAGAAATGGGTAAAACAACAAACTTAACACTGGATAGTGCATGGTTGGAAAATCAAAACTATCAGAAACGTTCACCCTAATTTCGATCTAATATTTCCACCTGATGTTGCGACATACATGAAATATCCAACTGTTGAAAATTTGGCCAAATATGTTGGGGGTGAGAATCCTCCCAATGCCCCTCTCCCTACACGCATCACTGGGCTTATTTGAGTTACGAGAATCATAGAACGATATGCTGCACGAACATAACCTGTTTTTTTATTTCTTCGAGAAGCACAGAACGATATGCTGCACGAACATGACATTTTTTGTTTATCTCTTCGAGACGATAATTGATATATATTTTTTTATTATTTTCGCAGGATATCATCCAAGTCCGTAAACGACTACATTTATTAGTATGTATTACCTATTTTAATACACACAACAGAGGGTGGAAGCACAACATTTAGTTAGAAAGGTGATTATATGGCTTGAAGACAGTATAACGGTGGGCATTATTGACCTTCATGACGTGGCAACAGGGGTGTGGTGCCTCACCCCAAACTATGGTGAACAAATTTCAAGAGATGGAAATTTCGTAACTGACATATCATTGTCAGTTGGAAATTTCAGGCCAAAATAAGCCGTTTAGTTTAAATTTCATACCAACATTTAGTGTGGAATGTATAGTGTTTTAACCTAAAGTTGAATATTGTCTTACTTTTGTCATACTTGTGAACTGAAATGACCTTCAGTTGGATATTGTCCAACCAAAAGGGTGTCAGTTTGAATATTAAACATAAAAATTCGAAAATTGGAAAGGAAATAGTTGGTCTGGTTTAAGGGATTGGTGCAGTTAGAAATTATAAGCCAATTATATTACCCCAACCTTAGCCAAGTCCTTTAAGACACCACAACAAAGCTCTATTAGCTGGTAGGTTTTCCCCTTGGCGAAGCCGCACGTTAGGTAGTTTCGTCATACTTTTATTGAATCGAAATGATTTCTATGCTCCAGACGTAGTGCATCGGTACAACAGTTTAATGGACACTGGATAACGATTTACCAAATACGACAATGAACAAAGAGCACAATAATAATCCCACTGGTAGATGGCCTATAATAAATAAGAACACTTTTACTGACCCGATGTAATGGCCATAGAAACGACGCTAATTGGCTCAATTTCCTGTATGTGCTATTGATGCAAAGAGGTATATCTGATATTACTCGGGGTTATTTACGCCGGGTAAAAGCCTCAACTATACATGAATTAAATGAACCTTGGTGCATTGGTGGGTGGGCCATTGTTGTCCACCAAACGTGGCCACATAACCACAAAGTGGATTTCTCCTCATCTCTTAAAGGCCCACTTAGTGTTCGAGTTCCACATTATCTCAATATAAACAAACCTAAAGCCATGCATTAGTATGCAGTGAATTGATTGTCCGCCTCATTAACCCATTCTATACTGAATACTTGCTGGCGAATTCTTAACCTCTTAGATCAAATCTGTTAAATTATACACAATTTGATCTTAAACAAAACTGTGTAGAAATGACAATTGGCATATGTGTGTCGGTGGAATTTTCTCAACATTGAATATGAGTGAATATCTGAGTATATCATGTTCTATTTAATAGCCGAACCTCGTAAAAGCTACCATATAAAAAATCTGGTAGCAGCTTTAAAACTGTGTGCTACACACTTATTTGCTGTTCAGTTTTGATACACAACAGTGTATAATACACTGCCAATGTTTTGTTATGTTGTAGCCTTTGCGAGTTTTGTGTCGCCAATAGAACAAATGTCATCTAATAACTTTGATACACTCACACATTCACTCACATTCAATGTTGAGGAATTTCCACCGACACAATTATGTCAAGTGTCATTTTTGAACAATTTTGTTTAAGATCACATGTAGATTGAGAGTAGACCTAACAGAAACGCACACAATTATTCGGGGACACTATAATATAGATATTGGTGAGTTGTTTGAAAGAAAGAAAGACTGATACGAGGACGAGAGGGCACACATATAAGATCCAGACTAATAGATGAAACAGACGTTAGGTTATGTGTCTTCACATAGCATGTTATCAACCAGTTGAATGACTTGCCAGAGTTTATAATTCAAGCTGAGGACACCAGAACGTTTAAAGAGCTATTAGATGCACAGCTTTGGGATATCAGATACCAATTTGATGAGTGATCACACACGTCTGTTAACACACTTTAAAACTATAACCGGCCAAAAGTCATGGTGACTTATAGCCAAGAACAATTATGTATATGTATGTTATTATGTATATTAACACATATCGTGTAGAATTTATACACATCTGTGCTAAGAGTGTATCCATTATGAAATGTTAATATAATACGTTCAATAAAACGACCATATCTGAACATTTATATCCAATAAATTGGACTTTGTATAAATCAGTGGGATAATCCGTTTAGTATAGAATGGGTTAACCCTTTCAGTGACAGGGGACGATTTTGTTTTGATTTTTTTTTTATTTTTTTTTTTTTGGGTTGAATTTTTTGGGTATGATTAAGCATGCTATAGCGAATTTAAAAACAAACTGGTTAAAACCTTAGGGGCATGTTATAACTCAAAACTATCACTATTACTATCAAGTATTCATAGTAATAATTTTGATGCCCATGAAAAACGTAAGATTCCCTGGCACTAAACCTACAACATAAGTCTATTAAAGAATATAAGAAAAAAATATTAAAATTGTAAAAAGTGTAAAAAATAATAACAAATGATGAAAAATTGTTAGGCCCATGCATTCTCTTATATATGCAAGACGACCTATGGTCGACTCGCATATATAAGAGAATGCATTGGCACAGGGTATATGGTTTGATACAAAAATCGGACCTGGCACTGAAAGGGTTAAGTAAACTCGATGCCTTCTCCGTTGGTACACCAGAAAAGTCACGAGCATCTGTAAAACAACTACCATCAACAAGTGTTCATGCAAAACAGATACACTTTGTTCTCATTTGCTTTAGCAATAACTATCCAGTAATTATTTCGCATGTTATAGTCATTGTTATGTATAATTACTGTTACACGTACATTACCGATCAGATTCAAATTAATCCGATAAAATACTTAATCTAACCAAAAAACGTGACGGTAACCCTTGGAACAAACGTCGCACTACCGACGAATCTAATTCAATTAGAATTAGACTCGAGTTTAATTCATAATTCGTCTGTTGAAACAAACGTCGCATTTAATTCAAGACGAATCTAAATGATTTCTTAAAATGGCATAAAGCGTACATAAGGGTTTTCGTTAAAACGGCTAAAATAGGAAGTTTTATATCAATTCTAAAACGTAAAATTTAGTGAGAAAATGTGGCTTTTGACTTCCAAGCTACGAAATTAATGTTACTATTCTGAGGAGTGGAAATTATTGGTTTTATATCGCTATTTCGTAGGTATTTGATACATATTTTAGGTCGGACATGATTCTTTAGGTGGTATTTTGCTTTGAACTTGTCTGAAAGAAATCAGGTCCAGTGTATTTGTATACGAAAACGTTGTACCTTTTTAACAATTTAATAGCAAGTTGAGGTCAACGCGCTATATCACTATATATTGCGTCAGTATGCCTATCTAAAACCACGTGGTAAAATAACCATGGCGGGCAGGGACGTACGGCTATATGGTCTCGGTTGGAGGGGGGCTAATAAATTTGCGTAATTCAATTTGCACCCCCTTGGCTGTTCCTTCACATGCCTGGATAATAGCCTATTCTGAATGATCATGCACTGGGTGGACCATGGTTCTGCCAGTAGAAGAAAAATCAGAGATCTGAACCTGAAAATCCGATCATAGTTTGGCAGAGCGGGAGAAAACTTTGAACATGAAAACCGCAAAAACCTATATATATAGCATTAGACTGGCCTCAAGCTTTCCAAGTGCTGACAATTTTCAACCTGACACCCACACGAAGGTTGGACAATTTCCAACTGGTGACCATTTAAGTTCATAATTTTGAACAGAAGCATACGAAAATAATTAGCAGTTTTTGTTTGGCTGGCCACGGGGGTCATGAGGGACCAGGACACAGGCCATTTCAGTCAAAATGTTGGACAAAAAGTAGGAAAATATGCAAATGTTGGTCTAAAAACAACAAATTCCCCAATAATTCATTGCTGGAAAATCAAATCACAAGAACAATTTCAACCCATCGTTGATGTTAAATTTGCACACGTCAATGCACAGTATAGCGTGTATATCCAAACGGAATAAATATTGATTTAGTGCGTCTACTCGCATTTAATTTGAAAAAAACGTCGCACTTTCGTCGACTCGAATTCAAATACCACCAAATTGCGTCATGCTCGTTGGTGTTTTCCAGTTTAAATTGGAATTCCCTCATTAGCATATCATTATGCAGCTCGTTTGCATGTATCCGAATTAAATTCGAGTCGACGGTGATGCGACGTTTGTTTCAAACACGGATCTCAGACGCATCAGCAATTAAATTCGTGTTGACCACACGCATTCTTCGTCGGTAGTGCGTCTACTCGCATTTATTTGCAACAAACGTCGCACTACCGACGAATCTAATTCAAATAATTGAATTCGATTCGTCGGTAGTGCGACGTTTGTTCCAAGGGTAAGCATTAGAAAATGTCAAAGCAGTGAAATATATTCTGAGAAAAAAAAAAGATTTAGATTAAAATATTCGAATGACCCTCGCCGTCAGCGATGTTTGATAACAAATCACTGTAATGGTATAGCATTTATATAACAGTGGATAAATCTACGAACTATTGTTACTGGTAATTATTTATAGTGACAATCAAAACAAATTATATCTATTTTCCACACGGTATGTTCTTCTTGGTGATGATTGATTTGTATACTTTTGTAATAACTTACATTTACCCAAATGCTAAGGCATTATGTCCGTTCAAGTGGGAACAAGAACTATGTATGCAACAAAGATATGGAACCGATGTGGCACAGAAATGTCCACCAAGTGATATCAATCGACTAAGCATGTTAGAATATTACCCCATTTTGCTTCAGAAATGCACTACGGGACTCTTTGCTAACTGAAAAATAGCTGCCCCGTGCGAAGAGTCCACGGATAGGGTCCAACAATCACAGAACCGATTAACATTCCTTAGTACTAAGTATCGTACACGGGTATATAACTGTTGTTCTGCACCTGACATTCTAATATGAAAATCACTAAACATTATTCTTTTATGTTCTTTCAATCCTGTTAGTAGCTATTTTCATAAATGGACAACGTAATGTGAAAATCAGACAGTTCATCTCCGATAAGACGATAATGCAGAGTCTTGTGTGACTCAAGATTAGATAACACAGGCATGCTATACAATTACATGTAACATGAAGAATCTATAATTGACGAAATTCATCGAAGTGAATGTACGTCATAAATATTGCATTCTGAATTCTTGCACTTTGTGGTAAATAACTGTACAGTTTGACAGATCGAGGCATACAAGTAATATGATTGGTATCAGCGATAGGATAAGACCTAACGACCCGATAACGTTACTCGATGGCCGCAAGTCATCAACTGATTGGTACCTCCTTCGTCGTGCACTGGTATGCGTTTTGTCAACTGTTAGTTCTTTTGTAATGTTCTGTACCATTTCATTTACATATTCCGTCGCATTCAATGACTTATCCTTCCACGGTTCGCGCGTGGGTCTGCATCGTTGAGGCGCCTCGACGGTTTCAGTCAGGGTACTATACTCAGTCATATATTGTTCGTGCGTTATTGTAACGTAACTCGGCTCAACTATAACATCAGGAGCCTCACTCGATGTTGGCGCACAGCTGTACTCATGCAATGTCTTGTACTCCGTCGTTGAGTCTACCGATGTCACTGTGATAAGCACTGGCTCGGGCGTTGGAGGAGAGACTGTTCGATCAACCGTCAACATTTTGGTTACGTTTCGTATCCGGTATCTAGTCGATATATTTATTCGCGTTCGTGTGCGCGTTCGCGTTATTGTTCTGTAAAATGGTTCTCTTATAGTAACGCTAATATGTCTATCGATAGTTGAATATTTAATGTCCTTCACTGTTATATATTCCGGAATTTCTGAAATTTGTGTCACTGTAACTGGTTTAGTAACTGTTATGTTAACTCTGTTTTCAATTGTGGAATGCATAACATCAGTAACGGTTACATTTATTTTCCGCTCAATTGTTGAATATTGCACATCTTTACTAACCACCGTGATATATGCCGGTACTTCAGATATTTCTGTCACAGTGACAGGCTTAGTAACTGTGACATTAATTTCGTTCACAATTGTAGAAAATATGACATCTGTCGTCGTGATATATCGTGGAATTTCGGATATTTCCGTCATTGTAACATTACGTACAGTGGTGAGCGTGACAAACTCTGTTACCGCAGGCAACGTCGTTGTGGATACGGCTGTCGTAGTGAGGAACTCTGTTTCTTGGCGGATGGATGTAGCTGTGACATTAACATAAGTAGTGCTTATTACAAGTTTTTCTGTTGTAAGGATATTATTGACCGTCTGCACGACCGTCGAAACAATGACGTCTTTGGTGGACGAAGAATGCCGCGCCGTGAAAACATCTCTTGCCGGAGCAGGGACTGAAAATATACCAATGCAATTACGATACTACTAAATTCGTAATATATATAATGTATAAATTCATGCAAGGTCCATAGACAAAGTCCTATGTGTTAATGTATATACTCATAAAGATCACACAGGCACACGTATTAAATCTGCTTATTTCGAAATGGGGTGGGGAACGGGGATGTATATTATGGCTAATAATATACTTATGCATATGGAGCAGTCTGCGTTCCAATGTGCACCGTGAATTAAAAAAAACGAAATTACGAATGTGACAAGGGGTTCATGTCGCTTTTCAACAACACAGTCTAAAAAAATATTTCAATTATTCATTTTGATTACACACTTAGTCGTGATTTATAAGGAATTCTCGGTGAATTAGAAGTGATAATGTTGTCACAGCTGTAAATTGCGTAAATCCCCGGTGAGCGCACACAACCAGCTGATCTGGAACTATTTTTGTGACATACATGTATTATCTTTATAATTTGCGCCTTTTAATGATGGGAAGTGTGCAATGAACATATAGTAATCACCAATCATCAATTGGTGTTGGTGAATACGTGACATACTTCACTCGGGGAGCTGGTCCTATTGATAAAACCATCGTTCTCTCTGCTCACTCGGGTTTTACCATGCTGGCCCGGCTCCCCTCTTGAACTATTTCACGTAATCGTCCAAAGAAATTGATTACTCTATGTATCATTGACGTTCCGTCCGTTCATCAGCAACGTTTGTTGGTCAGACGAATAACTTGGATAACAGCTTTATGATCGATTTTATGAATTTTGTATATGGTCTATACACGATAAAGCCTCTGTCAAGTTATAATGTGCATGACTCTACATGCATGAGCCCATCTGATCTGAGGAATTATCACCCTTCTTGAATTGGAATTTGCTGATTATTTTGATATCAGGATGACATCTTTAGTTATAATTAATCAAATTTGGAATGTGGATTATTCACATTCCAATTGTTTACTTATATATATATATATAGAATTCCATGGATATTGTGTAGTCACTTCGTTCTCATCAACATCATCGTCATCAGCAACAACAACAGGGGCAGCCCACAACCACAATCTTCATTGCTATTTATAAGCACTTTGTACTAAATCTGCTGTGTATTTATGTATAAAATGTAATTGTATCGGGAGAGGGGCACGTTGTAAGTTATGTAACTTGTGCCCCGATCCCTATATGTATTTATCGTTCTGGATACAAAACACTATATGTTTAAAGTAACAACAAAGTAACATCAAAAGCATCATTTTCGTGGTCTGTGCCACCAGACACATATTCATCGTAATAAATGTTGCATGTGTCACTGTAAATCTGCTTTCACAGACCTGATGCATGTTACCAACGCATGTGGCTATCAGGTTGTAGGCGCAAAGTTTCAAACCATACATATATCACTAGGGTTGCGACTGACGCAGTTAAACGCAACCGATTTCAAAACTTTTTTAAAAATCGGATACGTTTAACTTCGTTAACCGCAACCCCAGTGATATACGTATGGTGTGCAACGTTGTGCCTAACCCAGTCGCATGCATTGGCCGCATGTTGGCGCATAGTCACGGTGTTCTCATATTGACTATAAATAATTATGCAGTAACTCTATTTTATCATGTTTTATGTATTGGTAACTATGTAAATATTACTGTTACAGCAATTTGTCAACACAGATTGCTGATCGTGCAGGAAATTAAAATATCTAAGTTTTTTTCATCACAATATGATTCAATGAGTTCGGCTTTTCAAATATTTACCTTTACATTTGATTTAACTTTGATCGGTAGAGTAGCTGTAACAGCAATGCCTACATAACAATGGATAATTATATATTATGATAACAAGAACAAAGTTGATCTCTTTTTACTTGTACCTGTTGATACTAATTGTTTTAAAGAAATTCGTGACTTTTCACATTTACCCACTGCGAATGACTTGAGTCCATTTAATTAAGAAACCGCACCTGTATATTCCGTTTCACAGTCCTGTCCCGGGATTTGACTGGAATATTTACATGTTTTCTTCAAAGGTTTCTCTTCTACTGAGATGGTTGTATCTTGAAAAGAAAAAAACAAAGTAATTGTTATTCGAGTTATATCTTATGTGTGTAAATATTTCACCTCCCTCACCAGAAATGGCGACCGATTGGTCGAGAGCTGTGTCCGATATTGCTATTATTATCGTATACAGTTTAGCAGGTATGTGAAGTTTGAAATGTCAAGGTGGACACCTCCCCCAACAAGAACCATCTAGGCACATCCCTGTACTGACCTTTCAGACAATCCTTTTGTCTCATCACTCCACCAGTTGTTGCATTCAAGGCTGTATTCCTCAGAAGAAAGCATTTACCGTCGATGAAGAATGACGACCAGCAATTCATAGTGATCCTGCACGAATCGTCGCATTCACGTGACGTATTGTCGTTGGTTACGCTGGCCAAGGAACTGAAGCTCAGCTCGCCCATTGAACAGGTTTCTATGTGTGAAATAGATAATATATATAATGCATTTCACGGAGGTGCAGTGTAGTGCATATGCATTATGCGTGCATTGCGCCTAATCCTAAATTAAAATTGATTGCATTACCCTACCCTTATTCCATTCAATAAACCCATTCTATAAATTGTGATATTAAACGTTCGTTTAATAACAGGAAATATTGCCAGGTGATCTTTGACTTCCGGTTTTTCGTCTGTTAACATTCCGCACGCTAAGTCTCAAAATACTATGGCTTCCAATATTTTTCCAACAAACCGTCATGAGTGAAGAGTTGAAAAGTTATGTCTTTAAATTTACGCCATTAAATGAGCCAAAGAGTCTTTATTTATCTGGGACTATTTCTTTACGCGGGCAAACAACGAATAGTTACGTGAAACGCCATCGCCCCATAGAAGCCATGTTAGTATCGCGTCCCATTCGTTGATTTAAATAAGTTTTGTCGATGTTTTGGATCATGTAATAAATAGAATCTACAACTCGTCCCGAGTTTATAGCGGAAATTACAAAACTCGTTTAGTAAATTAGGTCTGGATCTCGCCAAAGGCTCGGTCCAGACCTAATTTACTGGACTCGTTTTGTAAATTCCGCTATAAACTGGGGACTCGTTGTAGATCCTCTATATAATTTATGCTCACTAATATTCTTGAAATGCTTATACATGTATATTTAACACCACTGCACCTAGACTCGTCCCTGGTTCATATACATGTGAAGCACCCCGACGCGCTATCGCTCCATACCGTGCCCTACCCACAGAGGCGTGTCGTTAAAACGAGAACAAATATGAATTTTTAAAATATAATTTAAAATATATAAATTTAAAACGATCGCGCCGCTTAAAAAAACACATCGCTAACGCTATACGTAACAAGGGAGTTCACCTTTTCGATTGCCTCCGCGGTTTTAACGACCATAATTCACAAACGCCTGAACCGATTTTTTTTAATTCCAATGCCAATCGATCGATTAAAAGCTATATTTTACATATCTTGTGCACAATTCAGGATAAACTTCTGACAACTTTTAAAACAATGACCCCTCTCCCTCCCCTCTCATATTGCTGGCATATATAGCTCATTTATTTCAGGTTTATCATATGAATATTCGACATCCTTGTATATGGCGCTTTGTTGCCCTCACCTTCTTGTCAACACTCAACTTGCTCCGATTATTTCTGGCTGTTTTGATTTATCAATTACAGCTCTTATAACATAATTTGTCTTTGGTATGAACGCCATTGTCATCTAGGGGCGATGCTCTGTTGTGCCCAGGGCATAAATATGGATGATCTCTTCCTAAATACGTTTATATAGTTTTTATAAAATAATAAATAGCAGTCGAAGACACCTGTCTAGAAACACTTCTATCAATTAATATTTATTTCATATTGACATTTGCTTCTATAATGCGATAGTCAATTGGGACATGCTTTTACTATTGTTAGCAGACCGTCACGAAACATTCAGGCGATCTTACATAGAGGTATACTTCTCCCGCTTGCTGCGCCCCGAACGTTTCCGCGAGCCGCAAATTTTCCAGATGTATTGTATGTATTATACAAGAAAATTCGACATAAAATCAATATTAAATGATAGAAGCGTTTCCGGACAGGGGTCTTCGATTCATATTTATAATTTATTGTACACCCAGGATACTATAAAACTTGCTATATGAAGATATATACCATCGTTAACCCTTTCTGTACTAAATGGATTCTACCATTCAGGTATGTATACATGTACTCGTATCCATTGAAATTATTATCTATCATTCGTTTGGAGGGATGCCCAGAACAAATCAGCAGACGACAGACATAAACAATGATACAAGTGCAGAATGATTCATATTCATTGGTGGGAAATGTTCAGATAATAAGTTCTATGGCCGTTTGTTGAACTTGTTATCTGAACATTCCCTCAATAAATAAATAGTAAGGGAACTACTCGTCAGTGAGTATTTAATATAGAAAGGGTTAAACAATAATTACATGTACATTACGAAACCGAGATTATTCCTTAGATAATAATTTCGAGAGAGGGCACCGATTTTCTAATCTTTCAACATTTCAACACAGGTCTATATATCAAGTCATATAATTAGAAGTTTGAAGTGAGAATGCTTCTGTTTCAGTAGGAGGCTAGTATTAAGTATTATTGGATAATTAGTTAGGCCTTTAGTGAAATAAGGAATAAAGTCGATCCATTTCATATAATCCTCTTGATGATGCATGGATTTTTATAATTTCCCACATCTACTCATTGCGAAGGCATAATGTCCCTTTAATTTAAGGCTTCAAACAACCACCGGGCATTAACCCTTTGAATGCGCGACCTGTGCTGGTGCAGCATTAAAGACCATGTACCAGTGCATTATATTATATATGCGAGTCTCCAATAAGAGAATGCACTGGATTGCAAGGTAAAATAAATATAGTTAGGCAAATGTTCTCTTTTATATGAGAGGCTCCATGTGGTATACTCGCATATATAAGAGAATGCATTGGAACTGTGATTCCGAATTATTTCAGGAACCTCCAGCCATGGAAGGGTTAAATCACGACAAACAGTGTACGTATAGAGCAAATGTAGTATGACTGGATTTATATACCTTTCTGATGACACTATATGTTTGATTGGGAATTAAGCTATTTGCTGGAAGGGAAATCACAGACTATAAATTACACAAATGTTGTTTGCAGTATTTGATTTTGGCATTCACTGTTATCGACTGTACGATTCTTGATACGTATAGAGTTACACTATTAATGGTTATAGGCATGCACGTAGTTAAACATTCCATAAACCTGTGCCCGCAATATAGACATATGAACCTGGAAAATAGATGGCAAAATGACAAGTTTCCCGGTTTCGAGTTCATTGAGAAACATTATTTTGAAGGGGAGGTATTAACCCCGTGTTAAGCGTTCAAGAGCATTTGGTTGAAATGTCTTTGCACAGTATTGAATAGAAATACTTTGTAATATAAATGTCTAAGTAATTTATTTGTTTCTTTATTAGTTTAACATAGTACACTTTTACATCCCGGCTTGACAATAAAGGGTATACTGTTACAAGGTTGGCGCTGGAACAAAATTATCTCTTGCCAAAGTGAACATTTTACGGAACTTCGCTTTTTCCTGACTGTCATATTTTAAAGTGATGTGAAACACTCCGGTATGGTGATCAAATAGAAATGGAGAATAATCTTGTTCAAAGTAGCAATTTTTACAAACAGTATATTCAATTTTACAACACACATCGTCATTCTTATATATGAATTAAAGCAGTGACTCTAGATGGCGAAATCGCCTTCGTTAGTTTATCGCCGATAGATGCGTCCCAAATCGAGTAGTAAATATTTACAATTGAGCGCAGTTCTGACGATGTTTTCTATGGAGTGGTATGGTCGATTTGTTTCAAATGTTCTGCGATGTTAGTAGAACGTTACATTCCCCCAGTTGTCGTAGCGCCTGAATACTAACTTATTAGTTTCATGCACCCGAACAAGTACATAATATGTCTTTAACCACGATCGATTATCTGTTTGAGTGTTAAACTGTTAAATATATACGTATCACTATAGATTTGTTGATCGAGTTTCCCTTTGTGTTGTCTGTAAGTCAACACACGTAATGGATAATTCACTTTCGGTGATGCGTTATGACTAGATAGTTCACACCCCATAACTAAAAAACCACTTGCCAATTTTTTTGCCAAATCAAATCTTTGTTTGCTAAATGAAAATAATTTTTGCCATTAGAAAATTTGGCAAGCGACAGTGCGAACCCTGGTACTGTAACTTTAATATCGCTACAAAGTACACTGATGCGTGCCCATTTCCATTTGAAAACAGATCTGGGCCTAATGATATCATAAAGGTCATAGGCGCGTCAACATGATCACATGGACTAACTCATCAATTTCACGAGAATTCGTTCCCGTGACGCCTGACATGTGTGAATCGGCCGATAGATTTACGCCTAACGTGTCAATGTCTACGGTAGATGTATCACCACATCTCCTAGGAGTCAAATCACTTGTTCTTTAATTATGAGATATCCGTCATGCATAAAATATTTATTGGTGTGATTAAGTGCATTCGAAATTCCGCGCTCACTCACGGAAGCAGTTCGTTAATAGAAAATGTTTATTGATTAAAGTACTCATGAGGCCAGCTTTAATAAAAAAAAAACACCATTAATTTCACGTTTCAATGTCTATGAACAGGTTCAGTTACAAGTACGTTTAACGCAGTCTATTTGAAATGCCACGAAACTCCTATCGGATGTACGTCTCTAGGTGTGTCCATTACATATCATTTCTACGACGACGCGGATTCCCTACATGACGTAATAAACCGTTTCCAAATATGGAGTGAATTCCTGACGTAGTAAATGTTTGTGAGAATAGAATATAGAATAGTTATAAATACAACAAGATGCGCAAGAATGATCAGTCATGAATATGATTGACTAATAAAAATTCGAAGATGATATCTCCTATTTTGCGATGAGTAAAATGATTTATGGATATATCGCCCGCATTCATTTTTCCAACAATAGTTGAGTTTGACAATGCTTTGGAAAATTATCAACACGTCATTGACCTCTGATCTGTGAAGTGATATGTTATGCCATAAACCAATGAAATATCGCATTGTTTGTGCCACTTTCCAATGAAATGGAGGCAATCCATTCAATATAGAAACTAATTTTAATAGAGACATCTATAGACGTACATCCGATAGGAGTTTCGACGGGTTTTCAAAGAGACTGGTTTGACCTGTAGCATTATATGTAGCGCTCTAAGAAAAAATATGTTTAGAAGGGTATTCCAGGTGGTTCGTCATGCAAATTGAGCACTCTATTAACATTATGGCATGCTGGGGGTATTCAAATTCTAAAGAGGAAACATTAGCACACGATGCACCAAATTATTCTTCGTGGTTGATTCATTTTCCACCAACCGGAACCTAAACGAAAACCCAATTGGTTCTACAAGACTCGAAGAACCTGTTGGTACTTGATTTATGCTTCCGCCTGGTGCATGCGGATGATCACCCCATGAACAATCATTCGGTTACACTTATGTCTTGGACTTAGAGAGTGCTACTATTGCCAACGAATCACTTGACCCACGATGCAAAGAAGCTATGCATGCCATACTATCATAGTTGGATGAAACGAAGAGATATATCAATCGATGTGTCTATAAACGTGTGTGTTCGGTGCAATCAAATCACACGACTCTTCGCGCAACAGGGATTATATGACAGTAGTATAGCAACACGCGGTATCCATGTACTTTCAACTGAAACGGGCCTATATCTGGCAAAAGGGTCAAATTGAGACATATTAATTCAGAGTGAGAACTGACATTTTATTGTGGTGATCTATAGTCCAAGTCTGCTCGTACTAAACCAGCTAAGATATTTGGATAGCTATAGACTTGTTTACGTCGGATACCGCCTGCATTGGCATTCTAGCTATCGCGGGATTTACGCGTTAGTGACCAGCAACAAATGTAATCAAATATAATTGCGAAAATAAACGGGTTTATTCTGTAGAATATATGTTCTGAAAACCAAATCAGTTGTCAAATGAAAGGGTTTAGTTAAGGTAAAAAAAAAAGACGTTTATCGTATTGTTTACATATTTTTAAAAGAATGCGAACTCAATTTACCTCATGAGGTGATATCGCCAATTTCCGGTGAACATATTCGCACCACGCACAGGACGAAACATTTTCCATTGTATATAATCGTAATTTCGTGTATCATATGGTTGCCAATGAATAAAAAGAGTAATTATCAAAATCTAAAACCTTATATATATTTCGGAAATTCACAATGCTCTGACAATTTTAAACATTACACACACAACAAACGTTCGATTAAACATGGGCGCCGCCATCTTGTTTGTTATCATCGAGCCGGAGCAAACTCAGAGCTATGCCCAGTGTCATCGGAACACTTCGGCTCTCAGTTTGAACTTAATCAAATCGATGTTAGTCCTAACAAGAAAACCATAGTCAGAAATGGTAACGACACCAAGATCGTATTATTAGCCATAAATATAAATAATAATACAATTATTCTATAAACTAGCTTTCAAATTTTATGCGGGAAATTTGCGTACTTCCATATTTCAAGTTTTCCCGTTTCTCGTGGCATACATTACTTTCATCAAACTGTCTTCTTTATTACACAAGCTGATAGGCCCGACTTCACCCGGGCTGTTTCCCATCTGCTTTCCGGTGAAAGGTGCGATTTGACCTTCAATTGACTATTTCGAAAGTCAAGGTCAGGTCAGGGTCATGATTTGTCCAGTCCAAAACACCCCCACCCGTAGAAAACTACCCATAGGTATCAAATTTCGTCGAAATCCGTCCGTTTTACCCAACTTGACCTTTAATTAACAATTTTGAAGGTCAAGGTAAGGTCAGAGTCATGATTTGACCCGTCCAAAACACCCCCCCCCCCCGACAAAAGTACCCATAGGTATCAAATTTCGTCGAAATCTATCCGTTTTATCCGAGTTGACCTTTGATTGGCCATATTGAAGGTCAAGTTCAGGCCGAGGTCACGATTTGACCCGTTCAAAACTCTCCTCGGACCAAAGTATCCCTAGGTATCAAATTTCGCCGAAATTTGTCCGTTTTACCCAAATTGACCTTGCATTGACAGTTTTAATGGTCAAGGTCAGGTCGGGGTCACGATTTGACCCGTTCAAAACACTTCCCGGACACAAATACCCATAAGTATCAAATTACGTTGAATTCTATGGAAAGCCGAGGAGGACATGTTGGTTGCTAATTGCTAGATATACGACGCGGTATTTTGAAGGTGTTTCAAACTAGGAGATAGAAGTATTCTGCCTTTCAAATGGTGATGAATTATAGTAGTTTATTCAAATTTTATGGCATAAATTGTTATTAAAACCGTATATACTATAAAAAATTAATGACTCGAAAATTAAGTGGGCCTTTAAACAAAGTCACTATTGCATTTAGGCTCATCTCATACTCGTCCATTCAGCGATATTCTACTGCGCAGTTTGTTATAGCCTCCAGTATTTATTGAGCGTTATACCCCCAACTGTTATAATTCGCCTTTAGCAGGCGTACTCTTGCCTCAGATTATTGAGATATTAGGTCACACATAATCACATTAAATAGCATCGTAACATAGCAATTGTGTGGGCTCCTTGGCGTGAATATGTAATGAGAAATAGGTCATACGTAATGACATTAAACTCAAGAAAACCCTCGAAAACAAAACAAAATCACATTTAATGTTTTACGTTATTTCCTTCATAAAAAGAATCTTCGTGATAATGAACCCTCTCGTTACTTTAGAATATAGAATTAACCTTAAAATAAAAAAAATCTTTGGAACACAGAACCTTCGGAATAACGAACCTTCGGATTGGTGAACCTTCGGAATAGCGAACATTCAGAGAAATTTCGGAATAGTGGACCTTCGGGATAGTGAACCTTCGGAATAGAGACATGCCCCCCAATATTCATATTATATGCCCAGAGTTCAAAGGTATGGACCCATAAAATTCTAAACTTGGCCCTTAAAATATTGAACTCCAAATTGGAGCACACACAGAACACCACTTAAGTCAACTGAACCTATGTCATGTCCCAATGCGGGAGGGTCCATATATACCACAACATTCATAGTATATGCCAAGAATTCAAAGGTATGGGCCCACGTAATGACATAAAATCTCAAGAAAACCAGCGAAAACAAAACAAAATCACATTTAATGTTCTAAGTTAAGTTATTTCCTCCTGTATCTGTATCGGTGTGCGCGCATGATCAGTTCGGATGTGAGCGCACACTCCATATAAAGAATCTTTGTGAAAATGAACCCTCTCAAATTAGTCTCAATACTTTAAAATATAGAATTAACCTAAAAATAACAAAAACCTTCGGAATAGAGAACCTTCGGAATAGCGGACCTTCGGGATAGCAAACCTTCATAATAGAAGCATGTCCCCACAATTACACCGGTGACGTAAACACATGTGCCAATCTTAGTTGTACTCTCGTAATTATCGGTACGATGAAACGGTGACGGAATCTGACGAGGTTTGCCGAATGTACAATCACCCAGTGAATTATCGATCGACCATGCGATATCAAAAAACCAAAAGCTAGAAACACCACACTACGGTGGCGTAATAAAGCAGAATATTATATGCGTAATTTAACATGAAAGTTAGATTATTATACATCATTATGACCATAATATGTCATAATTTCCGATATATGAAGCAGCATGTATTGTTGGGTGAAATAGAGTAAAATAGACGACAATCCCGCCACCATGTCTGGGCGTAATGCCCGCTATAGAATGCCTATGCAGGCGATCTCGGATGTAAACAATAGCATCTCGCTATCCCAATATTTTTAGCTGGTTTACCTACGGGCAGACTTGGACTATGGTGACCAAGAGCTATCTGCGTAACTTTCTGGAATATAAACATAATGTTCAGTTAATACCGTCGGATATACAGATTTAACCACAATTATTTGCCCACTTTATGTGGGACAATTACCCAAGATGTTCCATGAACATAACATAGTCATTTCGCTATAGGTTATATACTCACTGTCTGTGACCTCTTCGCACATGTATTTGGTCGGATATTGGCACTCAGCTATTCTGAATTTAGCTGTGGGATCCCCAGGCCAGATAGAGTAGCACTGTGATTCTTTGTTGGTGTACTCTATTCCCGAAGAGATGTAAGATCTGTTCAAACGATTACATGTGTCCCATCGTAGGTTTTGATTTCGGTAGTCACCAACCGCATACAACCCAATGTAGAATGGATCTAATCTGAAAATTAAAGTAGCATATAAACTTCAACCTTAAATCGATACCTAAAGTTCAGCCGCTAAATTAAGCTTATTAATTAATTGAAGGGGTACAGCACACTAAATTCGGCCATTTATATGACAATCTCCTATCATACTCAACATAAAATATGCAACAAATGAATGCAATTGAGCGATGAATGAGTGCAATATACACTAATATGCTCTATGAATGCTGTAAACAACATAATACATAAAATAATTACCATTTTGTTTACATCGTTCATAAAGCATATGCGTGTATTTTGAACTCATCCATGGTTCAATTAATTCATTTATTGCATATATGCTGTTGAGTATAATAGGAGATGGTCACAAAAATGGCCGGAATTAGTGTACAGCCCACCTTTAACTTGTAATGCGTTTCAGCGCTCGAAGTATATCCATAAATACAGCACGCGCGAATAATTACAGACAATGTACCACCCACCCCCCCCCCCCCCCCCCGATAAACAGTTTTGAAACTGCATAGATATTCGCCCCAAAAAAAAACATGGTGCTACAATAAAGAGAATTCGCTGATTGTTGAATCTTGATATGGCACCACCAAATAGCGTTTGTCTGGAACGTGCGAAAACTGCAAAAGAAGGTCTGTCACTTTGGTACGTCTTATAAGACTATATGCCGTCCGCATATAGATATTTCTTGACATTTATCCTCCGAAAAAAACGACCAAGTACTTGGTTTTATTTGGGTTGGGAACAGTATGAATCGATTTAAGTATATATTGTATGCACAATGCACCAATGGGAAGTGTGATCTCCGAAAACAACGGTATATCAAAGTCATTTACCAAAATACATGTGCACCTTTCAAGGGTATATCAATGAAACAATCAGAATAATTATAGAAGAAACAACCAAACATGGAACTGGAAATAAAATAGTTATTGTGCCAGGAAGTTCATGTGACCCACACTCATTGGTGTGGTCAGGTGGACTGATATTTGTTACAATATTCCCTAATCTCAAAGTGTGTCAATGTAATTGAAAAATGTAGTTGTGTAACTTTATCATTACACCAACATTTCAAAAGGAATCAATTACAATAGCAATTACGTGTAATTGCTTAGGTCTGTTACATATTATTTTCAATTACGTAACTAAACGTAATCAATTGCAATTAATTAATATTACAAATTACAATTACCCCTGGCCTGGTACAGTCTGCCGAAAATCGATACTAATTTATAGAAGCATATACACTGGCATATATGGGAATGTTTGAAGAAAAAAACAACATAAACATTGTCTGCGTGAGCACTGGCAGAAAGGTTATAGTTGAGGGTTATGGCACCCCGTTGTTGGGTGCGCTGAAGTGATTGCACTAATCACTTTGTGGCCAGGTATGAAGTCATCGACTTGACACATAGCAGATAATTAATACAAACTAACAGAATGACGTTAATCGGTTAATCAATTATACCGATGTGAATAATTTGAACCAACAAAGTACACAAACCCATGCAAGTCCAAGCTTTATCTGCCTCCAAGTCTGCAATTATGATGTCTGTCATTTGCAGAATAAGGTTCCCAGGGGGGGGTGAATTTAGTACGCTATCCCACATGCTTAGGCCCCAACTGCTATGGGAGACCTATGATCAAGTTGAAGTTGGGGATGTTCACTCATTAGTCACATCGATTATGCATTTTTACTTCTGCAAATTATGGGATATTTAAGAAATAACTCTTGTTTCGATTAAGGTTATGCAGTTATAACCGAACAGTTTGAAGATAAATACTATAACACGCGTAGCGTAGTTATAGAACATTTATTTTCAAACGTATCGGTTATAACTCATAACCTTAATCGAAACAAGAGTTATTTCTTATAATTTAATCCGTCATTTCATAAGAGACCCACCAAAATGTAGAAGTTAGAAGTATAACGAGCGTACAACTTTGAGACTAATTCCGACGAAAAAGACATGTGAAGTTGAAAGAGACACCTCACACTCAAAACGTGTGCTTATCGATGATCACGTCGCGTCGGCGTTTCAGCGAATTGTATTGGCTTGTCGCAACTGATCGCGTATCGCGTGGCAACGGACAGCTATAGTTGCACGTGCGATTGATATTCGACCGCAGTGGCACAAATCCTTGTTAGATGTAATTTCCGTGTTGTTTCATTTCTTTTATTTGCAAATGTTACATCTTGTTGATTTGCCTGGTTACTTGTGCACTGAACATTAGCATCTCGTACGATTATTGTCAATATAGTCATAACCGGAGGAATGGTGGTGCAGCACCGACATTTTATGTTAAATGGTAGGAGGCATCGAACAGTTTTCATGTATACATTTTTGGCACGCAGTATAGGCGTGGTCATTCGGCGCTGCTGTCATTTCTGTAGCGGGAATGTAATCAAGAAATTTAGGTTATCAAGAAATAACTTAACTAGCAAATGGTGTGGCAGCCAATAAGTGCTTCTCGAATTAAAAATAGCAGACATACCAATTATGCCCCTTTGGCATAACCGCTAGAGCGCGCAGCTATTCGCTATCGGTATTGGTCGGATGGTGGGGCCAGATTTTTTCCAAAGAGTCCGCGGCTAGAGTACGCGTGTACGCACTGTAGCCGAGCTGCTAAACTACCGTATATGACATTAAACCTTTAGTCGAACTTTAGCCGAACTGCTAAAGTACCGTACTTTAGCAGTTTTACTAGAGTACCGTACGCATTTGATTCGATTGTCACGTGAATATACAGATATAACTGTGTTTTGAGTATTATGAATTGCGTGCATGATGGCCCCCTGCATACATAAATATGTTGCTATTTCGTCAGGGGACTAGTTTATGTCGATTCCATACTGTAGTAACCGGGCACTATTGTTTTTTAAATATAATTTATTAAATTTTGTTTTTAATTTGTATGGTTACATATGAATTCCCTGAAATAAAAAAAACATTTTAGTAAAACATATATGTTGACATTTATCTACAAATTATCTGCCCTCCTGAGAAACGTGTAATATATATTGAGGCTCAGATCTTTTATGAGCCAGTTCTCCCTTCATATAGTTCACGCTCTGTCCCACGCCTTCCAGTGTGAATTAGTTCACAAGGGGATATTGGGACAGAGGCTGGAATAATGAACGGACATGTTATTTAAAGATATTTATTTGTTCATTTTACCATGAAAGCTGGTTTTGTTTTATTATGCGAGAAGTTTTAGGTGAAACTGCAGAGGTTGCATATCAAGCAGATGTTTTGGTTTATTGTTTTTGTATTTAGTTTGCCTCTATCACATCTGGTTATGTAAATATACGGCTTAATCAATTAATAGTATCAAGATGTTGATAGAGAGGGCGTTGTTTGCTTTATATGTGCCGAACATTATCTCTTCTTGCTTAGTTGGGATATTTAACCAGGCACTTATTCTCTGTTTACGGCATTGTATTCTGTGCCTGCATAGTGGTATGTTTTAACCGGTTTGTCTTTGGTGCGGGTTGTCCCGATCCCATTGCCCGATCTGAGTTTTACAATACCAGGATTAAATATAAATTGTTTTAATGTACATAAGTGTCAGTATCTCAAAAGTTCATATATAATAGATTACACGACCTTCAATATTGATATAGCAGCCTCATTTTTATAATTTTTCACTACATATTATAGGTTCCAGAACTGTAAGTTTACTGTTGTATCCCTTTGGGACCTCAAGTATTGAACATTGACCATTCCACCGTTCACAGGGGAAATGTATAGTAACTATGGAAATGGAAAACATTTGAACAGGTCTGAATTCACGAATACCCGAACTATTGCCAAGTTACGTATTCACGTGGAACGCGCTATTCAGCGACTGACTGAATTCAAGATTATTGCACAGCCAGCTATACTGTGGTCACTAAAAGCAGCCATGAACCAGGTGTTTCTGTAACTGTGCGTGTCTTTGTAAAGATAAAGCTGGTGAGGAAATTGTGGCTTGTATCTACATGTCTTGTTACATGTCTACATACTATCGCGTGACTTATAGGCCCCACGTGGCCGGGTGCAATATCATTATTTGTTTATGTAATATATTTATGTATTGTAGATGCACATGTCACGTTAATAAAAGATTACCTCTCTCTCTCTCTCCCCCCCTCTCTCTCTCTCTCTCTCTCTCTACTAGGGCTGAATGGACCATAACCATGAAGCCACACACGTTTAAACATGCATGTCCCATTTGAATTTACACCAGGAGTATACAGAATATTATCTTTACTTGCATAATGTAATCGGCATCAATCATGAACGCTCTTTGACATTTTTGGAAATTAGAGTATCATAGCAGAAACGCTCTTTATCATATAAGTAATAATTTGAGTTTTGTAGTTTATATGACTAGTGTCAGCTGAATTAGACCATCCTTAAGATGCATATTAATATGGTTTCTTTCTTGACTCATTGGCTGTTAGATATAGCTTAGCTTGCCTTATGTCATTACAAGGCTTATGCGTATATCAGGTAATTATAAATGAATACTACCGGGGTAAATTAGAACACTGTTTGTGTTTCTCTGTCGATTTGTTTAAAACGGCCACGTTATGCTAGATATGAATGTTTATAAAACATGGCAATAAGTACGTAGTTCTCTCAAAATATATGGTCTTTCTTTTAAATATGTACCCACATTGATGCCCCATTTATATTCGAAAACAAATGCTGTTCAAAATTATATACCCCCACGTTTTGGGTAACATTTTCAAAATGATAAGAAGAGTATTTCTCATAGTAATAGTTTTGTATTTGAACTACTGTCGAAAAGATCTTCTGAGACTTCCATCGTAAATAAACTCGCAGTCTTGCACAAATGTAAACAAAGACTCCGCGGCACTATGGAATTCTAGCCCCATGCACTGAGCAATGTGTGGCGTTGCGGTTCGTGTCTCTCTTATAGAAGAGCTCTTTGAATTTACCGAACTCGGGAATCCGCTATTGTTTCACACTATATTCCGTGGATTGACAGCTTATGATTAAATTAATATATAGAAACTGAAGGGGAAAGGTACTATAACAACAGTGTTAAGTTGAGACTATATACATACTGCTCAAGTTCTCATAAGATGAGGCCTAAGCAGAATGAGGTCACCAGAGGGTGAATTTGGTGGTGCTAGCCCGTTGTGTGGTATAGCATCAATAAATTAATCATCTGGGGACCTCACTCTGCAAATGGCAGATTTACTTTTTACTTTACTTTAAACATATTTTATTTGTATATCGAATAATACAAAACTTACTTTGCCCCTCTCCCTGTTTACAATAATATTATTCATACAAAATGGTGAAGGAAAGATTCAAAATCATATATAGGTTAAACATATTTACATTTACAAATGAGTGGGTTCGGGGTTTGGGGTGGGAGGTGCCAAAACCGATTTGTGACTAATTTGCTTTTTGTGGCTATTCTGAAATGCGTGTGATTATCCGACTTCGAATCGTTTGGTCGCTGTTATATATCGATGGACTATTTTGAAGAGAATTTTGTTTCTTCTATATTGAGATATCGGGAAATGACAGATACACTATTTGCAGACTTGTCAGCCTCATAGGGCAGGTTTAGATTGGAAGCTTCCAATTTAGCCAATATGGACACCAAAATAATACGCATACGTTTGATTATTTATGGGATAACGGTGTGGTGTTTTGTGATTTCGGAAAGGTACAGGGCGAATATACTGTGGCAAATTTAGTTAATTGGCGACGGCGGAAGCCCATAAACGGGTATTTGCCACAGTATATTCGCCCTGTACATTTCCGAAATCACTAAACACCGCACTGTTATCCCCCATTCTAATTCTCTACGAACTTAAAACGTTATTTCGACACACACATGTCTTGCAATTATCAACACAATGTGCAGCCATAGAAAACACTCAGCCAATTCACGAATTTGGTTTAAAATTTAATGCGCAGGATAAAATATAATTCCTCAATTAGCATCGCTCTTATCGTAAACAATGCTGAAAAAAATGAAAAATTGCCACCTCGAATAGAAATAAATATGCACAACGATTTGTTTTTGCATGTACCTGATGTCTTTTTCTGATGTTTATCACTGACAAATTGCGGTTTTGATTTTACCGCGAACTTGTGAAGTTGAAGTTGAATTGAAACAATGGAAAATTGTTTACTCATTATGATGTGCATTTCACACCGTATCTATCTCCGTTTCATGTCAAGAAATTGGTCGAATGATATAGAGACAATGATATTTATTGGATATGACGGTGTGGTGTTTTGTGATTATCTTCATGTGTTGGAGGAATAAACATTACACGTATCTCTCTCTCTCTCTCTCTCTCTCTCTCTCTCTCTCTCTCTCTCTCTCTCTCTCTCTCTCTCTCTCTCTCTCTCTCTCTATCTCTCTCTCTCTCTCTCTTCTCTCCCTCTCTCTCTCTCTCTCTCTCCTCTCTCTCTCTCTCTCTCTTCTCTCTCTTCTTCTCTCTCTCTCTTATATATACTCTCTTATCTCATATATATAGTATTTATAGCAACGAGCTAGTAACGGAAGTCAGTAGACCGGGCGCCAACTCTATGTATTGCATCTACTCCGTAACGTCGTCGGTATGTACTGCGTAAGGGTGACGTCATGGGGAGAAACGGAACAGTGAGCGGAGTTGGATCGGCCATGAACGAGATTAGGAATTCAGCTGACGTCAATATTGGCAATTAGGAATATCTAACATTGAAGCGATGAACCGGACTACACTTTGCAATTGTATATCAATGATTACCTCCCCCCCCCCCCCGCAAATATGTGATGTTTCAGGAGGTATACTGGCATAAGTGCATCAGAATGAAAGATACTTAATCGGGCTTCACGATTATTTAGCGATTGGTGTACAATCGGGATAACACGTGCCACGCGTTATTAGAATTATATTTTTAAATGAGTATCCGGATTTAATCCCAACGTTGTTGAACATATCGAACTTATTTTTGAGTAAATAACGGAGATTTGTCTGAAGCAGTTTATAACACCACAAGTGATATATATTTGTTTTTATTTCTGAATATCTCCGTTGTTTAGTCCAAAAGGAATGAATATTTCTGATATAACTATATTTAGTAGTGGCCAGTTGGCTCCGGTTATCCCCTTTTCGGTTCAATTATATTGATAAGCTATATTCTGATGTCTAATCAAACATCACGTGAAACGTGCTATTCAGATTGAATACCATTATATACCTAATTATGAACACCGATTAGATAATGTTTTATATATAATCCTTGGAATATTGGTTGCTATGGAAAAACAGACTATCATATTTCATAATCTGTGGCATGAGATATAGTTGAACTATATTCAGACGATAAACTCCGCATCATCGCGAGTATGCATTGTTACGCAACGGTAAAATCCTCATTTAGTATAGACTATAATATAAAAAATATGATGACTGGGCTTAATGGAACATTGCCATAAAGCGGATTGCCCGTCAAAAATGACGGGTGACAAACGGGACATGCAGGAAAATCGTGTGAAGAATTAAAATTATTAGTGCCCCTTCAAGTCATTTAAAATCATCATTAGTCACCTGAGGTGAGGTAAACAGCACATTTTGCATGACACTCTCCTGATAAAGTTATTATCTATCTTTTGAGCTTATAATAAACGCTTTGTATTGCTAATTATTAGTGCATCTTTAAGTTGTTTAAGGGCAAAGCCAACTACAGCGTGACAATCCATGTGTCATGTTACCGATGTGCACCAATTTCCCCGCATATATTCTGAGATAATAAACGTTCTATATTAATCTTGCAATTGATCAGTCACAATTTAAATCATCTGAGGTCAAAGGCGCCTACCCCATGACATTCCCCTGGCCATGAGATCAATATGTACCGGTTTCTTACATATGCTAAACTGACACGGAACGCTCTTTGTTGCTCATATACGCCCCTTTAAACGTCTGATGTAGAACAAAAATGACGGGTTACAAGCATGACATGCATGAGAATATTGTCACCGCTGCTAACGACATAAAGAAAGCCGACAAACGGTGCGCGGAGTTTGTCTTTGGAGATTTTAGTGACGGGCGCCGCTGACACCACGTTCGTCTGCAGAGAAGGTAACACATTATATCAGTAAAGATCAAACCTTGATAACCTTTGGGGAACGCGCAAAATCTCAGGTCATCTTTTACCGGTTGGGCTGAAATTTTTCGCGTCGTATTATAAGATGTGCCATATGACATGGTAAAAATGGCGCAATCGGACATGAGGATGATATAGTTTTAAACGCGCCAAAATCGTGACAGAGTTACAGACAGACACACATACACAAACAGTTGGCTTTTATATATATATGGGAAATAAAAACAGTGTCTTGGTGTGAGGAATAATAATTTGAAACTTTGCCGGTCAACAAGTTGACAATTCTTACGTCTCAGACGGAGAAGTCCAGAAATAACTCACGCAATGTTCGAAGATGGTGTTTTTTATTAAACAGCCAAATGACTTTCGCATTCTCGAAAAATATGGACGCCGGTGTTTTCAGCAAACATTTTGGGGATGTGTCATCTTCTGGCATTGCGAAGTTAGTCAATGATATGTTTATTGTCTCACTGACAACCAAAGAACGGTTGTGGAATGTTGCATTGCCTTTGTTTGGAAATAGAACATAGCCGCCTCATTATATACTGGATAATAGAGCCCCCCCCCCCCCCCCGCTGACATAGAGTGTTATAGTTTGAGTGTATTAACCCTTTATATACTATAAAGCATCATTGATCATGATGAGTAGTTATCCCATAGGAAATGTTCCGATATGGGCCGATAATAAGATCAAAAAATCCTTCTGTACTTGTATACATGCACCTATATTACCTGTACATCCCTGAAAATAAATAATAGCCTAATCCAATGTACATTGTTTAACTGACTGGGAGAATCCAATCAATATAGAAAGGGTTAGTTTTGTCAATCTAAACATATCAATTTCTACAGTGTATTATTTGTTCAAGATTACGACATCGAATCACAGGCTTACCGTTGACAGTGCATGGGCGATGGCAGAACACGAACAAAGAAGAAAGATTATGTCCCTTGTGTAAGAATGGAGTCGGTGACGAGTATCATCTGATGATAACTTGCATATATTTTTCAGTAATTAGACAAAAGTGTATCCAGGATTATTACTGGAAGTACCCAAATGTGTATAAATTTCAGAAACTTCTCTCCGTTAAGAATATATCCGTACTGAAAAAGGTGTTTATATATTTGAAGCTAGCCGTGAGCGAATGCAGAATGAAGAATCTGCGTACGACTGAGTATTTGGGCATCACTTTCACCACCTCTCACACAGTGGTTACATTTATCTCTAACCCCTGCTTTCTCGATGTGTGTGAACAAGGTGTCCTTTATGCAAAAAATAGCCATAATATAGTGCCAACCATGTTAGGTCCACCTGAAAGGACACGGTGGTATATAGAGTTATCATTCCAATGGCTTGTGTCTGTCTCCCAGCGTAGGCATCATAATGACATAATCCACATGTGAAAACATGTTTTTGCATGTAATATGTTAAATCATGTCTAGCAATAAAGCATACCATTTACAGCGATAACTTGACTGAATAATAATAATAATAATAATAATACAGTTTTTTGCCACGGATCCACGATATGTGCTCTCGGGCTTTACACAAAATAATATATATCATACAAGTAACATGTTAACATGCAAACATAATTTATAGTGACAAATTGGCATCTGCGGTTGAATTATTGACATTGTGTGTGACCGAATGCCCTTTTGAACAAGTGACACTTTAAAGCCGCTTTAAATTGATCCAATAGGTTGCGGAGCTTTAAGGTGGTCTGGTAATAAATTCCAGAGCCTGGGACCGGCCACGGAAAATGCGCGGTCACCGCATGTTACTAGATTGCCAGGAGTATGTATTAACAAGTTCGACTTTGCAGACCAAAGTGGTCTAGGTGATTGATATCGGATAGGTTAGATGGTGCCAAGCCATTTAAACACTTGTAAACGTTTAATATTGTTTTGAAATGAACTCTTTCCTCGATCGGAAGCCAATGCAGTTTATCCAGTATAGGACTTATATGGTCAATTTTTTTGGTTTTTGTGACAAGCCTCGCCGCACAATTTTGAATGACCTAGAGCTTGTGCAACAAAGACTTTTTGCAACCAGGGAGCAGGGAATTACATTAATCGATGCGGCTGGTTACAAATGCATTGACAAATTGTTTTGTCGTCCCCATGTCAATCACGTTTCGCACCCTGCTTATATTTCTCAGATTTGATCAATGCCATGTCCACAGACGCAAACAAATTACCTTTTGTGTTATCACAGCTGGTTGCAGGAATATATTAAATTAATTTAGGACATAAGAATTGATCTTGTGACTGAAGTGAATTTTTGAGGGACCGAAAGACAGCCTCAGTACAACTTCTCACCGGATGTGATCATTCTATAGATTCCTGTAGCAAGTACACGCTATCTGTCGATACTTACGCTTTGTTAGATTTGACACCTTTGTGCACAGCCAGCTTGTCGTAGAACTTGCCCACCACGACATCGTGTTCAAGTATCAGCAGTCGTCCCCCTTTGTAAAGAGAGGCACAGTGAAGCTGAGAATCATGCTGACACAATCGATCATTGTGGTAGTGCCACTTTAATACCCCTGATGTGCGATCTGCGAATGAAAAGATCAAATATACATGAATACTAGATAATGCCATGAATCTATATGTGGCAAAAACCTGATATATTTCTTAATTTTTATCTGTTTCTTACGTTGGCAAAATATGCAGAATCGCGTAGTTTTCAAATTATGATAAAAAAGTTACGTGCGTCATCTGCATGGTCGTTCGACTTATCGCAAACGTCACGTTCCCACATGGGGGGGGGGGGGGGGTAGGAAAAAAGTTTCAGGCACGTATGCTGATTTTTTCCTTCCGACCCTTGTCGACCCACCCCCTCATCCAACATTATTTCCGTTTTCGGCAGTTTTTCCCGACCATTTTTTGACACCCACCCCCTTTTAAAACTAAAACAGAGATTTGCGGGGGACAATTCACCGTAAACAGCTGCATATGAATTTCTGTGCATACTATTTGTCATCGATGTTAACATTGACATGTAAATAGGAACGCGTCATTTTGGGTTCATTCGGCCAAAAAAACATGGCTCCCAGCGGCCATCTTGGGTTTCAAAATTCAATCCATTAGCATGGGCTACAGGCTATACTGTTTGTCTGTGTATGTTAATATTGACATTCTAAGTCCAAGTTTGACGTTAGAAGATGTACAATCTAGTCTAATTTAAACACATTTTAGTGTAACTAGAAAGATATATACGTATGAATAGGGACACAAGTTACAGAACTTACAACTTGTCCCTCTACTGGTATAATCATAAAACATACGTACAAAACATAGCACAAAGTGTTTATAAAGAGCAGTGTGTGTTGCGGATGTCGGGTTTCCACCTGTATTCCAAACTCGGTTATGAATAACAGCCTGGAATTAAGTGAGTTTGGTGGATGAATGGCAAATTTTTACCATATATGAGTTTATCATACATGATTGTGTACAATCTACTGACACATTGCTGTCCATTCTTCCATTGCGACAACAGCACCGAACTGACCATTGAAAACGACTATACTCTGGATGCCATATAAGAGTGTTGATAAGTCGCTGCTCACCACCGCAAACACATATACAAGAATACACACCGAAGAATGACAATGGAGACACATGCAAATTAAAGCAGATGAACAATGAGAAAGATGTAGGAATTATCACGGATACCAAATTGACATTTGTTGAGCATATAAACGAGAATGCACAGAAAACGCAACCTGTAATGGGCATTATAAGAAGATCCTTCACCTATCTCAACGAGAATATGTTTACACATCTATACAAAGAACTGGTTCGACCACGATTTGAGTATGCACAACCCGCTTGGAAATCATATTTGGTATAACACATATTAACACAAGCAGAAAAAGTACAACGGAGAGCAACACAACTAGTTACATCTGTTATACGAATATCGACTTGCAAAAATGAAGACCCCGACACTACAATATAGAGAACACAGAGGAGACAATAATATAACATGTTAAAACATTACGACCCGGAAATAATAAACATTTTGCCAAAAAAAAAACACCAATTCCAAAACAATGGGACACAACTTCGAATCATACCAACAAAGAGGGACCAAGATAAAAAGTAAAATGCCTATAGTCAGAGAGTTGTGGGTGCAAGGAACCACCTGGCAGACTAAGTAGTGAAAGCCGAACACCAAAGCAAATTTAAAAACATTCTGGCTGATAACACCGTATCATTTGTAATGCTCTATTCTGGCTGATGTTTGGACTGAACAAGAGGTAAATAATAAATTGTACGGATTAATTGGGAATGACAAGTTCACAGACGAGTCAAACGTTGGCATGTATAGGTGAATAATTTGGTGAAGAAGGCGTGGACATAGTGGCAACAGCCAGCGTTCACTAACAGCAGGGATGTGGCTAGAGGGGGTGTGGGGGGTGTCTCACCCCCAGCAGAGAGCTATATTTTCAATAGTTGGAAATTTCATACCTGCCACAATGAAATTTCACACCAATAGGTTGAAAATGTTCTTGTAGTTTGATTATAAAACAATTTATTGGGGGAATTTATTGTTTTTCGACCAATATTTGCATATGTTCCTATTTTGGTCAAAATTTTTGACAGAAATGGTCATCAGTTGGAAATTTTCCAACCTTAGGGGGGTGACAGGTTGGAAATTTCCAACACTTGGAAAGCTTGTGTCCTGGTCTCTCCCCCGTGGCCAGTCAAAAACTTCTAGTTAATTTAAGAAAACAATATTGTCATACAATTGGTCAACATTGTCATTGGAATTGTCATCAGTTGGAAAATTTCCAACCTAAGTGGGGGTGTAGGGTTTGAAATTTCCAACAGTAGGAAGGCTTGAGGCTAGTCTAGATGTTAGGATTTTGCGATTTTCTTGTTCAGATTTCAAAATTTTCGCACACCGGGCCGAACCATGGTCGGCCCGGTGTGTCATTGCCCCATCCACATGGCCAATACAAAACTGCTAATTAGTTTAGCAAAACAATATTTTACTACATTTGGTCAAACTTGTAGACATAAATGGTCATCAGTTGAAGAATTTTCCAACCTGAGGGGGAGTATGAGGTTTGAAATTTCCAACACTAGGAAAGCTTCAGTTGAGGCCAGTCTAGATGCTAGGATTTGCGATTTTCTTGTATAGTTTTCACACACCGGGCCGAACAACCATGGTCGGCCCGGTGTTTCCTGGTCTGTTGTCGGTAGCTGTATGTATTTGTCTGGAATTAGATGACTAGTTGTTTTTTTGGGGGCAATTTTCAGGTTAAAATATCTTAATGTTCTCATACTGGGAAAATAGAAGCATGGCTTGTGAATATATAGGAAATTAGGCCTGAGCATGAGGTACAAGGGCGGGGCGGCGCAAATGGAATTATGCAAAAAGTTGTGTTGGTGTGATTCCGACTCAAGGGGGAGGGTGCAAATGGAATTATGCAAAAAGTTGTGTTGGTGTGATTCCGACTCAAGGGGGGGGGGGGTGAAAATGGAATTATGCAAAAAGTTGTGTTGGTGTGATTCCGACTCAAGGGGGAGGGTGCAGTTGGAAATTTCCAAGGTGGACACCCCCCCCCCCCCCCCCAGCGGAGACCCTCTAGCCACATCCCTGACTAACAGCATAAGGTAACACATGTTAGTGGTTAAATGCGGCACTTCTGGTGATCGCGGTCCCTGTCTGTGCGTGGGTGTGTTTTCACATGAACCCATCCCGCTGATCTGGTTACTAAAATCACCCCAGACGCATCAGGGGCGGTCCGGGATGGTTAGGTTCATTTCGCGACATATGGGCGATGTCATCGATTCGAGTGTCAATTGCCTGCCATGGATTTGTTGGGTAACGCTCTTGTTTCTTCGCGAATGTAGTCGACTGTAGTTGTGCTAAATATATGTGTCTCGTACTTAGCTGTACGGTGGCCACATGGTGGCGTCTACAAGTCAGGCCATTGCATGCATCATTTTGAAATTATGGCAAGTTTGTGGTTATTATCGGCACATCTGCGTGGCCGCGGCCCCAACCGTGGGTGTGTAGATGTTTATGTAATCCCGCACTGTTTACTCGTCTCTAAAATTCCGCCTATATACACCATGGGGCCGGTTTGGGCTGATCCGGATCCAAGCTTCTCCGAGCTGGTCCCGGCGGTTTTTAGTCACACCGGTAATTGGCACCATGTCAATATATATGGGCTGGTTTAATGCGATTCGGGGCATGTTTAACACGATTCCATATGATAATAAAGAAAAGCAATTGTAATTTTTGGCTAACATTTGCTCATATTGGTAAACCGCGAGTCCCAATGCGAAAATAATTGGCACCCAGACAACGAAATATCTGACAATTAAAAACACCCTTTGGGCGAAATAAGGCATAAGGTAAAAGCAAGTACCAACGCATGGCACACATTACCAATGTAGCCGGAAACTGAAATGTACAACCTTCTCGCACTAAACCGCTGTTCACTGCATAAAATCGAACCCAATGTTCATTTAATTTGCTCATTGTAGCGACAAAAGCATGAGTTGATCATCGATCTCACAATTGTTAGTCGTTAATATGAAAACATACTTTAGATTGATCAGATGAGTATAAAATTGTTATGTTTATACAAACAGATTCCGCTAATTGGTGACGATAAAGGTCAGTTAATTGTCTGAATAATTTTCGATCGTGTTGCGAATGGAATTATTCTCTCACACAAAGGCTTAGAGACTTAATCATATTCCGGATAGAAAACTGCAAACTTTGTATCATAAATATAGACGCCAGTGCGACAGAAAATATGTACTGTAGCTAATGACTACCGGGGGCGTACGACGTCGACGACATAGTGTAATCGTGTGTACTTTAGAACATGTTTTAGATGTTGCATCCGTTGATAAGAGTGAAACGGCCATATGCGCGTGGTTCGTGCTGATATGGTTAGTCATATTCAAGTACCATGCAATCAGGTATATGGCATATATATTGAAGTTTGCTAAAGATTGTACGGTCAGTAAAGGTAGCAATACACTAGTATTTATAGATTCAGACAAATACCGAACTAGCAAACTAGCTCCTAATTCAGAACACAAAAGTTATGAATATAAAACTGTGAATAGAAACTCACACACGAAGATAGGAAAGATAAAATGTTTCAGTAGATTTTCACTAATTTATCCAGGCTGAAAGTCCCTTTAAGGTAGCAATGCACAATTTACAGCAATTTTGGCTAAACTGGTAAGAGTACTGTTCTTCAAACGAATTCTGAACCATTATCTTTGGAATAGGTCCAAACACAACACAACTAGTTACATCTGTTATCTGTATAATTATATGTGTAATCAAAATCTGCACTTTAGCTTCTTCGTCAAATTTGTCACTGAGTTATGCCCCTTGGTTTTCACACACAAAACGCTTAATTTGACCCATTTTTAACTCAAATTGACCATTTTCAAAACGAAAACAGACAATGATAGAGCTAATGTCAGTAAATAAACTTCTTCCACCTGTATAGCTATGTTAAATAGAAAGAAAGTTATCGTAGCAATTTCCATAAAAATCATGTCCAAATTGTTCATTTTTTTGTGAACTTTCCCAGTTTTGTAAAATAATTAAACTCTCAAACCAGTAATGTCACATAATTCTCACATTTAACACAGGCTATACAATGGCTGTTATGCCCCCGCCACATGTTGTTTTCCTATTTTTCAGACCCCCCCCCCCCATACAACCCGATAAATTGTGTACTGCTACCAAAGAGTTAACGACATTGCCCAGTTAGTTTTGTTGGAGGGGTCAGGTTACTAAGTTTTCAGTTTAAACAACTAAACGAACATGAAAGTCGCAAAAACAATGACAGAAGACAGCTAGATATTAAATAGTAAATTAACGGATATAGTAAACCGGATCTTGCCAATAGTGATGAACATAATATGCCTAGTTAAGCATATACCCATGGCAATAACGCGAATGCTTGATTAATCTTGTATACTTTTGGATACGACTAGACTTCGATAGATGCCTATTGTTTAGACGCCGGCCTTTGATAATATAGGCCTTATGGTATAATAATGTATAATATGTAATGGTGTATGTCGCTGTGATTATAGTATAAAATTGCCCAAAACGTGTTATATATCAACATTTTTTCATTGAAATTTGGCCGGATTGTCAAATATCTAACACCAAAGTCACTTGATTTTAGTGTTATCCATCTTCATCCGCAATTTGGTCCGAGACCATCGGCTTGACGAATATTTTCCATGCCGCCAAAAATTACATTTCTCGGGAAATAACAAAATAATTTTTTTTATATCTGATCACTCTGAGCTTTGGGTTCCTTGCCTCGAATCAGATATTTTTTACCCCCGAAGCCAAAGATCGGTAATCTGGGAGCGTTAATTCGGATTATGCATCTTTAAACAGCACGTATCTGCGTATTGTGTCGAAGATGTTCAGCGGGGACTTTTCCTTATCATGCATACAACAAATATACAGATAGAACGAAAAAAGTGTGAAACTTGTTAACATTATTGCATGAGTTCTTTGGGGCCATTGACCTTACAGTAATTACAAGTGCAAAAATAAAATACAATGGAAAAAATAATCAGTTACGACCCAATATTACATTATCATGTTCGGAATAGAAGCGAAGTTCGAGTTTTACCTCGCGGCACGACAAACGAGTGCAATGACATTAACATGTTCACAATACTGTGTTGTTCTGTGTTTATTGAACAATCTGAAGATTGTAGCTTGTACTATACTAACAATTATAGGTCGATATTGCTTTATTTAATTAAACAAACATGTGATTTATGTAGACTGTACCTCATAACTTAGTTAATATATTTTGCGTTAAAGTTGACGTCGTCAATTACGCTTGCGACGTAATCGGTTTATATTATTATTGTTCAAGGACAAGATCAGTTTTGTTTACAGAATGTTTTGAAATCTTCTTGTGTTTTGCTGTATTTCGCAAAAATATACCAATGGCTGTGCTATAAATTATAAAACAACATGCTTCAAATCACTATCATAGTCTCACGGGTAGTGGCTCAAATTTGGGTATGTCCTTCGTGTAAGAATACACGAAACCACGCACCATTCTTCATTCTCCATATGTGTTAGGGTTGTGGTTATGGTTAGGGTTAGGGCTAGGGTTAGGCCGTTAGGGTTAGGGTTAGTGCTAAGGTTAGGGCTAGGGTTAGGGTTAGAGTTAGTGTATTCTTACATGAATGATATACCTAAATTTGTATGCTATTCAATGTGATTGAAACAATAATGATCTGTTCTTTGCTAAGTACAGTGATATGTGGAAGGACCAACTGATTTTGTTGATAATACCTTGATAATGACGAGTTGTCGCATTCGTGCATAATGTATCCCTTGTGCTTATATTAGGCAAGCGATTAACCAATATGCAATATTTATGTGATATTCACATTCAGGGGATGGACGTGCCAGCGAGAGTTTCTCGCTATTCCTTTGAGTGGCCGTTGATTTTGTTTTTGGACTTGGCTGATTATGGATTTAATCCCCAGCCAAGTCCACAGCGTGCTAAGCGGTTTCTGCCCAATGTGTTAGCTGGTCTCCCCATGCTGATACGGGCTGACTGCATGTGGTTTTGAAGTTCCAGGTCACTCAAGTAGAACCCACTACAGACCGTGGCCTGTGTGGACCGACCGGATATCACCGGTCCGGGGCTACCAAGATCACCGGGAAGAGGGAGAAGACCCCTTCAAGACGCCACAGAGACGCCGCCAGGAGGACCAAGTGGAAACAGGGGAGAACTGAGAGACGCCCTGTTCACCCCACCTGGTCTCCGGGCATGAAGACCAGGCGACTGACGATGTCACTACCCCCCAACGGATGCAGGGACGCCGAAGACCCGGACGTAGCAGAGGACTTCAATCCACGGGCACCGAGACCTCCGATGTCCCCGACTACATCGCAGAAGAGGAGCGGGAACGACCACCCCCTGCTCCTACCGAGGATGGGGATCATACATCACTAACACAAGAACAGATGATGGAAAAACCAGCTCGGATAATACAAGACTTCGAGGAATATCAACAACAATCAAAAGAAGAAACAGAAAGAAGGAAAGAAATCATGAAAGAGGCCGAACAGAAATTTTCACAAAGATCAGCATAACAACCTACACCCCCTTCTTTGGAGAGAAGAACAAAGAAAAAATAAGCAACAACAAAATGCTTTTTTTTGTTTTGTTAGCTTCGTTCACAAATAAAGGCAAAAATATGAGGGGTGAATGAAAGGCCCTTTCGACCATCCCGGGGTTAGCCCCCCCCCCCCCCCAAATCACATATTCAGGCCAATATTTATGTTGATAATTATCTCGTTGACAACGTAAACCTGATTCTCGGGCATTATGAAGAGTATTTGAAAAAAAATTAAGACTGAACTGACCACCAGTTGGGTAATGTCCAGGCACGAAGCTATGATGCCGGACATTTGCAGAATGAGGTTCACAGAAGCGGGCTAGCATCACTTCTGTATGCCTCATTTGGCTTAGGCCTCATCTTCTCTGGAAAGTATATGTATTATCAAATTAACAAGTTGTTTTAGTTTCTTCTTTTCTTTTAGTACACTTTCGGCATATCCCCAAATTGACCGACAACACAGTGCATAATCGAGATGCCCAATGGGTGGACATCACATCACCATCTGGTGTCTTAAATCGGTGTCTAGGTCTCCCATAGGAAATGTGGTCATTCAGAATGAAGTCCCCATAGAATGAATTTTCATCTTCTGGGGACCTCAGTCATTCTGGAAATGTCCGGCACCAGATTTCCAATCATGTTCCCATTATCGGGGCCAATATGGGGTGTTATGTTGCACTGTTCTGACAATTTTAAAGTTTGAGTATAATTACAACTCAAGTGGGTGTACATTACGTTACCGATAGCTGTTCGGACTTTTGGTCCCCAAAGAGTGGTACAGTTGGAAATTCAAAGATGGGCACCCCAAATAATGAGTCATTAGACACGTCCCTGATTGCACAGCCGGTTTGGATAACTTCCTACCCTCCGCATTTATCTCGTTTATCTCGTTTGATTGATGCTAGTAACGTATCACAGGGGATCACAGGAAACGTTAGCGACAACAGAGTCGGAACTATGTGTCGTCGTTCGTCATTCTTCCAGTGTTTTACTTGTCTTGCTGGCACCAGCGGATACGAGCTGACTCTATCAATTTCATCTGTGACACTATCGGTATAATGACAGCAGAAGTAATTATAGCATGTGGTGATCATCGTATCGACCCTATACTCTGGTTGATGAAAAATATGTGTCTGGGGATACAACGTGCAGAAAATGAATATTACATGTATACATGTATATATGCTCGGTGGTATTGAGAACAAATGCTATTATCAGTACACATGTACTAAGGCTGGAGGGGTCAGGTTACTACGTTTTCAGATGTGTGCAGCTTTCGATCAGGAACCAGTATATCCAACAAGAGACATTGAGTGCGCGCAAATCAACAGACGCGAGATTCGCAAAAACAACGACGGACGAGAGCTATGTAGCAGTATTCATTCACTAGCCAGTTATATCAACTTTGAGGAGAAAATCATTCAGTATACTGTACAGTTACCTCCATGAACTAGAAATTTATAGTTGTTTTCGAATTTCGCGCGATTTTCTGGTCATTGTCTTTGTTCATCGAAATGTTGAAAACGTAGTAACCTGACCCTTTCTGCCAATATATGTGACCCGCCATATCAAATCCAGTCGTAAGTCGGGATTTTTTTACCCTATGCCAATGCATTCTCTTATATATGCGAGTCGACCATAGGTCGCCTCGCATATATAAGAGAATGCATTGGCCTAACAAATTTTTACAATTTTAATAATTTTTCTTGTATTCTTTAACAATTTTATAATTTCACCCATACAGAGCCCCAGACAAACATGAGCAGACGACACTCTTCTATATGTTTCTATATATGTGTGGGGCTCCCTGCAGGGTAATGGATGTTTTTTATTTTATGTCCTAAAAACTGTAAGAAACATTTATTTTAAAAAAATGATAAAAAATTGTTAGACCAATGCATTCTCTTATATATGCGAGGCGACCTATTGTCGACTCGCATATATAAGAGAATGCATTGGCACAGGGTAAAAAAATCCCGACTCACGACTGAATTTGATATGGCGGGTCACATATATAATTAGGTTTGCTGTAAATCGGATCAAAATAATCCAGTTGTCAAAGGGGGGTTCAAGTGTGCTATCACATCAATGTTTAGCATTGTCGAGCACAAGTTAGCTTGCTGTGAGGCAATGTGCCTCTATTGCCTCATGAATAATCACGTTTAGCCACACGTACATGTAAACTGTAACATGTGTTACGCGAGGACAGTCGGTCCATAGTGCGACCATTGGTATGACTAATTGGCTTCAATAAAAATACGATAATTATAATGCCACACATCCGTCTGCGTGGTGTTGGTAGCTCATTATGTAGTTAGAAGATTGTATTATCCCGCTTTGCTTCTACAAGTTTCGTATGGTATACACGTTTGGAACAAAACTTCTAAACGGGTTGACAGTGTATATGTATGCGGAATGGTCACATTAATCATATGACTTCCGTTGGCAATGGCAAAACACGTTACAAGTGTGGCTTAACCTTACTAATGTTATTTGAATGTTAATGTGCCACCCGACGATGATGCTTAATTTATTACACTCTTGTTCCTATAGAAGTACAGTGTTTCTGCCGTTCCATATTTACAAATCGGTGTCGTTGACATCACGCGACGAAAATGATGTTCGCTTCAATCATGACACCCTAACTTAAACTAATACATCATTACCATGGATGTGGCTAGAGGGGGTGTGGGTGTGTCTCACCCCAGCAGAGAGCTATATTTTCAATAGTTGGAAATTCCTAATTTCAGGTAAAAACAATTTATTGGGGGGAATTTATTGTTTTTCGACCAATATTTGCATATGTTCCTATTTTTGGTCAAAAATTTTGACAGAAATGGTCATCAGTTGGAAATTTTCCAACCTTAAGGAGGTGACAGGTTGGAAATTTCCAACACTTGGAAAGCTTGTGTCCTGGTCCCTCCCCCGTGGCCAGTCAAAAACTTCTAGTTAATTTAAGAAAACAATATTGTCATACAATTGGTCAACATTGTCATTGGAATTGTCATCAGTTGGAAATTTTCCAACCTAAGTGGGGGTGTAGTGTTTGAAATTTCCAACAGTAGGAAGGCTTGAGGCTAGTCTAGATGTTAGGATTTTGCGATTTTCTTGTTCAGATTTCAAAATTTTCGCACACCGGGCCGAACCATGGTCGGCCCGGTGTGTCATTGCCCCATTCACATGGATAATACAAAACTGCTAATTAGTTTAGCAAAACAATATTTTACTACATTTGGTCAAACTTGTAGACATAAATGGTCATCAGTTGAAGAATTTTCCAACCTGAGGGGGAGCATGAGGTTTGAAATTTCCAACACTAGGAAAGCTTCAGTTGAGACCATGGTCGGCCCGGTGTTTCCTGGTCTGTTGTCGGTAGCTGTGTGCATTTGTCTGGAATTAGATCACTAGTTGTTTTTTTTTTGGGGCAATTTTCAGGTTAAAATATCTTAATGGTCTCATACTGGGAAAATAGAAGCATGGCTTATGAATATATAGGAAATTAGGCCTGAGCATGAGGTTCAATGGGGGTGCAAATGGAATTATGCAAAAAGTTGTGTTGGTGTGATTTCGACTCAAGGGGGGTGCAGTTGGAAATTCCCAAGGTGGACACCCCCCCCCAGTGGCGACCCTCTAGCCACATCCCTGATCATCACGCATGACAAAACAAGTCAATAATGTGCCCGATTAAACATTGTGAGTCTGTTTATTTTTGTATTCACGGATTCTAGGATATATAGGAGACATGTAATGAACGCAGAACTACACGTCTGTTAATGGGTTTGTCGATACGACACTTGCGCCATCGCGGAAGGATATAAACTCGAGGTTGTGCCCTCGCGCTAACATTCAGCGCTAGCACTCGTGCCATATCAACAAACCCATCAACACACTCGTGTCATTCTGTGTATATATATATAACCCACATTGTCGTGTATACATAAGGGAAACGGTCGGTTCGACATATAATCGTTTTACTATAGTATATAAGATTATAGAATCCAAGATTTTCGCAAACAGGCAAATCCCGCACTGGACATTTGGAAAATTTTGTATTTAGATGTGTTACTTTCATAACTGCACCTCGCTACCAATTGTTCCAAATATTGGCGTTTATGGGTCTGGCCGTTGTGGAGCATCTGTCGCCCGCTCTGCCACCAACGTACATGGGGTCCCGACGCCCATCCAAACATCTACCTGTGTATTTGTGATAGTTTAGTTCGTTAGTATTTCCATTGTGGTTTCAAGAACAGCTATCAATAAAACAACAATATAATATGTAATCACATCGTGAAACTTCAGTCTGGTTGAGCATGTGCTCGTTAGAATCAAGAGTCTGCTTATTATTGGTGACATTATAAAAACCAATCGACACAGAATTTTGCCAATTAATGTATTTCGAGACATAAATATATCGTTTATTGCAGCTGTTATATTACTGATAGTTACAGTGGGTCAAACTCGAGTGTTTAACTTCATATATAGTGGCACCCGATCGCCATTAATTGATATTACTACCAACGTTCGAGCAAGATAAGATATTTGCCATAAAGTTCAGTGTTAAATTTTGATCGAACCGTAGCCGGCGAGGATCATCTGATCACATCTAAATTTTCCAAACTACGTCGGAGTTGCATACTTAGTATTATTAATAAATTTCAATTAGCATATATCATCATACGCAAAACGGAGCCTTTTTATCCAAAATACTAGAATCTCCATATATAGGGTTCAACGTTAAATTTCGATCGCAAGTGTAGGCTGCAAGAATCAACTGATCACATCCAGGTTTTTAAAAATGTTAAATTTAAAATTGCACCGATCACCACACGCCATTTTCTCAAAATAATAAACGCTCTCTAAATTATGTTGACTTCGATTTAGGCCGACCCATCACAATTCAAGAATGGAAACAAGTCAATCCTGAAAATACTCATACTATGCAAACAAAAAACACAAAAAGACATAAGGAAACTGACTAATTGACGCTACAGCCAAACCGGTCTAACGGTGCGTACACATGACGGGCAAGAAAATATCAGGTATGCCCCATGTGACTTACTTGACCAATGAAAAAAATAAAACAGGAAAATATCCGATCGAGGCAATGAACAGGTATGTTGTCGCCTGGGTGTAATATGTGTTCACCTTGATTGGAGGCCATAGGTATCCGTAAAATAATCTCTAAGAGATTCACTGTAACCGTTCACGCACTCGAGTTATGATCCATCAATCGTATCGTCTTAGATGGGTTGACAGAATCGCTGAAGTATTATATGGATATATAGAGGAGTATATATATAGAGGGTTTCCGTCAATCCATTTGGGGTTTTCAACTGCACCCCCTCCCCCTTGAACCAGGCCAAACTCCCAACATCACATAATTCAATTTACACCCCCCCCCCTTCGCCTTTGAATTTCCGACCTGGTACCTCACATGCCTTGTGTTTTTTTAACTTGAATGTTGACTGGACACCAGGGAGGGAGGAACCTAGAGGAAATTTCAAACCAATATTTTGACCAAAAGTAGGAAGAGATGCAAATGTTGGTCTAAAACAACAGATTCGACATACATTACTGGTTGGAAATTCTGGCAACCAGAACAACTTCAACCCATTTTTGGTGTAATATTATGTCAGATATGAAATTTCCAACTACATGGTGAGCACTTTCTCATTATATACAAGGTCTTTGCGCATGAGAGCAACTTGGCTACATGTCCGTGGGTGTCTCGTCCAACCGACTCTATCGTAATACACTTCAGCAGTTGGAAATGCCATAATATTATGAATTGCCAATATGGACTATAAGTTGTTTACCGGACGCAATTCACTTTAACCAGCACGACTAATACTGTTGTGATTGACCTCAATCAATGCCATCAAAACCGCCGCGTTCTCACGGGCTTAATCTTTGCAGCAAGAAAATATCAGGGTACAATTGTACCTGATATTTTCTTGCAGGTACATGTGAACGCACCATAAGTGAGCGTTTATGTTTGTTCAGTGGTATGATAATTCGGTAAGACGGGCGTATACTTTCAAACTACCCAGGCGGACCACAAGCAGGTCGATAGAGTGATTGTTGACTCGCCCTCATTTAACGCGAAGTGCACTCTTACAACAACCCTCGTATGATAATGACTCAATTGTGATTACACCAAACATACAGAACGGTTGTCTCTGTGCGAACATTTGAAAAAAGTGCTCGTCAGAGTATGTAAATAAGAAACACTTCGTCAGGCAAAATTGGATGTCTATAAACGCATCCGGTTTCTTTATTGGTATAAAATAGATATTATATACGTTACATATATGTTGGACAAATTTACAATCGCTACCTATTTACTAGTCGGAATTAAATTCCGAACACATATTATATTTTTGCCGTGAAATTTCAAGGTTTAGAAAATCTGGACCAGAAATTTGGGGAATACCTCAGGGGGGGGTGAAAAAAAAATTCCGGCACGTATGCCGGGGTTGGTGGGTGGTCAAAGCCACCAACAAGCAATTTTTTCCGCAACTAAAAAAAAATTTCCTGCTGTTTTTTAAGTGTTTTGGCAATGAGTTGGGCTTCAAAACCACTTTGAATGAGAGAAATAATGTAATTCTAACTGGTAAACTGACTGCAGGCAGTTATCGTGTTGTATTTTGTTGCAAATTATGAAATCCAAGATGACCGCTGGCAGCCATGTTTTTTTGGCCGAATGACCTCAAAATGACTCATTCCTATTTACATGTCCATGTTAACATCCATGATAAATAGTATGCACAGAAATTCATATACAGCTGTTTACAGTGAATTTCCCCCTGCAAATCTCTGTTTTAGTGTTAAAAGGGGGGGTGGGTGTCAAAAAATGGTCGGAAAAAACTGCCGAAAACGGAAAAAAAATTGGCAGTGGGGGTGGGTGGGTACAAAAAATGATCGAAAGGGAAAAAATGCCATACGTGCCGACCCCCCCCCCCCCCCCCCCCCGAATACCTCAATCCTTTCTTCCGTCTCTAAAACCAGTTGTCATAAATTGTCACTTCTCGTATCATGTGCATATCGTGTATTCAGTGGTAACTTCGTGGTAAAAAGAAGTTAAATGCCACCGATAATAATAATCGGTACATATGGCAATTACAGAGCGGTCACGCTCATTAAACACAAATCTATTCGATTGTATTTTAATGAGATGTGACGTCAATTTCTCGAAAATGTTGATCCCATTTTTATGAACATGAGATGTGACTTATATTGTAACTCGTTTTGGCTGTCCTATCGACGTTAAACACATATTAGAACATAGCAATCTCCATTTACTGAAATTTGAGGCCTTATATTTCTGCCAAGGTCCGACATTCTGGAAAATTTAATGGACGTTTTTAAAGCAAGTCAAAAATATTCAAATATAGCCGTATTCACATTGACAATCAAATTATTTAATACATATACGATAATATACGATAATGCTTATATACATAACACGTTTGTCGTTTATCGAAGTGGTGCAAATTATCACTTCAGATAAAATAAATTGTCCTTTATTTTCCCTGGTGTGTATCAACAGAGAGCGTCCTCTTCTAGTTTAATTCTTCCTGATAAGGTGAAATAAAAAGCGATAGGTTCAGCTATGTTTGGAAAGTTGGAAGCAGTTCGTAAATGTCTGGTTCGGTATAGTGAGTCATTCTTGTGAATATCAAGTCCATGTTTAAGCATTTGGTGTATTTATCGGATTATTTTGTATCGCCGGAACGTTACAAAAAACAAGAGGTTATTGAGCTCAATGTGATGACGGAAGATTATGAGTCCGTTTATATGATGGATTCCTAACTTCGTCAGTACTCACCTGAAATCTTAGGGTCAGCAATACATATTTAGGTATATTCCGGTTCCGGTGGTCAAAGTAGGTACACAAAATGTAATAGGTAAAATACTTGTATATGGACATAATATGCCACGGAAGAACTTGTAGAAGTCATTTATTTTAGAAAAATGAGGTCCCGACGTTTCTTCGGCAAGAAACAATACAGTGCTCATTGTCAGTCTATACCTGATATGATACTTATATAGAGCGTTTTGTAAAATATATAAAAGTATGTAAGGTCTGTGTATATGTTATATCATGGTAGCCTCAAAATAAACATAGCTACACGTATAACTAATGTGTGTCACATTCTGATAATCATATCGAAAGTATAAAGAGACTATAGAGAGCATGAAAATTGTTTGAGAGTGGTACTAGCTATGTTTTATAGATGTTCACACAAACGCTCTTTATTTGTCAGCAGATATGCTATGCAACGTGGAAATTCTATGTAGCAACACTAGCCCCTACCACTTTGTAAATTGTGCAAAACATTAGTATTGGCAATGTAATGCGTTTGAACTTTGAATTTTGTGAAATTTCTAAGTTGATGCCGGGAGGGCAGTTGACGAAAGTTGACAAACCCGAACCAACGACCTTCTCTGTGTCTTAGATCTAGCGAAATGACCGAACATACTTTCTATCTCATTGTACAGACAGTACTTGAGTATACTGTTCAGGCGTGTTCAAACATGGTGAACCTTTGGAAGTTGTTGATTTAATTTGGTATGTCCTATATAGTGTGTGCTACATTAGGTTATATCACGGTAATCGCTTACTCGAAATAGCCGCCACTGCATGAGTCTTCCTGTATTTATCAACCAATAATCTCCATACCAAATTCCTTTTACATATATTTTTTCGAATCAGTAATACCCGTTTCAAACATTTAAACGACCATGGCTCATTCGAACACCCAAATTATGTATGTATACAAATTATTTATACATAATTTGGTAAGTGGTGTCTCAAAAAACATAGATATAAGCGGAAAATTTCCGAACACATTCGTCGATATAGCGCTGAAAATACGTGTTTTGTTTATTATATTTTTCGATAAATTTGGGATCGTTTCGTTTGTGCCGTTTGCTTTTTGAGTAACCGGTCGCGTAAAACAATCATGGGAAAGAAAGTCGTCGATTTGAAACGTTTATGGAACTATATACTGTTTATTATTAAAACGAAGAGAATGTAGTGCGTGAATTTAAAAAATAGTTTCAACGCAATATACCTTTTCCGGACAATCCGTTTCCGATTCCATAATTCCGATCAATGCAAATGGCATAGTGTTTGTTCGGGTCCCAAACATTGTGTTTTAAGTTGTATTTTTATGTGACTTCGACTTCGACAGATATATAATAGAAAGGTTTCGTTCATTTATTTATCGAGCTATTTCAATACCGGGAAAAATACAAAAGCGAATACTATTACATTGTATGCGTATATTTTAGAACGCAAACCACCATGTGACTTTAACCCTCTCTATACTAAAGCATCATTGATGAATAATTATCCCATATGAAATGTTAGTTTAAACACTATTTATTTCTACCCTCAAAGAACAAATAGAATATTTTTTACAAAGTGTTATGACATGATTTAGTACAAGCGAGTCATCACTTATGTTGAGTTATCTCCTCAGAAAATTAAAAGACATATGGAGTGTATAAGAAGAGCGGAGGACAAGAGGCCAAGTTGAAGAGGACGGGATTTTGATAAAGTGATAATGATGAATTTAATAAGCGTAGAAAATTGATGAATCTGCTGGGGTCAGAGAAGGGCAGAGAGATAGCGCGATAGAGCGAGAGGGGTAGAGAGAGAGAGAGAGAGAGAGAGAGAGAGAGAGAGAGAGAGAGAGAGAGAGAGAGAGAGAGAGAGAGAGAGAGCGTGTGTGCTATACAACCGCCGTTTGATTATGAACATTTAAAGCATCATTTTCACTGGAAATGTTTGTGAAACTTATTATCTAAACACTTCCCTCTATAAATAGGGCTCCTTTGGCACTTTTATTTATCTGTCGTCTGCGTTTATCACATTTGCATCCCTCCAAGTCAATAATAGACCAATCCTATGTACACTTTTTAACTGACTGTGATAATACATTTATAATAGAAAGGGTTAAATATATATTATGTACTTATTCGGGTGCGTGAAACTAGTAAATTAGTATTCAGGCACTATGCCAACTGGAGGAATATAACATTTTAGTAACATCGCCGAAAATTTCAAACAAAATCGATCTTACAACTCCATAGAAAACTTCGTCTAAACTAAATGTTTACTTCTCGATTCGGGAGCAACTATCTGCGATAAGCTAACGAATACAATTTCGCCATCGAGAGTCACTGTATTTCATTAACATATAAGAATGGCAGTGTTTGCTGTCAATTTGGATATAATATTTGTAAAATTACTACTTTGAGCAAGATTATTCTCTATTTCTATTTGATCACCCTACCGGAGTGTTTCACATCACTTTAAGTCACGAAAATATTAAAATAGTAAGTTTAAGAAAATCACTTACAATAAGGTGGAATATAAAGGCTACTCGCAAATCCAAAGAATATGAGAACAGATACGCGGAGTGGCACCGGAAAAGTCCTCATATCCAGATATTGAATATGCACCACATTGAATGCAGTGGCCCGGGTGCCTCTCAGACTACTGAGTAACTGAAACTGTACCCACCGGAATCACGCCAGCGTATATATCTTCGATGGTATCGACCCGTACAGTATTATATAGCTGCAATGAATAGAGTGCATATGGGTCTATATATTTTATCTGAATTTCACTGCAGTTTTCACTATTGTAAAGTTCAGAATATTTATAATTCTCTCTGATATGGTTTATGAAGGAGATAATATAACATGATTTAATGTGGGCATCATTAATTTTATCGCAAGTTGGATAACGCCGACCGATGATTCAGTATCACAGAACCCAGATCAGTTGATGGTGTAATGAATTTCAGATTATGTCCAAAACATGTATCGAGTGATAAATTCGCACTGACTGATACGACGAATTTATGTCGGGGTCATTAATTGTTTTGTCTGGGTGATAAGCAACGATCTTGGTTCGATCCCATAAAACCATTTCAGTAGTACATTACCACGTGTGTATGCACTGAAATCTGACTCAAAAATATTACTGTCAATTTGTTGAAAGCTACGTTTATGCCACAATTACAATAAGGCCTAAACTAAATTATTTCAACAATATAATTTCCAACCCAAATGATTACCCCCCCCCATGTCGCTCTAGAAATTAACTGCGGCAAAAGGCAACATCATAGACAAAGCTGTAGAAGCTAAGATAGAATTTCCTGCAAACTTAAGGAAATGTCGTAGAAGAAAAGTTTAAGGGTTGGTCCCAAAGCGCCAACAGGCTAGTAAACACATGCAGTGGATAAAGAAACAATTAATTCTTTCACAAACCATTTTGTATCTATTTGGAATAATCCAGTTGTAAGATAAAGTAGAGACATCTTCACATGGGGAAATTGAAGTCATGTCATACACATTTAATGTGTTGTTTTATTGGACTTGTCACACCCGTTCCCACAAATTAAACAAAATTTTCAAACATGCATGTAATTTTCCCCAAACCTATATATATCATCATCTTTAATATATAAGGAATATACTGGTGTGCGCTTAAAGATACGGTTGGCCTTGGCGCTAGGTATCATGTGAAAATATTTCCACCGTCAAAAACCGCCACAAACAGAAAGAACATCAAAATGTAGACAGACTTTGTCCGTATACAAATAAGAAATATCGCATAAACTGTATGGTATTGACATATGTTTGACCATTGTTATGTAAACAAATGCATAAAAAGTAACTTTCCTGGTGTTTGTTTATATTATGATGGTAAACATAAAGAGCGTTCTTTGTTGGTGAATTCCTGATATGGAATTAATAAAGAGCGTTTATGCCATTTATGTGTGATTAGCCAGTAGCATTATGCTGTCTTCTGTAACACAATCATACTCTTGCTTATGTAAAATATAGTAGGTCTTGGTGATAACATGCTGTTTACGCGATGGTCATGGTATATATGAACGAAACTGTATGCGTTTTAATGTTTTTCTGTTTACGGTGGTTGGAACAAAAATGAATATTTTCGACAACAAAGGCCGCACGTGCCTTTAAAGGCGGCGTCGTTTGGGCCAGGGATTGGGCAGGGCAGAGGCATTAATAAACATTTTGACGCCGATTTCTTCCAAACTTAAAGAGATATATAAATCTCCACGAAACAATGAATATAATGGGATCCACAGTTTTAAGTTTCAAGAGCGGCTCTGTTCAGAGTCAGGCATTTGGGGTCAGGGCACCGGAATTGCCGAAACATTTTACCGCCAATTGTTACAAAATAGATATAGTGGAATCACTATGAGTCTATAGCAGCATTGGCTGCGGACGCGCGTACAACAATAGCGATGGCAGAGTAGTGTGACAATTTATTTTGGTGGAGTTTGGTGACAATTGGTCGTCATAATTAATATGCCATAGTAGCCATGTCGCCTGCTGCATATTCGCACAATGAGTCTTCCAAAGTTCTTTATAATCAGCCTTTTTCTTGTTTTGGTCCTTTTGTATAGTTTATTCCAGCTGCATATCCCCCAACAGTTCCGACACAGCTACATCGGTCCATATGATAATGTTAGCGGAATTATGCCTATAGAACTAAACGTCGCAAAATAAAAAACGCAATTGGGGAAATGTCCTATAATACGCATGCATTTAATATAAGTAGATAACTTGCATTGAGATCATATCAATAAAACGTACTACGTGCATGATATATATGTGAGTGAATGAGGGATTGCCACGGTTAAACACAATTCTGGACAATCGATCTGCAATTATATATGTCGTAGAGAATACAATGCATCAAAACGTAATAAGTGGAGATCAACCTTGGTGAAGCCCAATGGGTTAATTGGTCCAGTCGAACTTATTGTGCGGAAACTCAGCCGGAAACATAGCTAGCTATGGAACAGAGTTATGACGACCAATTGTCACCAAACTCCTCCATAATAAATTGTTACACCTATTATGCTATCGCTACTGTGGTACCTGTGTCCGCGGCCATTAAATTAAGGGTACGTTCATACACTGGCAAGTTTGCACGTTATTATTTGAAGGCATTTCGTCGTAGAAAACGATATGGTGCCAGAATGAATGAACGGAAACAAGCAAATAAAATGCATCTGTACCACAGCTAACTACTTGCGAAGTAAAATCTCTGTAGTTTCACCTGTAGTGCTGCTACCGGAATTTGCCTGTAAAAAGCATGCAATTATCTCACAAGAATCAATAATAGAGATATTTGAAAGCAAATGCCATAGCACCATTACAAGTAGAACTACAAGCATTTTACTGTTTATGTCGCTCGTTTCGGTAAATATGCATGTTATATGCATATTTCCATTCATATTTTGGCACCATGTGGTTTTTCTATAACGAAATGCCTGCAGAACACACCGTGCAAACTTGCCAGCGTATGAACGTACCCTAAATGGTTTCAATCAGTTAATATTTAATTGAGTTATCGCGCTAACAGTGAAAAACATGCTAAAAATAGACAAACTAAGGCCCATAACTCCGGGGAAAAAATTCGGACAAACCTGGTTTTCGAACTCGTCCGAGATATTGTTGCAAGAGACACATATATCAAATATGGTTGTAATCAGTTAATATTTGATTGAGTTATCACGCTAACAGGTGATAAAATTGCAGAAAAGTCATCAAAAGATGGATAACTCTTGTCAAAAAGTTCGGACGTGACCCATTTTCCACAGGCAGTAAATAGTCATTGGGAGCAACTCACATACTAAAATGTCAAAGTTATAAGGCATTCTTTAGGTCCACCCGCCCGCCGCCCGTCCACCAACCGCCCCTCGTCAAACCATAAGTCGAGTTTTTGAAAAACTAGACTAAAAATCGAAATTATCCAACTGATATATATTGACGCGCAGCAACGCTATGTGAAAATTGTCCGGCAATCTCAGTATATTAAGGCAAAATCCATGCAGTCCTGTAAATGCTATGGCTGCGAGATCTAATAGACACACGTTAAACAACTGACTGCAACACAATAACGATTTCATTATTAAGCTTCAGTGGCTGCGATGTATTGTTCTAGTTTTTTTTTTACAAGAGTATGTCTCATATTGGCCGTTATAAGTCTCTAAAGGGTTGCCTTTTGACTTGAAACTCGCCCCAATGTGTAAAAGAAACTGCCACACAATCATTTTACTTTAAGGTATGGCTATCAGCTGAAATATCAAGGGTAAATGTACCATGTTATGTTATCCATATGATCAGAGTCATTTTAAAGGTACGGTTGGCCTTGGCGGTGGGTATCCTGTGAACATATTTCCACCCGTCAAAAACCGCCACAAACAGAAAGAACAACAAAATGTAGACAGACTTTGTCCGTATACAAATAAGAAATATCGCATAAACAGTAAGTTATTGTCATATTTTTGACCATTGTTATGTAAACAAAAGCATAAAAAGTTACTTTTCTGGTGTTTGTTTATATTATGATGGTAAACATAAAGAGCGTTCTTTGTGGGTGAATTCCTGATATGGAACGAATAAAGGGCGTTTATGCCATTTGTGTGTGATTAGCAAGCAGCATTGTGTTGTCTTCTGTAACACAATCAGGCTCTTGCTTAGGTCAAATATAGTAAATCTTTATGATAACATGCTGTTTACGCGATGGTCATGGTATATATGAACGAAACTGTATGCGTTTTAATGTTTTTCTGTTTACGGTGATTGGAACAAATATGAATATTTTCGACAACTAAGGCCTCACGTGCCTTTAAATGAATGCGAGGATATTTTCTAAAATTATGAGTATGATATATCGCCGCGATAGAGCAATCGGATTCGTCAATTCTTGTCAGAAGAACATAAGAATAATATATTCATAACATTGTGTCTCAAGAGTTGAAGTTACCCTTGCTGTAATTTCAGCCTACCTTACTCGTATTTAAATTCGCGAAGTACTATTTTTCGCGCACCCGTCTGTGCGCTAATTTAAAACTGAGCGAAAAATAGTACGACTGAATTTATAATATACCACATGGAAAACAAGGGAGTTATGTTGATGAGTTACAATTATTACGAAACGTTGGACACGGAATACATATAGGCCTATATTTACATTCGGTCAACCAATATAAAATTCAAATCCATTACTCAATGCCAAGCGACATACACATCATGGTAATGTCTAATATGCCAATCCGCGAAAACGGCGATGTACACATTACTCAATAAAGCCCGTTATAATAAGCTATATATATACCTTACCTCTTATGTTGTATTATGTTATGTATTGTTTATATTGTGATAATGTTTGTAATAACTCATTGATTATTGGTATTCGGGATACCCTTAATTGCCTCGGCATGAGTATTGTTTGGACCAACCAACAGGTCTAAGCATGAAAAGCTTTAACCGCACAATTTCTGGTAAACTACGCGACATATGCATACAAGAATGGTGGACCACAATATCGAAATCAAGCAAGTACGCATTTTACCGGATTATAAAGCAAAACTTTGAAACAGAGAATTATCTAACCCTAGATGATAACAAATCAGTTAACTATATTGTGGCATTCCGGAAAAGAAATCACAAACTCCCAATAGAACATGGTACTTGAACAAATTCGGATTACTCAGACCGAATTTGCACACTATGTAATCTTGAAATTGGCGACGAATATCACATGGTACTGAAATGTATGGAACTTAATGAACATAGAATAAAATACCCGAAAACCCTACTACTACCAGGGACCTAACACTTACAAACTGGCCGCTCTTTTCAACTCCCGAAATCAAAAGACGGTTAAAAATATATCAGTGTTTATTAAGAAGGTCCCAGAAATATTCAGGTCGCCTAAGGCTTATTACCACCCCGCCTGAAACAATCGAATACCGACCAACCTTTCTATCTTCTATTATTATGCCATATATAATATATACATGTATACCTGTACTGAAATTTATTGTTTATGGTATATTATATCCATACATCTCTGTAATGTCTCAACTTGACGATCAGAATAAACTAATAATTAATAATCGACGTTGAAAAGCTTGTAACAAATACACATATTCTAGATTGCATGTGCATGAAATACGTCCCCTTATTCACCACCCTGGAGTGACACCGTGACCATATATACAGCCTGAGATAGTTATGTCATCACAACCCACAGCCAAGTGTTTATTTTAATTAAGTCAGTTGCCTTCGCGGTTGTGGTTTTCTGCTTTCGAGTTAATTTCATTAATGTCCAGTCCATTACTATTTCAATATCCGAATAATTATCTGGAGCATATAAACATCAATCATCACAACAAAATGACAATGACGTTATGATATACAGGAATCCGCCGTATAATCGTGTTTAATATACAAATATATCTTTAGATCCTACTAAGAACTGAAACTGTCATCAGATCCAAGACTTTTTCGAAATTATTTTTATCAGTTTTGAATTCGCGCAGATAGGTGCGCGAATTTAAAGATACGGGCGGCGTTGGCGGTGGGTCTGCTGTTAAAATATTCACCTCCGTCAATAACCGCCATAAACAGAAAGAATAGTAAAATATAGACAGACTTTGTTCTTATACACTCTAAATAATGGGGATGCAATATTGCTCCTCGGAGGGGCAATATTTGCATCTCTTGAGGTGCACTATATCACATACTCTCCAAAAGGCTAACTTGCTTCTCCATTGGGGTGATAGAAGCCGAGGAACAATTTGTCCCTCGTGTGACCCAAGTTCATCCCCGTCGAAGCACAATTTGTCACTCAGTGGGAGATATACGTAATCACTCAGGAGGGGCAAATGGAGAGGTTATAATCTACCCCTTTTGGGGAGATGGTGAAATAGTGCCCCTCCGGGAGGTAGTTTAGGCACCCCCACCCCGAAGGAGGGTTCATATTTTACCTCCCGGAGAGGCAACCTTGCAGTTTTTGGAGAGCCACTCCGGGATGCACTTTAGCCAACCCCCCAAGGAGAGTTCATATTTTACCTCCCAAGAGAGGCACCCTTGCAGTTTTTGGAGAGCCACTCTGACACTCTTGGTGTGCAAATTTACGCACCCAGAGAGTCTGAGTAGCATCAGTTGGGCATTAGGATGTTCCCTCCCCGGGGAGGCAACCTATCACTCAAGAGAGGTAACATGAACAATCTCGGGTGATGGCACTCTGACACTCTTGGTGCACAAAGTACCCCCCGAGAGTGACAGAGCACAAAGATGTTACCTCCATGGAGAAGAAAGGATGGTTGAGCCCATTCTAAGCCAAAAAGAACCTTTAAATGTATAGATTGAGATTTGCACATCAAATAACAATGGAGAAAACAATTTAATTATTTATTTAAAAAATCCAAAAATAATAAAAACATAGTTCAGAGCATGTATGGTTTCAGCTTGATTTAATTACAACACCATGTTTCTTACCATGAATAATAAGAGAAATGAAGGTCTTTAATGTTCTCAGAAATGTTCACTAGATTTTGCAATAAAATTATTTATGCATCTATGTATGTTCATTGCATGGAATTTGTCCGCATTCCAGAACTGTGGTTATGAAATGGGATATTTGAGGTAATTTAACTCAATAAATTGATAACCATGTAACACTGGATATAACTACACAACATTGGCGATGAAAATCTTTGTTCTTGACTCTTTGAAAAAAAACAGTTTTTTCTCCATTTTAAAGATATTCGTAATTAAATAGAAGAAAATCAATGAGTGGTTTCATACCTTTGGTACTAATGGGTCTATCGTTCATGTGCAATTTGTCCCACGCCTTCTGTTAGAACTATAATAATAATATATCTGTTTGTGTGTTTTATCTTGTGGACTACACAGCGCTCTATAAATAATTCCAAAGAATATAGACATGTCCGAAATATTATTAAGTTTTAACCAATAAAAACAGATGGAAGCACCTTTCAGACATTTCTGTCTTCAACCCAGTGAACATTGCGGGCATGGTAATATTAGTATCCCTCGTCACAACTGGGCGGAGCCACTCTCCCATATTACTTATTAAGAGCCTCGAGACACCAAGTGCATGGCATCAGAAATAGTATTGTCTCTTTCATACCATTTCAATCGAGCAGAATTGCCTCGGCTCATGCACCTGGCTAAGCCAAAAATCAATTTTTAATATAATTTTGACAATATGTAGTCCACTTGAAGCCAAACACACCCCTGATGTCGTTATATGCATCAAAGAAAATATCCATCACCTAATTAGTCAAAATTGCTAATAGAAAGTGAACAAACTTTTGAAAGTCAATATCCGGCCATCAAATAGGCCCATAAGCTCGGCTCGACAAGTACATGTACATTTTGTTAACAATATTGAGGCGTGTTACAAATTACAAACATAGTAGTTACACTTAAAACAAAATTTATTGTTGCAACAAATCGTCAAATGCATCAAAACAATTTTCAGTCAAATAAACCGAAACATATTCACCTTTTTTCAATCAAATTATTACTTTACGCATCTATGTATGTTCATTGCATGGAATTTGTCCGCAATCCAGAACTTTGGTTATGAAATGGGATATTTGAGGTAATTTAACTCAATAAATTGATAACCATTTAACACTGGACATAACTACACAACATTGGCGATGAAAATAGGGCCCTATGAATCTTTGTTCTTGACTCTTTGAACAAAAAATGGTATACCAATCAGAAATATGGCACAAACAGTATGTTATTGTCAATTATTATTCCTTTGTTATGTAAACAAAAGCAAGAAACGTTACGTTTCCTGGCTATTGTTTAGATCCGGATATGATAAACATAAAGAGCGTTATTTGTTACTGTTTTTGCTGATATGGAAATAATAAAAAGCGTTTATATCATTTTTGTGTGATTAACCAATATAATTGCGCTGTGTTATGTAAACATAAGCATAACTTCTGTAACACGAGCAGGCTGTTGTTTACGTTCAACATCGTACGTCTTGACGACAATATACTATTTACGCACTGATTATGTTTGGCATATGAACAAACTATTTATATTTTAATATTCCTTCTGTTGGTGGCGATTTGAACAAATTTGAATATATCTTCAACGAACGCCGCCCGTGCCTTTAAAGAACGGGAATTCAAAACGGAGCGAAAAATAGTACTGCGCATTTTTTAAATACGAGTAAGGTAGCTTATCGATAATAATGATAATGATAATTTGTTCATGCACATTATGAAGCAATAAACACATGCATACTGAGCCTCTGCATCCACCAGTTATGAGTTATAAATATATATTTGCGAATGTTTGTCAGCCTGTCCGCTATAGAATTTCCACGGGACCATTTATAGGGATCACCAAACGGGTCTAACTGTGGTAACTTTACGAGGAAGGTAATTGTGAAGTTTAAACAGTTCAATTGTGGCACTGTCGGTCGTCAAGGGGGAGGGGCCGCAAAACATTTCGTTTCATCACTGATTTTCATCAGCATCTCCATGATACAGGGATTGGTGCGATAAGATGCCAATGTGGAGTTGTCTGAATAAAACAAATCGTCCGTGTCATGGATGTGTTTGGGCGTCGAAGGTAGTGCAATTGCTAACAATAAAATTGCCGCCCAGTTTCATATATTTGTGTCTCCGTTATATAGGAAATTCAATGGATTGGTTGGTATAAACATATTTATTTATAATCCTAAATTAACATAAACATATTACATAAATACAAACAAAAAGCAACGAATAGTAAAGTGAAACGTCATCACATACATTATAGAAGCCGATGTCAGTTTCTCATCCCATTTATTGATTTCAGTATTTATGACCATGTAATAAATATAATCTGTAACTCGTCCCCAGTTTATATCGGAATTTACAAAACTCGTCCAGTAAATTAGGTCTGGACATCGTCAAAGGCTCGGTCCAGACCAAATTCACTGGACTCGTTATGTAAATTCAGCTATAAACTTGGGACTCTTTGTAGATCCTCTATATGCACACATTGACTGATTTGGGAAGAAATAGCGAGAACAATTTTCCCGAGGTGGTGTCTATATATTGAACAGCGAGCAGGCGAGGTCGCAGTCCGAGGTCAATAGTCCTGGGCCCTGTTTCATGAAAGCAACTTATGACATAGTTGGGACTTAAGATGGTCATAAGTTCAAACTTCAGTCATAAGTGCGTTTCACGAACAATGTCTTAACTCAAGATGGTCTTAACTTTGGTTTTAACTTTAAGACTGCTGTGAGGTGTCATAAGATAATCTTAAAGTTAAGACCCACGTGATAAGTGGCATATCGATCACAAGTATGGCGGCCTATGTTTTTTGCAATTACGGAGATTATGTACATTGTCTGGATGGACAATTCGTCGCCTGGTATACAGGGTCGTGGCTACATAGTGAGAGGGGGTGTTCGCCTCGAAATGTCCAACTACACCCCCTTAAACAACACAAAATTATCTTTGGGTTTAAATATTCCAACTGGTACCTCAAACTTTCCAAAACGAAAGTTTGGAGAGTGCAAACCACCCTCACCGTATAACCATAGGGTTAGTTTGGTAAAAACAATTCAGAGCACATGCTTATCATCAGGGACGTGGCGAATGGGGTTTGTGTGCTGTCTACCCCCCCCCCCCCCCACCCCCCCCCCCCCCACAAACACACACTTTGGTCAAAAATATTTTTTTTAGAATTTAGAATTTATTTATTTATTATAGTGACATTATGCATATAAATATAACATCCGGCCAATAGGGCCTATAAGTCACTTTGAATACGATTAATAATTAATTATTTGTGCACATGTGTGTTTAGCAATTTAGCGATTGACAATGTCGTGCTTGACAACAACATTAATCGTACACTATATATACATGTAGGTTTCAATTGTTTGAATTTCTAACTAGTAAAGGAATGTGTTGTTTTAGACAAACAGCAGCAACCGAAAATCACCAACTTTAGGGGCGTCAGGTTAGAAATTTCGAACTGTTGGAATATTTGAGCTACCAATTGGAAAGTTTAAATCCAACGGGTGGGGTGGACATGGCATTTCACGAACATAGAAGTTTGGCCCGGTTCAACCAAGGGGCAGGTGCAGTTGGAAATTTCACGATGTACCCCCCGCCCCACAGAGACCAACTAGCCACCCCCAGCCTCGTCGAATGTAGGATATAGTCAATTATCAGCTGTATATGTGACATATAGATAATATATATTATAAAATTGTATTACCCACGAATTAAACTTTTGAGAAGAATTATGGCCTAGCTCAAAGCTCACAATCTCCTCTATGTTATTCCATATGGGTGCGGGGAGATGGGGTAAAATGAGATCAATGAATGTATTGATTATTTCCTTTTTCCAAATTTCCGTCGGCTGTTTACAAAGCAGATATGTCATATCGGAAAGGTAACACAAACGCTCTTTATCAAAATATGTTTTCGAAATAGTGACAATTTTCTATAGAGAATATTATTTATTGAGTTTATGCCCACGCCCATATGTCGTGATTTTCAAGGCTGTCCACATTGTTGTCATGTTTTTGTTTTTTGCAGGGGTGGGATGACCGTTGTACAGCATACTGTGTATATGATATACACACCCGTAGCGACGACACCCCTTAATACGAGTGTGCTAATGAAAACGTAGTTATATATATTTATTATATACTTTCCCGTGAATTATAAGAGTTTAGCAGTGCATGAGACATAAGTGATATCCCACTCGTGGAAATTCAATGTTTTGTCATCACTCATGAGATATAACTCATATCCACTGAAAAAGTGTGGATATCCTCTATATATACATGGTATGACAATCGCATAAAACATCTGCATACAAATAATAAAAAGTTACTCCAACAAATATTTTTCATTTCCCTTTGAATCGAAAAATGACCTATGTGTGCCCTGATGACATCGCCGATTTATTTTGATTATTGCTACACGTAGAGAGCGGTGGTCGATAATACACGAGTTATGTCGGCTCACACACAAAAAATCGCCGTCTGAACATTGTTCTCAGTGAATTAACTCGGCGTGAATGCATGGTCGCAGTCATGCATCGATCCATATAATTGTATTGTCTTATTTCTGACTCCGCCACTCGCCAGTAAACGCAAAGCTCGTCATTTTAAGAGCCTGCGATGTACTCATGTTCGAATTCACATCGTGGAACTCATACAAGTCTAAGATCCATATATGCGAATATAAGGCCACTGACTATAGACTCTACGATACATGCGCTGATTCGCCCACCCCACCCCTGTCGCTATCCAGCATCCCTGTCACACAATAATGTCCAACTCGGACTCGGCACTTTCGCGATAACCTCTCAATGCCGTACATAAAGATTGTACAAACCCACATTTTTTTGTTCCGGGCTGTAGAAAGTTGTCGATAACCAGTCTAAAAGCGCGCGAACTTAAATTACTACTTAAGTATGACTTAATCTTGTTTTGTGAAACGCGTTCTTGAAACGGAAAAGTTACATCATAAGATCCACCTTAATTCTTAGATTAAGTCCATCTTAAGATAATCTTATGACCTTGCTTCATGAAACAGGCCCCTGGGCCCTGTTTCATGAAAGCAACTTATGACATAGTTGGGACTTAAGATGGTCATAAGTTCAAACTTCAGTCATAAGTGCGTTTCACGAACAAGGTCTTAACTTAAGATGGTCTTAACTTTGGTCTTAACTTTAAGACTGCTGTGAGGTGTCATAAGATAATCTTAAAGTTAAGACCCACGTGATAAGTGGCATATCGATCACAAGTATGGCGGCCTATGTTATTTTGCAATTACGGAGATATCTGTACATTGTCTGGGTGGGCAATTCGTCGTCTGGTATACAGGGTCGTGGCTACAGAATGAGAGGGGGTGTTCGCCTCGAAATGTCCAACTACACCCCCTTAAACAACACCAAATTCTCTTTGGGTTTAAACATTCCAACTGATACCTCAAACATTCCAAAACCAAAGTTTGGAGAGGGCAACCCCTCCCCCACCGTATAACCATAGGGTTAATTTGGTAAAAACAATTTAGAGTACAGACTTATCATCAGGGACGTGGCGAATGGGGTTTGTGTGTTGTCTACCCCCCCCCCCCCCCACCACACACACACTTTGGTCAAAATGTTTAGCAATTGGAAATTTCATGCCCGACAAGAACATTAATCGTCCACTATATATAGGTTTCAATTGTTTGAATTTCTAACTAGTAAAGGAATGTGTTGTTTTAGACAAACAGCAGCAACCGAAAATCACCAACTTTAGGGGCGTCAGGTTAGAAATTTCGAACTGTTGGAATATTTGAGATACCAATTGGAAAGTTTAAATCCAACGGGTGGGGTGGACATGGCATTTCGCGAACATAGAAGTTTGGCCCGGTTCAATTAAGGGGCGGGTGCAGTTGGAAATTGCACGATGTACCCCCCCCCCCACACAGAGACCAACTAGCCACCCCGAGCCTCGTCGAATGTAGGATATAGTCAATTATCAGCTGCGTATGTGACCTATAGATAATATATATTATAAAATTGTATTACCCACGAATTAAACTTTTGATAAGAATTATGGCCTAGCTCAAAGCTCACAATCTCCTCTATGTTATTCCATGTGTGTGTGGGAGATGGGGTAAAATGAGATCAATTAATGTATTGATTCTTTCCTCTTTCCAAATTTCCGTCGGCTGTTTACAAAGCAGATATGTCATATAGGAAAGGTAAGACAAACGCTCTTTATCAAAATATGTTTTAGAAATAGTGACAATTTTCTATAGAGAATATTATTTTTATTGAGTTTATGCCCACGCCCATATGTCGTGATTTTCAAGGCTGTCCAAATTTTTGTCATGTTTTTTTTTGTTGCAGGGGTGGGATGACCGTTGTACAGCATACTGTATATATGATATACACACCCGTAACGATGACACCCCTTAATACGAGTGTGCTAACGAAAACGTAGTTTTATATATATATCCATGGTATGACAACCGCATAAAACATCTGCATAAAAATAATAAAAAAGTTACTCTAACAAATATTTTTCATTTCCCTTTGAATCGAAAAATGACCTATGTGTGTCCTGATGACATCGCCGATTTATTTTGATTCTTGCTACACGTAGAGAGCGGTGGTCGATAATATACGAGTTATGTCGTCTCACATAAAAAAATCGCCTCCTGATCATTGCTCTCGGCTGATTAACTCGGCGTGAATGCATGGTCGCAGTCATGCATCGATCCATATAATTATATTGTCTTATTTCTGACACCGCCACTCGTCAGTAAACGCAAAGCTCGTCATTTCAAGAGCCTGCGATGTACTCATGTTCGAATTCACATCGTGGAACTCATACAAGTCTAAGATCCATATGCGAATATAAGGCCATGCATTGACTATAGACACTAAGATACATGCGCTGATTCGCCCACCCACCCCAGCCGCTATCCAGCATCCCTGTCACACAATAATGTCAACTCGGACTCGGCTCTTTCTCGATAACCTCTCAATGCCGTACATAAAGATTGCACAAGCCCACATTTTTTCGTTCCGGACTGTAGAAAATTGTCGATAACCAGTCTAAATGAGCGGGAACTTAACTTACTACTTAAGTAGGACTTAATCTTGTTTTGTGAAACGCGTTCTTGAAACGGAAAAGTTACATCATAAGATCCACCTTAGATCTTAGATTAAGTCCATCTTAAGATAATCTTATGACCTTGCTTCATGAAACAGGCCCCAGATCGCTGATCAAAAGACACAATCGAGGGGAATATAGTGCTCGTTATGTATTCCACCCCAATGTAGTCAAGGTGTGTTTTATTAAATACGACAAAATTCTCGCCTCGCGCCAACTGTGACGTCACCAGGTGGATAAATATTTCGAAGAATATAGGTCTGGAAATAGTTCGATCCCCGGGCAATGGTCAAAACAACTATCTGGTACGTGATGGCGCTTCATCCAATCAAAAGACAATATGACCCTCTGTGAACTCATGGTATACAATATTATACATAAATGATATGATTAGAAAGGAGGTAAAACAACAATCCAAGGTGACATGAACTTTCTCACATGTGTATACATGTATGTGGCTCAAATGTGCCGAAAGTGCATGCATTGTCACGGTTCCAGGAATAGGAGATGGAGGAGGGTCACGAAAGTCGACACATATATCTTATCACCGATGTTCTCCAAATTTACTGGAATCACGACGATTGGAGGAGCCGAAAGGTGCATGTAGACTAAATTTTCCGAAGTGGTGCCGTCCGAATCAGGGATGGTGTAGGGAGTAAGGCATCAATTTTTCAAATTTATATATAGAAATCTCCGGGATACGAGAAATTTATTTGTGTGCATGGCTTAAAGTGACACCATCAGAGTCAGGGGCAACAAAGGCTGCCGAGTTCTCTAAGCCTGTAATATGCATCATAGTTCACCTAACGGTGCTGTTTTTATATAGTTGCCAAAGTGGCGCTGTTCGAGTCGGGTATGAAGACCGGTGGAGGGGTGACCAACATTTTTTTTTAAAAGGTCACATATTTTACCAATATGGTTATCTCCTTGATAGCATTCTTTGGTAGCGTAATTTATTTTCGGAATTCGCGGCGCCTGAGTCAGGAATGGGGGTTCTGAGAATCATAAAAGTTAAGTGTTCGGCTTACTCTTTCGAATCGATTAAGAAAACATAACTATTTAGCCAATTCGTATGTGCATAATTGTTATAGCCGATAGGGAAAAAATAAAAGGTTTGGTTACTTTTTGACATGCGCAATGCCGGGTAACTCCGCTAGTACCAAATATGAATGGAAACGGTTGACGCTAATGAAAATAAACTCATTAATATGATCTCATTCAAGGCATATAGAACGACCACGGTAAGATGTCAATGGAAAGCACATTGCATGCTGAGGATATTTTAACCCTTCCATGACTGGAGCTTCCTGAAATATTGCGAAAACTCTATGCCAATGCATTATCTTATATCTGCGAAATTCACATATAGGGAGCCTCGCATATATAAGACATTATATTGTCCTAACAATAGTTGCCTTAACGTTGTATGTCAATGCATTCTCTTATGTATGCGAGGCTCCTTATGGGAGACAATGCACTGGCACGTGATCTATAGTGCTGCACCAGCGCAGCTCCAGTCATGGAAAGGTTAAATAGTCTTGAACCTATATTATGCCTAGTTATGCTGAAATGGTCACTGTCACCCCCTTTCGTTCAGTTGTGTACACAGTTTTTTTTAATTTTCAGTTGGTTACCCAGCTTTATCAATATACTTTGGGTACCCAGCTTTATGAAAGCAGTCTGCAGGATCTACATGTATGTCTCATGTCTACAATTCTTCTCCGCTACTATTTTCAAGCATCGTGACGAATATTTGTCATATATAAACAAGTATTCACACATTTAACAGGTTCATTTCGAAAACAACTGACGACTTTCACTAGTTATTCTTTTACGAAAATCATACTTAACCAAGTTCGAATTATTACATATATTTAACACCCCATGCCCATCATACCAAAACCTGTTTATATTACACTGTAATCTTGTTTTTGAATTTATATTTGTTGCAGGGAGCGGATGTTCACTTACGTTATAAGAACTTGTCCTCCAATTCCTTATAGTTAAATATTAATACATTCATTATACATGTCAATAAATATGTTGAAATCAAATTCACTAATTAGATCACGTTTTGTGTGAGATTTCATAAGCTGGGTACCCAAATGTAAATTTTATAAAAGATGGGTACCCAACTGAACATTTGAAAAAGCTGGGTACCCAACTGAACGCAAGGGGGTGACAGTGACCATGTCGGCCCTAGTTACAGACCAGTTCGCATGGTAACAACGCGAATCTTGATTAATCTTGCTGGCCGTTTTGTTTGTGAGTAGTCTTCAATACACATATATATAGGTATACTGGAGAATAGCCGTATATGTCTGGTAGCATTTGTAAATAATGATATATATCGTTTAGAAATCGGCCTTTGCTAGTATAGGCCCATAATATAGTTTTTCAAAATTTTGACTAAACAAAAACAATATAAGGTTTATATAGGAGATGTAGCACAATAGCAATGTTATATTTATTGCCTCCGAAATATGCCGAGCCGAGCTGGCCCTTAGAACATGCTTGGGACTATACGGCGAGCGCGCCTTGCGACTCAAAGTCCGACGTCGATACCACACGGCCACCGAAGCAACCCCAAAAAAGGAAGGTCGAATGGCCGCTGTATTCTGACGTCGCACTTAGGACACTATATGCACATTTTAAGGTCTCTATAGTATATATATAGGAGATGTAGCACAATAGCAATGTTATATTTATTGCCTCCGAAACATGCCGAGCCGAGCTGGCCCTTAGAACATGCTTGGTACTATACAACACACCAGGTGCCTATTTTTAGGAGCAAATTTGATTTTTGAGACAGTGCAAAGTTGTTTTTTTGGATTGGGTGGGATGCGAACCCCGGCCCGACGACGAGCGCGCCTTGCGACTCAAAGTCCGACGTCAATACCACACGGCCACCGAAGCAACCCCAAAAAAGGAAGGTCGAATGGCCGCTGTATTCTGACGTCGCACTTAGGACACTATATGCATATTTTAAGGTCTCTATAGTATATATATAGGAGATATAGCACAGTAGCAATGTTATATTTATTGCCTCCGAAACATGCCGAGACGAGCTGGCCCTTAGAACATGCTTGGGACTATACAACACACCAGGTACCTATTTTAGGAGCAAATTTGATTTTTGAGACAGTGCAAAGTTGTTTTTTTGGATTGGGTGGGATGCGAACCCCGGCCCGACGGCGAGCGCGCCTTGCGACTCAAAGTCCGACGTCAATACCACACGGCCACCGAAGCAACCCCAAAAAAGGAAGGTCGAATGGCCGTTGTATTCTGACGTCGCACTTAGGACACTATATGCATATTTTAAGGTCTCTATAGTATATATATAGGAGATATAGCACAGTAGCAATGTTATATTTATTGCCTCCGAAACATGCCGAGCCGAGCTGGCCCTTAGAACATGCTTGGGACTATACAACACACCAGGTGCCTATTTTTAGGAGCAAATTTGATTTTTGAGACAGTGCAAAGTTGTTTTTTTGGGATTGGGTGGGATGCGAACCCCGGCCCGACGGCGAGCGCGCCTTGCGACTCAAAGTCCGACGTCAATACCACACGGCCACCGAAGCAACCCCAAAAAAGGAAGGTCGAATGGCCGCTGTATTCTGACGTCGCACTTAGGACACTATATGCATATTTTAAGGTCTCTATCTATATCTATATTTGCGAATGTCTGTCTGTCTGTCTGTGTTCTATAGAAATTCACAGGGGACCATCTATATGGCACTAAAGGGGTCTACTAGGGGTAACTTTTCACGAGAAAGATAATGGTGCAGGTTAGAATTTTCAAAAGTGACGCGGTTGTTGTCAGGGGCAAAAAATGGGGAGGGGCAGGGGGAAAAAATGTCGCCGATTGCCACGAAACTTATATATAATCATCCTCATGATATAAGGAATCTGATGGTATGGTTTAAATATGTCAAAAGTAGGGCCGTTCGAGTCAGGGACGCATGGAAGGGGAGAGGGGCACCAAAATTGATAAACTAAGTTTAGCGCCGAGGGACCATCTAGATGGCACCAAACGGGTATACTATGGGTTACGTTTTGCGATAAAGATAATGGTGACGCCGTTGTCAGGGAAAGAACAGGGGAGGGGCAGACAAAATGTTTGCCGCCGATTGCCACGAAACTTTTTTATAATCATTGCCATGATATGAGGAATCTAATGGTGCTGTTTAAATATGTCAAACGTGGTGCCATTCGCGTCAGGGATGCACGGAAGGGGAGAGGACCCCCAATATTGATAAAACTAATTTTAGCGCCGATTTCCACCAAATTGATGTATATTCTTTTTCATGATAAAAGGAATTTAATTGTGCGATTTAAAGACTCCAAATTGCTGTCATTTGGATGAAAGTTTGTGGAAGGGGCACTCAATTTGAATGGGTTTAGTCGCCACCACATTTATACTTAGCATCCCCATGGTATGAGGAGTCTAATGGTGTGGCTTAAATCCGTCAAAAGTGGCATCATTCTAGTCAGGGAAAGGCAGAGGGGCACCAAGATTGATACGCAATAAGTTTAGCGACAATTTCCACCAAAGTGATACGCATTCTTATCCACAATACAAGGAGTGTGATTTAAAGACGCCATGTTGGTGCTGTTTGGGTGACAGTTGGGGGTTAGTGAGCACTAAATTTGATCAACACTGGTTTTAGTCGCCGATTAGTACCAAACTTCTCCATCTCCATGATATGAGGAGTCTAAGTGGGTGGTTTAAGGATGTCGCAAACTGTCACACATGGGCCATTCGAGTCAGGATGCATAGAGGGTGAGAGGAACACAAAAAAGATGAACAATATGTTTAGCGCCGATTTCCACCAGATTGATATATATTCTCCGTGATACGAGAAATCAAATGTTTGGTTTAGATACGCTAAATTAGTGCCGTTTTGGTTGAGAGATGTGGGGGCCCTAAATTGTATACGGATTTGTATACTCGCAATTTTATACAAAAACGTTTACAAAATAATCCACAAATGATTTTAGCGCCGATTTCCACCAAATTGATACACATTCTTCTCCATGAAACAAGGAATCTAATTATGTGATTTAAAGACGCCAAATTGGTGTCGTTTGGATGTGAGAATGGGGGGGGCACTAACATTGTTAAGAATTGTTTTAGTCACCCATTGCTACCAAACTTTTAAAAAATCCTCCACATGGTATGATGAGTCTAATGGTGTGGCTTAAAACTGTTAAAAGTGGCATCATTCGAGTCAGGGTGCACTGGAAATGAGAGGGGCACCAGAATTAATACACAATAATTTTAGCGCCAATTTTCACCAAATTGATAAACATTCTTATCCATGATATGAAAAATCAAATCATGTGATTTAAAGACGATATATTGGTACTGTTTGTGTGAGAGATGGTGTGGGGTGGGCACTAAATTTGATAAAAAATATTGTTTAGTCGCGATCAGTACTAAACTTATAAATAATCATCTCCATGGTATCAGGAGTCTAATTGTGTAGTTTAAAGATGTCAAAAGTGGTGCCATTCGAGAGAGGGTGAGAGAGACACAACAATTGATAAACAATAAATTATGTTTAGTGCCGATTTCCACCAGATTGATACATATTCTTCTCCGTGATTCGAGGAATCTAATGGTGTGGTTAAATACGCCAAATTTGTGCCATTTCAGTGAGAGATGTGGGGGCCCTAAACTGATACGAATGTGTATACTCGCCAATGTTAAATTTTTTTTATATATATTCATCTCTATAATGAGTCGTAAGTTTGGGGTTTAATTGTGTCAAATGTGGTGCCACTTGAGTCCTAAATAGGGACGGGCGGATTACCAAAACTGATAGAATTATGTTTAGTGCAAATTAACATCAAATTCATACACGTTCTTCTCAAATGATACGATGAATCAAATCGTGCGTGTTAAAACGTCACATTTGGTGCCTAAATATATATGCAAATATATGTCTGCCTGTATGTGTTTTATATATAACTTCACGGGATACAATCGAGATGGCACCAAGGCATTCTAAAAGTGGTAACTTTTTACGAGGAAGAGAATGGTACATGTTAAAATATTAGTTACATGTTAATATTATAACACAATTGAGTCTGCCCATTCAATATAGTTTCCATACAAAAGTTACAAGAGATATGGAAATGTATATATAGAAGGCCTGTTCAACAATATTGATCACAGTGTGCCGTCAAATATAATTTCTTCTGAGATAAAAGAAAACGGGATCAGTGGAACATAACTTTTCAGGATCCTCCAATACTGACATCTGACAAGGTTATATCTGCCCAATATACAGAAGATATCTTCATGTTTTAGAACAGACTCATCGCCTAATATAAACAACTCAAAATTTCGCTCTGGGTCATGCACATGCAGCTGATATAGTTGCATAGCAACATTTCTTTAAAACTGAGAATAATTAATCAGTATATAGCACCATAAACAGAGGAGAACCTGGATATTTCTTTAAAATATCTGTATCTTCATGGAAATATGATAACCAGGTGTCCTCAAAATCTTAGTCAAACCCACTAGATTGATTGATACATCTCTATATGAAACCCAATTGTCGTCTTTTATTTTTGCGAACTAATGTGTTTATGATGTTCATGTTATAACGTCTGAAGTAAATAAATAAATAGTTCTTTATTGGTGGGACGGATTAATCGTGATAAACAAAATGACAATCGCTCCGATCCGACAAGGTGAGCTACTACTTATATTTCGTGTGTAAGAATCATGTTTTGTGATGCTATTTGGATATATAATTTATGAAAATATGGGTAACGCTTTGAACAAGAGTATCCTCTATTCCCGCCATATATCCATAGCATGCAGAGGGTTTCACAATACTTTAACCTGGGCAACGCCGGGTAAACCTGCTAGTAGTATATATAGGAGATATAGCACAGTAGCAATGTTATATTTATTGCCTCCGAAACATGCCGAGCCGAGCTGGCCCTTAGAACATGCTTGGGACTATACAACACACCAGGTGCCTATTTTTAGGAGCAAATTTTATTTTTGAGACAGTGCAAAGTTGTTTTTTTGGATTGGGTGGGATGCGCCTTGCGACTCAAAGTCCGACGTCAATACCACACGGCCACCGAAGCAACCCCAAAAAAGGAAGATCGAATGGCCGCTGTATTCTGACGTCGCACTTAGGACACTATATGCATATTTTAAGGTCTCTATAGTATATATATAGGAGATATAGCACAGTAGCAATGTTATATTTATTGCCTCCGAAACATGCCGAGCCTGTTAGAACAATTTAAGTTTTATTTTTTTAGTTAAAAAACAACTGACAAACCTGGTTTTCGAACTTGATCGAGGTAGTTTTGTGACATATCATTATACCAAATATGAATTAATTCGGTTGATATTTGTTCAAGTTATCGCGCTGACGGCCATAGCATTCCTATATTCCTATGTCAAATTTGATTTTTGAGACAGTGCAAAGTTGTTTTTTTGGGATTGGGTGGGATGCGAACCCCGGCCCGACGGCGAGCGCGCCTTGCGACTCAAAGTCCGACGTCAATACCACACGGCCACCGAAGCAACCCCAAAAAAGGAAGGTCGAATGGCCGCTGTATTCTGACGTCGCACTTAGGACACTATATGCATATTTTAAGGTCTCTATAGTATATATAGGAGATATAGCACAGTAGCAATGTTATATTTATTGCCTCCGAAACATGCCGAGCCGAGCTGGCCCTTAGAACATGCTTGGGACTATACAACACACCAGGTGCCTATTTTTAGGAGCAAATTTTATTTTTGAGACAGTGCAAAGTTGTTTTTTTGGATTGGGTGGGATGCGAACCCCGGCCCGACGGCGAGCGCGCCTTGCGACTCAAAGTCCGACGTCAATACCACACGGCCACCGAAGCAACCCCAAAAAAGGAAGATCGAATGGCCGCTGTATTCTGACGTCGCACTTAGGACACTATATGCATATTTTAAGGTCTCTATAGTATATATATAGGAGATATAGCACAGTAGCAATGTTATATTTATTGCCTCCGAAACATGCCGAGCCGAGCTGGCCCTTAGAACAATTTAAGTTTTATTTTTTTAGTTAAAAAACAACTGACAAACCTGGTTTTCGAACTTGATCGAGGTAGTTTTGTGACATATCATTATACCAAATATGAATTAATTCGGTTGATATTTGTTCAAGTTATCGCGCTGACGGCCATAGCATTCCTATATTCCTATGTCATTACTCTGTTAATAAAAGTGGATTGGGCCACAGAAAAACTAATTCAAGTAATCTAATTCAGAAAGTACTTTTGCATGGACCAACAAAAAATGTATCATAGTTAGTCTATTCCTGATATGGTAAAAATAAAGAGTGTTTGTTTCACTAATGTGATAACAGTTGGAAAATTGCTGCGACCGTGACATGTATTGTTTAGACCACATGAGACCCGAATATTAATAATTCGTTTATTAATCAACCTGTCATATACTTATATCTCCTTCTAAATTACTTTGACATATTTTGGAGTTCGTATGAGCCATACCCGTTAAAGATACATAATCCGATTTATCGCCACTATATTACTATTTCTTCGGCTTCGGGGGTAAACAATATCTTATTAGAGTCGAGGAATCCATCCATCAAAGCTCAGAGTTAACATATTTCGATTTTGTAAATATATAATTTTTCACCAATTCAAATATTTGGCGGCCTCGCTAAAAATCCGCCGACTTCTTCCATAAATAGTACAGACATGCGCGGACGCCATTACCAGAGGTCACTCTAATGCGTATTAACTCACGATTGAGTTCATTAAAGCATGCATACAAAGGTATTGCTACCAACAAGTATGTTGTGATAGATGACGTGCGGATACACACCAATACTTATTTACGAATCGGTAATCAGGTTTTTTATTCATGCAACTATTCAATTCAATTCTTTGTTCACTCTCAATAGGTCAAAAAATTGACAAGTCTGAGAGGTCACAAATAATAAACAAACAATATTATGACGATGACGGTCATTAAATATATAAACATTACTATATTGTATTTCTTTGTCTTGTATACGGGGACGATCGAATCGGATCATGTATCTTAACACATTCTGACGTCTGGACGATTGCCTCTGATAAAGAGTGTCCATGCTTTCGTTGCCAAAAAAGAGCGTTATTATTTGTGGGCTTTTGTGTTAATTTTTGACGTCATATTTGTAGATTCTTGCGATGGTGTGTAGTTATCATTTCGCATTTGCCCGATAACAGGAACATTGTCTTTGGAAATTGTGACTAAATTTAATCTGGTGTCAAATCGGCATACATGCATGTGTACGACTTTATGTAATATAAGTTAACTGTCGGGAAAAAAATCATCACTAAATAATGTGTACTATATAATACACATTCATGGAATTTTATAGTTTTTGAAGGTTTCCCCATGTTTAGTAGGGCGCTATATTGTAAAATTTTAAGGTGATACCAATTTAACCCACCTTTAATTGTAGTCACACCCTTTGCCTATCTGCCCTTTAGCTGACCTAACAACTATATTGGCACACCATAACTAAAGTGCGTTGAACCAAACGACATAGACACAAATCAAAATGGCCACGCCCCAAATTAGTTTCTGAATATGTCCAGAGTGAGACGCAGATTAATTTCCATCAAAATCGATAACTCTATTTCAGAGATCCATGCTAGGTGACTGATGAGCAAATTGCTACACTTTACGAGCCTTTTATATGAAACGCCCATTGGGGGCCAGACGCGACGAACACTTAACTGCGAACAATAGAGTCGAGACTACCTGTTATCTTTCGTATCCATCGACATATTGTCGTGCCAGAATGAAACCGACACAAAGTAGTTCTGTAGTGCACAGCACGCGTCGGTATATTGATTGGAGAAAGCATTTTCATAGTATTTTAGAACATCATTGTTTCCAATTATTATATGAAATCTCGTATTCCATTCATTGTTTGCGCAGTGAAAGATTTCCTGATTGCAATATATGCAGCAAGATTGAAAGTGGTGATTTTTTTTCTTGGTATTATGCAACTGCGCGATAAGAGTATTCCCTTTAGATGCTCGCCTTTATTTGCAGGGCTCGGCGGACGCAGTTCTGTGCTGCCGGGAGGTAGATACCTACAACATAAAGTAATGTATCGCATTATCGACATGACTGATACTAACCAAATCCATGATGTGTTTACTCTGAAATCGGGCCTGGGGTTAAAGAAGCCACATGGCTGATTGCGCTCCAAAATACACCTAATAATATTCGTTTTTGAATTTTTTCCGGTATCGATATAGGTCGATACATACTTGAACTACCTTTCTGCGATCATCCTGTGTCCCAAAAGGCACACTGAAGTCATGAAAAATACAACGAAAAACACAGCCATTTTTACGGCATGGGACATAAAAGAGCGTTCCGAGTTGGTCCATTCCTGATATGGTAGATATAAAGAGCGTTTTTTCACTTATGTGCAACAAATTGAAAACAGATGGACAATGGCTGTGCCCATGCATGGCACATATTTTTTTTCTGACATATGAAGTCGGTATATCAATATCTCTTATATTTGTCAACTTATATCTCCTTCCAAATTACGTCGACAAACTTTGGAAGCTCGAATGAGCCATGCCCGTTTGAAGGTACTCAATCCGATCAGATGCCCCTAAATTACTATTTCTTTGGATTCGGGGGTAAAAACAAATATTTGATTCGAGTCGAGGAACCCACCCATCAAAGCTCAGTGTGGTCAGATATCGATTTTTGAAGTTTGTTATTTATCGAGATGTATAATAATATGTGGCCCAGATCACGTGGTCAAACAGAGGGTCTCGGACAAAATTGCGGATGAAGATGGATAACTCTAAAATCAAGTGGTAATACGGTCAAATTTCGTGATACTTTAGTGATAATATGGTCACATTTTCTTGAACAAAATGTTGATAAATAACATTGGTTAGCATTATTTTGTTGCAATAAATCGATTCTGATAACTATAGCGTATTTTGAAGAAAAAAAATTGTTGTTGTATCTTGATGGTATGTGGACCGTCTGATCGGATTGAGTACCTTTAATGTGTAGTTTCCCATCCAAGTCTATTAGTGTGTGACATATTCGCTGATATTAGAGGGGTTTGGCTTTAAAACTCCACACTCCGCACAGCAACCATGAAACATCGGACTGTATACGATACCCCGTGGTGTGTTGTACAGGGATATCGCGTATCCTATGGTATACATTAAAGACACATTATGAACTTATTCGGTGTGTGAAACTGCTAAGTTAGTGTGCAGGCGCTATGCCAACTGGAGGAATGCTGTATTCTACTGACATCGTCGAACGTCTCAAAGAAATCGACCATTCCACTCCATAGAAAATATCATCTGAACTTTGCGCAATTGTAAATATTTACATCTCGATTCGGGACGCGGTTTCGCCATCCAGAGTCATTGCATTTAATTAATATTCGTAATAAATATCTACTTTGAGGAAGATTATTCTCCATTTCTATTTGATCACCCCACCTGAGTGCTTTACATAACTTTAACTTCAGGCTGTTGATAAACTCTGCATTATACACTGAGCGTGAATGACTTCGTGTGAGTAGGGTGCCTTATTTAACCCTGTTTATATTAAAGCATCATTGATGAGTACTCGATATTTATTGGAGCTGAAGATCCGACAGTTCTAAATTATATTACGTGATAAGTCTTCTGTGACATAGACGAGTATTTCAGAAATCTATATAGTATATATGGTCCCAGATGGACATATATAAATTATGTGAACATAGTGTATACCGTCTCTGTATATACAATTATATCGCTATTTCTCGCATTTATATCGGCCTGTATCTTATCTCCCCTTTCGAAGTAAATGAACGTTCAAGTACATTGAACCATGTCAGCTAAATCTTGACGAACGAAAAATCGCTGGTCATTATGTGAATATAATCACTGCAACTATACAATTTCAATAACATTTGTTGGAAATTATTTTCAAAATTCACCGATAAATTCATTTACATTTACATGATATACTCGAAAAGGCCCTAAGGTCCATCGATCGAGTTAGTGTGGACTGATGATTATAGTAATAGAATGTCATCATAATGATGTTGTGTCACTGAATTTAAAGTAAACTAGCAGATTTTTCTTGACGGAATCATTATCAGTCATCTCCAAGATATATAGCCATTTGTTGCAGTTGTTTTCCATTCTACAGAAGAAACTATTTATAACTGTCGCTGTTAGGCTGTATTGGAATGCATTTTTCAGGGTGAAATCCTCTCGTCTCTCGCTGTTATTTTTCCAAGCATAACTAGAAATTTATGTTGCCACTTTACCATGTTTGGCTTTGTGGAATATTCGAATCCTGTATATGCGCCATCTTGGCGAAATATACACATGTCATCACTTTAATAGTAACATGTCTATATTATTATTATTATTATTATTATTATTATTGGTGTTGTTTTCTTAACGAAATCACTCATGCAGAGGAATATTAGTGAAATGTTGGCGACTGAACCACAGTCGTAGCAACATTATCTAGACAATGTGCATAGATGTTACCTTGCGTAGTATTCTATATGTTCCCAACAGGGCGGGTTTTGGATGAGAGGGATGGAAATGTTTGTTGGCAGGTGTTTCAGCCATTTAGAGAGATTTTTACTGACCTCACATGTAGCTCCTATTACTATCGGAATTATCCTTATTAATTACCCTATAGTCACTTGGGACCGACACATCCAGCAATAGACAGACCCCTTCGTCCTTGTCTTTGACGATAATGTCTGACCTATTTTCTGGAATTGTGCGATCCGTTTGAACTGGTGTGTCCCAAATTACGTTGATGTTATTTTTGGATACTACATTCTGTGGTTGGTGCATGTTCGTACCACTTGTCAGAGGTATGGATACCGTAATGTCTGCATAGACACCAGTGTACATAGTGACCAACACTAGTGTGTGTCTCTATGTACTCTGTTTGGGCTAGTATACAGGGCACGCTGATGTAATGTGCTCGATAGTTTCGGGTTACCTATGGCAAACTCTACAAGTGGGATCTACATTCAACTTCATAATTTTATTTTGGTAATGTCGTGTTGTAATCGCCTGGTCTTGTGCGGCAAGTATTTGGGCTTCTGTTTCACATTTCAAGCCTGCCGACTGAAGCCATCCAAAAGATGCTATCTCATCGAGGCCGTTTTCGTTCATCATTCTCGCATGCTGTCCAAGCATTCGTTTCTCGACAAAGGTGTTTCTAAGTTTTTCTATTATTTTCAGTTTGAGTTTATCTTTCAGTGTCTTTCTGCCATTGTCACATGTATTGTTAGTATGGTCGTCTGCTCTCGTTACCTCATATTCATCTTTGAACCCTGCCGCTTGTTTCATCAATGAAAATCCGTTTTTAGTATTCTCATATTTCTCCAGAAACTTTCTATTTGCATCTTTCCCCTGTCTAACATATTCAGCCAGCCCAACTATTGCAGTTTTGAAAGAATATTCAATCTCAATGAGACCTCTACCACCTTGTCTTCTTGGGAGGTAGAGTCGTTCAATGTCCGCTTTATCATTATGGAGGCCATTAGCTGCCAACAACTTCCTTGTCTTTCTATCAATCTGCTTTAGTTCCGTTGTTGTCCAATTGATCACACCAAAGCTATCTGTTAGTACAGGGACTGCAGTGCTATTGATTCCCATTATTTTATGTTTCCCATGAAGCTCTGATCTTAATATTTGTCTTAGTCTTCTTTTATATTCTGCTATGATCTTACTTTTCATTCTGCTCTGTTCAATTCCATCATTTTCTTCAACACCTAAATATTTGTACACTCCAGATTGATCCAATTCTTTTATCATACCCCCTGTTTCTAATTATATTATATATCGGCGGATTGTTATAACAATTTCAACAACTGTGTTTTCAATCACATAAGAGTTCTGTATATTCTGTAAAATATCTCAGTGTTATCATATTGACCTATACGGCCAATTAGGTCAGGCATAAGTCAATGTTTCCTGTATACCGCTAAAAGTGACACGGAATGTCCACATCACGAAGTTTTCAAAAGTCGTAATTGATTTCCTGTCACATAATTGCCTAACCGTGTAGCTACGTAGCTTATATGGAACGTGTAAGTCCTGCCGGACACATAGGTATATAATCGATTGATTACTCGGTGCACCGACGGTGCCTAGTAGCTCTGCGGCCACTTCAATCTCGGTGATTTCGCACTCATTGTGGAATATTGACGATGGCGCCCAAGATGGCTGCCGTTTATAAACGCAGAACATTTTCCAAATTGTTTCTTTTTTATATATCACTGCATGGAGAGGGACTTTCGAAAACATTTATAGTCCTGAACTTATACGTAATGCGGGTCAAAATGGTGGTAAAATTTTGCACTTGGTATCATTCAAAATTCAGGAAAGGTAAAGTTTAATGATCACTTACAATTGTGAAAAGCGACGTCTATGTTATTGCTTGTAGGAGTCTTCTCTACATCCCGTGTGAATACTGCAATTTTGAGTATAGTTACCTGGAAAATGTACAACTATCGCAGTATCTCATTTCTCGTATAGCTACGTTTGGTGGCAAACGCATTACATCTAATTTACTAAACGGAAGTCACATATATCTGGCTGAAAGAGGTAACAGCATCGATATGTCCAACGTCGCGTCAAAATAAATTTGTGTCTATAGATCTGGCAAAGCATTAGCAATACCAACATTCGAATTTTGTTTGTTTAAATTACAGTTTAAGCGTCAGTTAACAGTTCATCTAAAATAACCAATAACAAAATTGTGACAGTAAACGGGTTTATTCTATAGAAGACTTGAATGTGTGCTGAATGTTCCACGATTTTTCAATTGAAAGCGGTAATTTAATGTGAAAAATATATTTTATAACCATGTTTACATAATTTTAAAAGAATACAAATTAATTTGACGGCGCGAAGTGACCGCCATGCGGTAAACGAAACCACGTTGCACGTGGTGGACGGCTGAAATAATTTCTATCATGTAGCCTGTAATCTGTAAATTGGAAATTACATATAAATCGCGAAATGTCAAGTGTAAGAAATGTTTACAAACAAAAAGTAATATGAGACAACTCACAAATAAAAAAAAAACATAACAATAATGGGAGGTTGGAATATAATCACAGCGCACGTGGATACTTTTCTGTTTATCTGGTGTACTCGATTGTCGGCATAGAAGCAGAACATTGTCGATTAAACTCCTTTCGGGTCTTCTCTAACCATAAGCGATGTTAGATTACTCCTTAATTGCACGACATAATCGCTGCGCAATTCAACATAACATTTAGATCGTAATACATTATTACCGTAAGATATCACTATTTCCGTTCAATATAGCACTCTGTATTCAGTTGTATGATAAAGCCGATTAACATGTTGATGAATAATCCCGCCACTGGATCTGACTGTAATGTCCGCTATAGAAAAGTATAATGGTGGATGCGTCGATGTAAAGCAGTATCTATCCCTGCAGATATCACAATCTGGTTCACGTCGACGGAAATTGTTACTATGCCATCAGATATTTTTGCACATGTATGCCAGCACCAGTAATTGTGTAGTGAATGTAGTCTCAGATACAAATTCTGAGGAAATGCATTCTGCTGTTCCAATATAATGGTAGATCCGTTATGTGGCAATATTCAAACCCATGTTCAGACTGATACGTTCCCAACTCTGAGTGAAAGAGCTTCCTTTTAAGGATGTCCACGTGGTCGAGGTGGTTAATTGTGTCGGTTGTGGTAAGAACATCGCAGTTTGGAGTAGTCGAGGTTGGCGCGGGTCGGAAGCCCGACATGGGCGAAATCGGAACCGATTTTCAAACTTGATCTGAGTTTTTGGACATAGTACGGGTTATTTTTAGAAAAACATCTTCAGGCGCGTTCGGAGCGTAGCAAGAGGGAGAACTCTATCATGATAGCATCTATATCTATATTTGCGATTGTATGTCTGTCTGTCTGTCTGTCTGTGTTCTATAGAAATTCACAGGGGGCCATCTAGATGGCACCAAAGGGGTCTACTAGGTGTGACTTTTTACGAGAATGATAATGGTGAGGGTTAGGATTTTCTAAAGTGACGCCGTTGTTGTCAGGGGCAGAAAATGGGGAGGTGCAGAAAACAATTTATCGCCGATTGCCACGAAACTTATGTATAATCATCCCCATGATATAAGGAATCTGATGGTGTGGTTTAAATATGTCAAGATTGACGCATTTCGAGTCAGGGGTACACGGAAGGGAAGGGGGCACCAAAATTGATAAACTAAGTTTAGCGCCGATGGACCATCTAGATGGCACCAAACGGTCTACTATGTGTAACTTTTTACGAGAAAGATAATGGTGTGGGTTAGAATCTTCTAAAGTGACGCCGTTGTCACGGGCAGAAAGGGGGGGGGGGTAGAAAAATGTTTGCCGCCAATTGCCACGAAACTTTTATCTAATCAGTTCCATGATATGAGGAATCTAATGTTGTTGTTTAAGTATGTCAAACGTGGCGCCATTCGCGTCATGGATGCACGGAAGGGGAACGTGGCACCAAAATTGATAAAAATTAATGATGCAAGGAATCTAACTGTGCGATTCAAAGACTCCAAATTGCTGTCGTTTAGATGAAAGATTGTGGGAGAGGCACTTAATTTGATAAGAATGGGTTTAGTCGCCGACTGCCACCATACTTTATACTATAACATCCCCATGGTATGAGGAGTCTAATGGTGTGGCTTAAATCTGTCAAAAGTGACGTCATTCGAGTCAGTGTTGAAATGAAAGGCAGAGGGGCACCAAACTTGATACGCAACAATTTTAGCGCCAATTTCCACCAACGTGTTATGCATTCTTACCCATAATACGATTAGTCTGATCGTGTGATTTAAAAACGCCATGTTGGTGCTGTTTGGGTGAGAGATGGGGGTTAGTGGGCACTAAATTTTATTATCAAAATTGATTTACCAAACTTATCAATAATCATCTCCATGATATCATTAGTCTAATTGTGTGGTTTAAGGGTGTCACAAGCTGTCACAAGTGGGGCCATTCGAGTCAGGGGTGCACTGAAGGGGAGAGGGGCACCAACATTGATAAACATATTTTAGCGCCGATTTCCACCAAACACATTCTTCTCCATGCTACAAGGAATCTAATTGTGTGATTTAAAGACGCCAAATTAGTGTCGTTTGGATGTGAGATTTGGGAGGTGTAGGCAATAAATTTGATAAGAATTGGTTTAGTCACTGATTGCTACCAAACTTATATCAAATCATCCACATGGTATGAGGAGTCTAATGGTTGGCTTAACACTGTT